>MU226247.1:2730373-2765942 GCA_018584345.1 Thuja plicata
AGCTGAGAGCAAATTTACAAATCTTGCAACTCCATGCATAGAGAGCTATGGATCGATTTGTGAGGGCTCATTCTTGAGTTTCCTTGCATGTAAGGATTCATAGAAGTGCACCTTTTTGTGTGTACACATATGATTGCATTGGAATTAAGGCCGGTTCATAATTTTGTGGTGGACTTAGTTGAACTATGTCACACTTTGATTGGAAGGTTTTATTTGGAGCATGATTGAATGATGTTTTATTGAATGAAGGTTAATTTGGAGTTTGATCACACAAAGTTTTCTCTTAGACATAATAAAAATGTGTGTTTGTCGCTTGTAATTTTTTGTCTTTGTTGTTTTGTGAAAGGAGATTGGTATGTTTGATTTCAAAATGAGAGTGCCTATGTAAACTTTACCAAAGTGTTCCCTTGGGCATTTAAGGAGTTTTGACATTGCTTTGTCATTCCATTCAATATTTTTGACTTGTTCTTCCACAATCTCCACTTCTTTAGAAAAAATTTCTTCCAACTTTTGAATCAAGTGGGAGGGAGATTGATGTGATTGTTTGTTTAATTGTTGGGATTCCATATGTCTTGGGTCAAGAAATTTTTGAGTTTCCTCTCTTGAAGGGTCATCATGTTTGGGTCAAAAACTTATGATTGTAAAGGGATACCTTGTCTTGGATCAAATAATGCTTGTGTGTTCTCATTTGAAAAGTACATGAGTTGATATGAATCTTGCCTTTGGGATATTTTTGCAATTGGAATGATGACTAAATGCAACTAAGGATATGAGAGGTATATGAAATATGCACTTCAGCTTTGGGATTTTGAAAATATTTTGAAATGGATGTAACAAAGGGCTATGATATGAATGTTGGAAGTCTAATATGGGAAATCACTAACTAAGAGGGTGGGGTGAATCAGATCTATAAAACTTCTACAAATTATTAACTAACTAATTCAACCATGCATTTAGAAACATAAACTGAAATGTTGTAAAGATCTAACATCTAATCATGAATACATAATACAAATATTTTGGTACCCTAGAAACCCTTGAAGGTAAAAATGGGGTGTGGATGATACCCACAAATATTCACTACTATAGTAATAAAGTGTGCATGTTAGCTCTATAAAGTTTGAACACTTCTAATGATCTACCCTGTGAGGGGTCTATTGTGTTAAGAGCTTTTAGACTTATACAATCTACCTTGTTAAATTATTTAAACTTAAAACAAAGTAAGAACTCGGTTAAAAGAGATTTACAAAGGCCTATTAGGACCACTCTGTTAAGATATTTACCCTGATTCACTTGCTAGAATGTATCATTACCTGATCTTTCAATCTACACTAAAAATGCTGATAACAAATCTCCTATTTCCAACTCTTAACTAATCTCTCAATCTGATTTATCTTTGTTCTTCTCTTTACTACTCTGGTCGGTCACTTTATCTAGTCAATTCTTCAAATATGCAAATACTTATGATCTCTTCTCTTCACATGTACATCCAAACAAAAATTCTTACGCAAACCTCTCTCTGTCTTATGATTAGGATTTGAAAAATCCTGTAAATAGCTCATCCAGATCAAGGTCAATGATCTAGATCTATCATCTTTCTGCTTAGGCATTCTTAATTTTGATTGGTTGCATGGCTTTCATAGGGATCCATGATCATAAAAATAACACGTAATTAATGCATTAAATCTTTGTATATTATCATTAAATTCTCATAGAAGTCATCCAAAGTAGTTTACCTTAGTGTTTGTGCCAATCCAAACACATATTCAAAAAAAAATTGCTCAAAAAAACAAAATACTAGTGCTCAGTCAATACTATGTTGCTCGGCATAGCTGTATGTTGTCAATCAAAACTAACTCTTCTAAGAAACTTGACAATCAATCTTCTCAACATCCATTGAGTACTCAGCAACCTATGACTTGCTCGATAGTAATTACTACTCAGTCTTATCCTTAGTAAGATGGCTCAGTCGTAGTGATGATCAACCAACCTACCTTGAATATGCCTAAGTGTGGGACACTAATAGACAACAAAACTTAGAGATCAAAAATCTCCCCCTTTGTCATTAGTGGCAAAAACACTTTTTCATGTCTCTTGAGTTCTTCAAAAAAAGATAGTACTCAAAAGAATTCAAAATTTAGAACTCCCCATAGGATTCTGACTCAGTCTTTCTCCATAAAGACTTCACTATATACAACATATGTATATACATACTTACATTTCCCCTATTGAATCTATGACATTTCCCCCTTTTTTGTCATGCTTGTGATCTTTCTCTGCTAGGGTTGTTGGGGTAAAACCATAATTATCCAAAAATAGTTTATGGATATGTAATATCACATCTAAAGCATTATCCTAGCTTGTCCTTAAAGACTTCAAAACCTAAAACTTGATTTCTAGCTTTGCTGCTAGATTAATCAGACTCTTGGAAATGTTAATAGGTGGATATTTCTATGATAGTTCCTTAGGTGGAATTGATCATAGGGATCCCATAAGATCTCCTTTAATTTTAGTTTTAGGAATGCCTTAGAAGTTTGGTGGTACCTACGCATCGCTCCTAACCAACTAAACATTCATCAATGTCTTGTCTTGTCATTTTACTCTTGTGGATGAACTAGCTGCCATTTCTACGAGTGAGGGTTCATGAAATAGGTTCTATGTATCTTGGAAACAACTGGTCCTCAAACTTATCAATGCTAGTTGATGATTCATAGGTGGAATCTTTTCAAACTCAGCTTGAATCGCTCTTGAATTGCTTTAGACTTCTCTACAAACTCTAAATCACTGTGTGAAATGAAGAATGAGTGCTTGAATTAATTATATACCCTCAAATAGTCAGATTAGGGCTTCATTAAATGCTTCATGCAGTGGTAGGTGGATAATAGTTGTTCTTGGTCTATGATTAAATTCCTCAGTTATCACACACCACTCAGTTATAATAGTGACTCGGTCACTATTGACGCTCGGTCGACATATCAGCTTAGTCAGTGTTGCAGCTTGGCATATGCTGATATTGATGTTCGGCATCAAATATTCATTACAATTATTTTTCTCGATTCTTATCTCAAATCTATCCTAATGCATCTTAACTTATACAAATATGGACTTTAATACATGTTATGTCAGAAATTTGTGTAAAATATGGCATTTGAGAAAATAGTTCCTTACATATCTTTCTGCTTAATTTGAAGTAGTGTGATTACTCGATCTGTTGGATTGGGTGATCTTGGCTTCACCAAATCCACTATTTCTTGCTCTTCTTTTTTTCTTCATGTCAAATTCATATGATTCCTTATTTTTTCAATAGTAGGTGTTAGGGCTATGGTCTTACAATCTCTCTTGGTATGAGCAATCTTGTGACAACTATAGCATATCATACTTCCATTCATCCATCTTTTGGATTTACCTCTGAAGTGTGTACTTATACAATTCTCTACAATATGACCATATTCATTACAATAATGACAACTATGCCTTGTATTGTAATCTCAATTGAATGTGTTACCTTTCCTCAGTGTATTGCTTTGTTTCTTGGATGTCCATTTGGATTTTGCACTAGATCTGCAATCTTGGGTTCTATGACCAAATTTCTAACAATTATAGCAATTTCCATGGAATCTAGGTGAAGTAGATGTATTTCTAGTCTTTTACCTGCATTCATGTGCCTGATGTCCATTCTTCTTATAGCTAAAACAATATCCATTGGATTTAGGTTTAGGATTTGAATTACTATTCTTCCTTTGGCATATGTTTGTTGTATGACATGTTTTCCCACAATGATAACATGTAGGTTTTCTATTCTTCAGCTTTGCATTCCTCAATTATCCACTCTTTGATGATTCTCCTTTTTCAGTGGAAGAATGTTGCTCAGTATGTCCAAGTCCAGATGTGTCACTCTTTCTTCTCGATGATCTCATAAGTTCCTCAAAGTATCTCAATGCTTCATTTAGTTTGTTTATTCTCTTAATGAGTTCTCTTTCAGATCTCAACTCATTTTTCAGTTGATTCTTCTTAGATCTCAGATAAGCATTTTCAATTTCTTTTATGTTTATCTCTTTATTTGCAAATAATAGTTGGTTGGCCATGTCCAACTTACTATTTGTGAGCTTCTTCACATCACTAGTCCTTTCATCAAGTTTGGTAGCCATCTGTCTCTTGTTTTCTTCTATCATTATCTTATCTTCCTCATCTTTCCTCTTCTGATCAATTACCTCACATAATGTTATTGATTGTGTTATTGATTGAGTTTCTTATTATATCTTTAGACTTATGACTTGTTCTTTTAGTGTGTTATTATTCTCTAATAGATATGAAATCACTGCATTTATTTCTTTTGAATCACCATTTTCAAATAGACCTTTAGTGTCTTCTTCCCTATATTGAGTATCTTTCATCTGAGTTACCAATTCCTTTCTAGCTTTTAGGGATTTTTTTAGTTCTTCTCTAGCTGTCTCAAGTTGCTGTAGTGCCAACATAATATCAATATTCTGATTCTCAATGACCTTTTGCAACTTATAAGCCTCTATTTCCAAGATCTTAACTCTCAAGTGGTTATACTTCTCTTAAGAGAAAATTTCTCTGATACCAATTGTTGGAATTATAATATGGGAAATCAGATCTATAAAACTTCTACAAATTCTTAACTAGCTTATGCAACCATGCATTCATAAACATAAACTGAAATGTTGTAAATATTTAACATCTAATCATGAATACAGAAAACAAATATTTTAGTAACCTAGAAACCCTTGAAGGTAAAAATGGAGTGGGGATGATACCCACAAATCTTCACTACTACAGTAATAAAGTGTGCTTGTTAGGGCTACAAATTTTGATCACTTCTGATGATCTACCCTATGAGGGGTCTTCCTTGTTAAGAGATTTTAGACTTATACAATCTACCTTGATAAAGGATTTAAACTTACAAAAAAGTAAGCACTAAGTTAAGAGATTTACAAAGTCATGTTAGGACCACTCTGTTAAGATATTTACCCTGATTCACTTGCTAGAATGTATCAATACCTGATCCTTCGGTCTGCACTACAAATGCTAATAATGGATCTCATCTTTCCAACTCTTAACTAATCTCTCAATCTAATTTATCTTTCTTCTTCTCTTCACTGCTCTGCTTGGTCACTCTTTCTGGTCAATGTTTTAGATATGAAAATACTTCTGATCTCTTCTCTTCACATCCACATCCAAACATACATTCTTACACCTCTCTCTCTCTCTCTCTCTCTCTCTCTCTCTCTCTCTCTCTCTCTCTCTCTCTCACATTAGGGTTTGAATAATCCCATAAATAGATCATGGAGATCAACGATCTAGATCTAGATCTATCATCTTTTTCTGCTTAGGCATCCCTAATTTTGATTGGTTGCATGGCTTGCATAGGGATCCATGATCATAAAAAGTACATAATTAATACATTAAATATTTGTATATGATCATTAAATGCTCATAAAATTTGTCCAAAACATTTTACCTTGGTGTTTGTGTCATTCCAAACACATATACAAAATCTATTTTTCTCATAAAAACAAAATATTGGTACTCGGTCAATACTATGTCACCTAGCATAGTCGTATGTTGTCGCTCAGCGCTAACTCTTTTATGCAACTCAGCAATCAATCTTCTCAACATCCAGTTAGTACTCAGCAACCTCTAAATTTCTTAGTAGTAACTACTACTCAGTCTCGACCTTAGTGAGATGGCTTGGTCGCAGTGATGACTGATGAACCTGCCTTGAATATGACTAAGTGTGGGACACTAATAGACAAGAAAACTTAGAGATCAACAATGCAACTATTTTTTTGGAATTTTTGGACTTTGGAAAAAATCTTAGAAATGCAAACCTAAGAGTATGACCTTAGGAAACTAAAATAGGACCTTGAATTTTGAGGATTAAAAGAAAAAAAATTCAAGGATAGATGACATGGTAAAACCTATCATGAAAAATATTAGGTATTGGCTTGATGATAAATGGACAAAAGGATAAGGTTGTAACAAATTCAAGATACTCTTCCAACAACACAAGGTGTAACTCTAAGACTTGAATTTTTGGAATGTTAGAAAGTTTGAAGGTTTTTTAATGCAAAATAAAGATGATATGAAAAGAAAATATGAAAAGGACAATGTGAAAAGGTGATGTAATTATGATGAAGGCTTGATATGATACAAGAATTGATAATGAAATTGAAAATATGATTTTTGAATGAAATGAAAAGGCTAAATGTAGATGACAAGGGCAAGTTATGAGGATGTATTATGACAAGGTTAATGCAAGAATTCAATGATAGGATATAAAGGATAAATGCAAGACCTAAATGCAAAAGGATACCCTAAGATTGCAACAAGATCTCAATGCATTTTTGTAAGTCCATATTTTGAAAAGGGTCTATGACAAGGTTTTTGAAATGTTTTTGGATTTTTTGAAATGTTGTTGACAAGGTTTTGAATGTTTTTGAACCATTTTGAAAATATTTGAAATGTTTTAATCTTTATCACTCACACAAAATGGTTATTGTAAAAAATAAATAAACACTCCACAACCTAGGTTTTCTTGGACAATACTCACTAAATTCCCACTTGAACAAATTCAACTACCCTTACTCAGAGTGGATAACTTACAAGTTTGATAGCATGAAATCCCCCTTACAATCCACTTTCTTCTAAGGTATACCAAGCTTTAAATCCCAAGGGTCATCACCTCCCAAGGGATCATTGTCTCTACTAAGAGTCACAAAAGTGTGAGATGTCTCTGGGGTTTCCCCCTGCATCAGTGAATATAAGGGTTTATTTGGGCCACTATATCAAAGGTTTTTAGTCAAGGAATCCATTTCAAAGATAACTTGTAAATAATACAAGGAAACTTAGTAGCACAAGCACTATTTAGGAGCTATAGTCCCCAACGAATACTAGCCACAGACTATCTTTTTCCTCTGATAATTTAATCTCAAGGAGGGATTTTATTATAGTGGGTCGAAAGAGGTTGCCTTTGCCTTGTTCCCACTTGGGTCATTCCCTCTCACTAGCTATGCTAAAGCACTCGGGAGGAAGGCCCTCTAAAAAATAAAGAATGGATTTCTCTTGTATCCAAGATCCACAAAGGCGAGGGGAGAGGATATGTCCATTCAAACATTTTGGGATAAACAATCTAAAAGACACTTCAAGGAAAATTGTTCATTGACCAATTAGAAATTAAATGTGATAAAAAAAACACAAGTTATGGTTCTTTTTGGAAAGTTGACTCCCAGAGAATACATGACTTATTTTGTGTTATCATTATGGCAACAAAATCATATAAATTTTTTGTCAACTAAACTTGGAATACAAAAATGAGTAAGTATAGAAAACAGGGTAGACAGAGTTATGCAGTGATCAGCACACCAGCGCACGTGCGAGTGATCAAATTAGGGTATGCATGTTCACATATATGTTCTATGTTACGTGTACATACTAAGTCCAAACACGCATGGTACGGAATGAAAGTATAGATAAGTTACAGCAAGAATAGTACTACTACGGTTCAGAAGACAGAGCATGGAGCCGACTTATGTTTTGGATCAGTGTATAATATTTTGTTGTGTAAATACCAAGTGCCTATGATAGTATGTTTGTAATCATGTCTTTATTATTTTAGTAAAAACACCTAAGCCAATTTGTTTGGAAGCATTGTGTATTATGTTTTTGGGCCGACTATGGTCTTGTTTTGGGTCGCATCTATTCAGGCATGAACATATATATATATAATGATAAGTTATATTAGAAGTGTCAAAGAATATTCATAAGAGAGATATAGAAGAACAGTACAGAGAAGTCAGTATGAGATAAATCTCTTTAAGAGAGTAAGAGCATCAGCACATACATGGTACTGATCAGACAACAGTGTCATCACAGCAGTTCACTTTTGATATAGTGTATATCAACTATCAGAAGGTTGTAGCCTTCATCTTATTGAGTAGTGAGCTCTAGTAGTGAGCCATATACCTTTAACAAGGTTTTATAAAGACTCTTAATAGGGTCATTGTACTTGCATTGTAAAGACTACTTCTAACAGGGAAAAGGAACTTTAACAGGTTCATTATACTAGTACAATATTTATGGGTACTAAATCCCATCGAGGTTTTCCTCTGATTAAGGTTTCCCCGTAATCATATCATGTGTTATGTGTTCTTGTGTTAAGCTTCATTGGATTTATATTTGATTTATGTTTAAATTATTTAAATATAATAAATAGGCAAACACCAATTCACCCCCCCAGTGTTTCTAATAGTTCTTTTCCTTCCTAATTAAAATTACATGAGAATTGATGTTCATTAACCCATTAAGAAAGGAAATGTGTTTAAAATAGTACAATTTTTTTTTCTTTCCCTTCCTAATTAAAACTAGATGAAAATTGTACGGTTCTTTTCCACCTAATTAGACTAGGTGCAATTTGTTGTTAAATTATCCCACTAACTAGGCTATGTGAAATTTGTTGTTCATTTATCCTCCTAATTAGGCTATGTGAAATTTTTTGTTCATTTATCCTCCTAATTAGGCTAGATAAAATTTGTTGTTCATTTTAAAGACCAATTAATTTTTTTATTTGTTGCATATTTAAAACAAGAAATCTTTCATAAATCACAAGTTAGACTCCCAAGAGCATAGATCTTGTTTTTGTACCTACAAAACATATCAAAAACAAGAAAAATCTATTAGAATTTCATGTTCACATTAATTTCACCAAATGTAGGAGAGGAAAATCAGAAATAATTGCATGTTATAGGAACCACTAACTCTAAATGGATACAAAATAGATCATATTCTAACATTAAAGCTATGAAGGAAAAGTGCATAAAATATTGAAATAAATTCAAAGAAACACTCCCTGAAGATGCTCCAATGCTCTTATTTCTTCTTTAAGTTTGATATGTTTCTCCCATGTGATAGTATGCAACTATTCATGAAATAAAAATGGCAGCAAGAATACTCAAAAAATGTGGTTAAAGATTTGAGAGAAATGAGAGTCCAATTTATAGATTTTTGGAACTCAAATCGACGAACAAGATTGAAATTCAATCAATGGTTAGGATTTCCTTTGATGGCTCCAAATTATAAAATGACATGATTTATGACAAATTTAAATGTGCATTTGGAAAATGACACAACTATGACAAGTTATGACAAATTGACTAATGATTTTGGAAAATGGTGTATTATGACAAATTTGATGTGCAAAATGGAAAATGTCATGGCTATGACAAATTATTATATGAGTGAATCATAATTTGGAAGTGAGAAATAAATGGGAAGAAATAAAGGGAAATGAAAGATTAAATTAGTGGAAAAAGAGAAGAATAAATGTGGTGGATAGAAAATAGGAGATGAAAGCTTAATTAGTGGGTGAAGGCATAAATCAAGGAAATGGAGGAAAATTAGTAGGAGGAAAGAATATTTCAAGAGTGTTTTGATAATGTATTGTGCATTCTTAGAGAAAACTTGCATCCAAATGTGTATCTTCGTAAATGATAATGGCATCATTTATACTTTGTGGGTCATCTTATTTGCTATTAAAAGTACTCGTGCTCCTTGAAAACTCAAGTATTAGGATAAGTTGTTTTGTACCTTAAATTGTTATAGTATCTAATTTTATCTCCTAATCCTATCTATAATATATCTTTTCATCATACTTTGTCAGGTTACCTTAATTTATTTAAAAGGGTGTCCACTTTAATTCTTCATATATATGCTAAGTTGATTTCAAGAATTGTTATGACTAGCTATTTATATTAATTAATGTATGTTTATAAGTTAGAATTGAAGTGTTTTTTTCATTTCTAACAAGAAGTAAGACATGACTAGTAATACTCCCTTTTATAGGCATACAATGATGATAGTGTTGCATGGCTATAAAATATATTTAGTAGGTTAATATAAGAGTTGGAATCTTGTGTCTCTCTTCCCTTTTTCCTATTCTTGACAAAGGGATGGAATGAACTAGTGGTATAAATAATTGTGTAAAAATAGAACTTGGGAACTTGTGTGAATCAAGTTATCTGTAAATGATATAGTGATGCAAAGGGTAGGGTGGAACAAGGTAAGAGGAGAGTTTTCCCTTCAAAACCTTCTGAGACATGGTTCTACACACACCAACCAAACAATCCTAGACTTACACCTTTATAAAGGATAACAATACTTTCACAAAACTCCTAACAAAATCTTGACATGAATCCAAAGCTTAGACCAAGATGTGTGGTGCATTACTCCAATGCTACTCCTTATGCAATCAATATATGATTGATTCATAAGATGAAAATGACAATCTTGATTTGTAGGGATTGAACCAAATTTTCAAGGGTCTCTATAGGTTCCATGGAACATGTTCCAACCATTGAGAAATTCTAGGGTATCCCTTAGGTGATTGTTCCTTAAATGAGCCTCTAATTCCTAGTAGCCCTAGTTATAGGGTTAAAGGACCATAACTCCAAAACTTCCCACTAGACCCAAAGAACTAAAAATAGTTCCAAGTACCCTTATGGAGTACTACCAAATCCCAAATCTAAGGGTCCTAAAGTTTTGAGGAACAAACTGAATCTCAACAAGGTTAGATAGGCCTAATTGGACAATTAGGTCACTTTATTGAAGGAAGTACCCCAAAAACTTAAGGAATGACAAAACTAGTGTTTGGATTGAACTTGGAATGATTCAAAACCACTCTAGGCTTGATTACAAGGCTTTATTCAACCCCAAGGTATGACTATCATCACTTTACCATTCTGGTCTCTAGTTGCCACATAGAGATGTCAACCTTAAATTATCTGAACCAAGAACCAGCACTGACTTCCCTGCCAACTGATGCAGAGCATCTACAAAGCCAAAAAATCTCTAGGATCATACTTATCCAAATCAAATTCTTTCTTTAAACTGAACATAATATCCAGTCTCCTCATGTATTCATCAATGAAACACAACATTTTAAAGACATCACAAATCCAAAGTCAATAATTTGATTCACAACTATTAGCATGGTCATATGGTCAACTAATCATTAGTTATTATCCATTAACCTATTCTCAATATACCATAAGAAGAGATCAATAATAAAATTTCATATTTCATCCAACAACCATTGTTCAAGTGCCAAGAATCAACTAAATAGACAATGGTTTCATTCTTTATGATTGTCCTAGTTTTGATAGTCTGTACTTTGTTATGTACAACTTTCATTAAAGACATGATTTCAAAACTCGCTCCATTGGAGATGTAAATAACTAGGGTTTTTAACACATATCCCAAATTGAACATGATCCAACACTTCAATAAAAAAATATGGTCTCTGTACCGAGCCCAATTTTGACTGTCATAAAACAAAGAAAAACATCCACACACATCCATCTAGGGCGTCAAGTTTATTACTAAATAATTATCTATTAAATCCCAAACCAAATTTATTTTAAATATAAATAAATATCCTTCAATAATATGTAACATTTATATTTTTCCAATGGTGCATTTGTGAGAAAACTCAGACCCTTCCCAAACAGCCTCTTCCATGAGGGTTTCAAACTATTTTTACTAAATCATTCATAACTTTCAAAATACTTAATGAAATTGACCAAAACCAGAAGGAAATGAAAGGTTATTACACCTAATTAATTTACATGCCAAAAATACATTGTCTTGAGGTCGTACAGGTCCATACAAGGTATCAAAACAACACTATACTATAAAAAAACCAATCAAAACACTAAGAAATGAATGCCAAATATTACCAAAATGACTTTCTTCCTTCCAATAACTTTTCCAACTATGTTTGGATCATATAATCAAGGATTAATATATTTTCTTGTTCCTCAACCACTCATAACCAACTTTTAACCTCTTTTTCAACTTTTTGTTGCATTTTTGCAACTTTTCTTGACAACATTTTGTTATCAAGTTGAAAACTTTTACACTTTTTCACAAATGACGTCATGGCTTTATAAAAACCATTCAAACACATCATATGACTCCTCAAATGACTACATATATTTTAGCCTTTTCCTGGCTCTTTTACATCATTTTGAACTTTTGAGAACTAGGCCTCAAATGAAAACTAAATGACACTTTTACATTTTTATTTGCCCTTAGGCATTACATTTTATTCTATTACATGGAATTAATATCCAAACATATGTATTAACATATTACATTTAAAATATCTCTCAGGATCTCCTGTAATGTCTTGATGTCTAGGTACTCCTGCACCATAAAGAAACTCTAGAATCATCAATGCAACATACAAATCTCTCATTCAATGAAGGATTAGGAATTTCCAAGGGTGGAAATGAGAGAAAAATGAAATTTACAGAGGAAAACCTAGTTTAGGAGGGTTTCAGAAAAGTGCACAAAGAAAATACTCTAACTTTCTTTCTCTATCACTTCAGGACCTCAAACCAAAAACAATATGAAGGTGATTCAATACTCCTTAAATCTCAATTGGTCTCAACACCTATTATGATCATAAAGATCCATACAGGAAGTTGAAAGTTGACTGTTGCAGGAAAAATCAGTTATTTTATTGATTCCAAAATAAAAATTACACCACTCATTGCTTTCCATCCACCTAAAAGGGCTTATGAAAGCACTCACCAATGGTTAAAACTTTAATTCAAACCATATTTTTGTTGGGGAAGTCATTTTGACATTACAAACAAAAGTTGCAATGTTGTCGAAAAGTTGCTTGACAACTTTTGACAACATTTTAAAAAATGCACCATAAGTGAAAACTTATTGCAAAGAGTGACCCTAAGGTTCATTATTAACTTGAAATGAATTAAAAAAAACTAAATAACCTAAATCCTAAGATTTTGGGGCCCTTTGACCATGGTTGACCAAGTGGCTTATGGATGCCAAATCTTGGAACTAGGCCTTACAAGTTGGGTCCAAAAGCTAATATGGAATACTTAGGACATAGGCATCCTCAAGACCCCTTAGGAGTCACAAAAAGCTGATAACTTCAAGTTTTTCAGTGGGTCCTCCTGTACCATACTCCCCATGAGTCTTAGAACTCAAGTTCCTACTTGACTCAAGTTAATCAATGGAAGTGCCATGTTGTGTGATCTATTCTTTTGTCATCCATGTAGCATCAATTTCTGGTAGGCCTTTCCATTTGACAAGGTAATACATATAGGTGTTGGACCTAGTCTGTTTAAGGAGTTTAGATTCCAAAATCTTCTCCAATTCAACTGGTTTTCTAGGAGGGAGATTTGTAACAAAATATGAAGCATCTAAGATGTTTGAAGAACCTACATTATCACAACCTGCATCATCTTTGTGAGGGGTTAGATTAGCTATGTTAAAGATTGGATAAATAGACAAGGTAGGGGGAAGAGATATTTCATAAGCATTTTCACCCATTTTGTGCAAAATTTTGCATGGGCCAACTCTCTTCATGTGCAGTTTGGAGTATCTACTCTTTGGTAGTCTCTCTTTCCTTAGGTATGCCCAAAATTTATACCCAATATGAAAATGGACTTCTCTCCTTCTCTTATCTGCCTGCTCCTTATACTTTTGGGTTGTCTACAAAAGTTTGAACTTGACTTTTTCTTGGACTTGGGTTGTCTGCAGAAGTTTAAACTTGACTTCTTCTTGGACATATGGAAGAGGATTCCAATTCCTATTATTGGCTATAGTTAGGTTGTGTAGGAAGAGTTCACATAACAGATTTTGAATGGTTGTAGGAGAACTATGAAAGGCTTGAAAGAATTCAAGGGGCTCATTCAAAAACAAAGACTTATCCCTTACTATTCTATTCAAATAATAATTCAACAAATGCTCTTTAAGAAATATAGCATAAACAGGAGAGGGAGACCTACAACTCATTAGATCAGGGATAATTGATGCTACCTTGGTTAATTTCTCTTGAAGTTGTTCTACCTCCTCCTCTTTTTCCACAAGTTCTTGATAAGTATGATTAATGACTTGGTGTAATTCCTTCTAATATCATCTCCATTGTTCCCTTTCCATTACTAGTTGATTGACCACTCAAAAGATAAAATAGAACGGAGTTACAGGGAAAGAAATATCTGGCAGAGTACCTTCATCAGGGTTTTCACCTGTTGCTTGCATGTCAGCTAAACTTTCATTTCTTGTAGGTGCATCCTCTGAGGGTTTTGGATAGATTATGATGGACTGCTCAAAATTATTACATTATTATGTAGCGGTAGCTAGTGCATCCAATCCTTGTTTCAAAACCTTCTCAGCCACCTTGTTGACAAAGCTCATATCAATATTAGGTTTTCTTCAAACAGAATCCTCTTTATTGCTGTAGAAGGTGAATCCGGAAAACCTTCTTTGTTAATATACTATTCCCCTAAAATTTCATCATCATCTGATTCAATGAGATCATCAACAATTTGGATTCCATGGGAAGATGGACCCCTCCTTTGGAATTTGTAAGATTGTTCATCGGAGCTGGAATCATCTGTAATTATTATACATTTTGCGTCCATTCTGACTTCAGGGGATTGTTTATTCTCGGCTGTAGGAAACTCACTAGGAAACTCCTACTGACTACCTTTTAGCTCGTCTCTTATTGGATCCTCTACCTTGGGAATGTCAAGACCAATGGCTGACCTTGCTGGTGATGCATCTATTGACATACCCTTCTTCTACTTACAACTTCTTCTTAAAGGGGTTTCCTCCTTTTTGTCAGCAATCTTTCGCTTCTTAGAAGTGGTTTGAGCTACAGGGTCCTATTTCTTGGTGCATTTACGAGAACCAGAGTTATCTTGTTTCCCTTTCTCCCTTTCATCTCTTGTAGGATTTGTAGTTTCATTGGAAGGGGAGGAGACATTTTCTTTAGAATCTTTCTTCTCAGAGATTTTCTTCTTGCCCTTATTCTGGGGTGACCTAGACATAGAGGCTCTAGGAGGATTCCTAGGGTTTTTAGACCTAGGTTTTCTTGTTGAAGAAGACCCTGATCCTAATTCCTCAATAATCTTGAAAACCCCATGTTTAGTTTGCACCCTCATTCCAACCCTACTCCTTAAAGGACTTAGGGTTTCCTTCTCAAATTCTCCTAACAGAAAATCCTCCCATGTCATGTTGGACTGTGCTCTTAATGCTTTTTCAACAATTAACTTAATCAGACAATGATGGGAGACAATATTTGGCTTACCTTCTTGTACCAATGAAGCCCTTTTCTTCAAGATGTTGAACAATAAATTGGGTACATTTATGGGTCAGTTATCGTGTCGTAGGCAACTCAAAAATTTGAAATAAACATCATGCAAGTAGGCTTGATGCCCTTCACAAGTGAAATATTTAATAATGAATACTGCACTCTTCTTATAAGTTTTAGGTAGAGACATCCTACTGGTACCCTGTTTCTTGTCAATTTCCAATGGTGGGTCTAAATGCAAAGTGAATTGTGCCCTTGCGATTTCCAGGTTGAAACTTTCTGAAAACTCTTCTCCTTCTTGTGGTAACCCCATTACCTCTGCTATGACTGTTTTTGAAAATGGCACCCTTAATCCTTTGACAGTGGCCACTCCATCATGCAATGTGTTTAAAAACTGAAATGCTACCTCTCCATCCCAGATGGTTAGCTTAAGAATGTAATCAAGCTAACCCCTGGCTTGGAATAATGGCATACAAGCTAGACTGTTTAGTAGAAGATCATGAACCATTGGTTCACATCAAATAAAATCACCACCCATTCCACAGAGTATGAAGGACACAAAAACAATTGTTGAGAGTATACAAAAAATTTATCAAGAAAGTTGCAAAGAAGGTAAAAGAAAAGTGCGAAGCTGTAGGTATTGCGAAGATGGAAAGTTCTAGAGTTTCAAGTTTTTTAAGTGTCGTATGAGAAAATGAATGCAAATCTATCATATCTCAAGAACTTAACTATTCATAATTACTCAAGAGATCCACATTGAACACCTTTGCTTCTACGTGTGAAACAAATCACTAGTTTTGAGGCTATCATATCTCAAAAGCTAAATTGGTCAACATTCGTGTAAAAGTGTACAACATTTAAAAAGTTTAAAACTATAGAATTCAATATGTACATAGATATATAAAACAAATGGCATATTTTCTCCTTCCCCCCAACTTAATTAGGCAATTGGTTCCACAATTGTGCATGTGACAAGAGCGAAGCTAATTAAAAACTAATTAATGAATGAAATGCCAAATATAGTACACACGAACCTGATAAAGTACTGGCAGTGGCGCAAAATTGTCATGACATGTTGGAGAATAATGAGGTGGATGGGTGGAAGAAATGAAATTTATTACAGAGAAATTACTTCCTGGAGGGAAGTAATTATTATGGGGTATTGCGAACGTGGCTCAAAGTGAAGAATGAATATGAGTGAGGGGCTCATATGCATTTGCTACAGGAGGCTCAGAAACTTTATCATGATTGAATTATTTCAGGAACTCCACTTTGCTATGGGGTTTATGGTATAGCTTAAGCTAGTGGCCATTCACCAATAATTTGAAACGGACAGGATCAACAGTAGAAAACTACACAGCACCATTGGGAAAAATAGAAATAATTTCATAAGGCCCTAACCAGCGAGTGTGAAACTTACTAGGAGTATGCTAGTATCTTGAGTCATACATGAGGGCCCACTCACTGACTACAAATGTCTTATCCTTAATAAAATTGTCATGCCATTGCTTTCGTTGTTGCTGCACCAACTCTATGTTAGCCAAAGTAGACTTACGCCATTCATCAAGGTTGTTCAAGTTAAGGACGCACTCCTGTTGAGCTGTAGTAAGATCTAGATCAAGCTCCAATGTTGTACGTAAGGTCTTATGCTCAAATTCCATTGGCATCATTGTAGACTTACCATAAACTAGTTGAAATAGAGAGAACCATGTAGTAGTTTTCCAAGTAGTCCTATAGGCCCATAGTGCTTCAGGAAGATTGGCGGCCCAATCTTTCTTATGAACAGAGATAGTCTTTGTAAGGATGGCTTCCAACTCCCAATTGGTAACCTATACCTAGCCATTGGCTTGTGGATGGTAAGGGTATGACTTACCATGGTGAATCTTATACTCTTCCATTAGGGAAGCTATGAGGTTGGAAGTTAACTGAGCACCCTGATCAGACACTATTTCTTGGGGAAAACCAAATCTTGTAAATATGCATTCATATAGAAACTTGGCAACATTGTTATCCCAAGGATGCTTCATTGGTTTAGCCTCAACCCACTTAGTAACATAGTCAGTACAGACCAAAATGTAAGACTTACCCTGAGAAGAAGGATCGATGGGCCCAACAAAGTCAATCCCCCATTTGTCAAAAGGGGTCACGATGACCTGAGGCTACAGGGGCATCTCATCAGTTTTAGTAGGCCTCCCCATGCTTTGGCCCCGATCACACTTCTTGGTATATCTAGCAGAATCCTTGTGGAGAGTCAGCCAATAGTACCCAGTAGTTAATATTTTGAAAATAGTCCACTTTGCTGCAAAGTGACTACCACATGGTTCATCATGACATGCCTGAAGGATGTCATAGGTTTTATATTTATGGATACATCTACACATAACCTAATATGGACTCGTATAAACATGAAACCAGCAATCCAAGAAAAATTAAAACTCTTCTCAGCTAGCAATTTCCGTTCCTTGGAGGAGAAGTGAGCTGGTGTTCGCCCAGTGGTTAGATAGTTGGCAATGTCAGCATACCACAGCTTTTGTGCTAACAACATGAAGAGGTGATCATTTGGAAAACTATCATCAATGGCTACAGGATCATTAGGAACATGTAAGTGAGAAAAAAAGTCAGCCACTACATTAGCTTTCCTAGGTTTGTCCACAATAGTAATGTCAAATTCCTACATCAATAGCAACCATCGAGCCAACCTTCCAGAGATGGCTAGTTTATTCATCAGGTACTTGATAGCTGAATGGTCTGTATGGATGAATATCTCATACCTAGTAATATAGTGCCTAAACTTATTCATTCCATAGATGACTGCCATCAGCTCTTTCTCTATCATGGTGTAATTGAATTTGGCTCCTTACAGGTTCTTACTAATGAAGTAAACGGCATGTTCAACAGCATTTGTTTTATAGCCGAGGACTGCTCCAATAGCATAGTCGGAAGCATCTATGTGGATATGAAAGGGTAATCCCCAATTGGGGCCTCTTAGTACCGGAGCTATGGTGAGAACACCCTTAAGCTGAAAGAAAGATTGTTCACTTGCAAAATTCCAAGAGAACTCAGAATCCTTTTTCAACAACTTAAAAAGGGGTGTTGCAATCTGACTAAAATCTTTAAGAAACTGCCTATAGTATCCAGCATGACCGAGAAAACTCCTAACATCTTTTTTATTCTTGGGAGTAGATAGAGTGTTGATTATTGCAATCTTTGTTGGATCTACTTGGATGCCATGTGAGGAGATGTAATGGCCTAGAACAACACCTTACTCCATCATCATAAAGCATTTCTCACTATTGAGAGAAATATTGTAGTCTTGACATCTCTGAAGTACATTTTCTAGATTGGCTTTAGCTTCATCAAAAGTGTCCCCATAAGCAGTGAGGTCGTCTATGTAAATTTCCATACAGTCAGCAAATATGTCTGAAAAGATACTGATGATAGCTCATTGGAAGGTGGCTGGGGCATTTCACAAACCAAATGGTAGGATAGAGTAGGAAAAATTTCCCCATGAACAGGTAAAGGTAGTTTTCTCCTAGTCCTCTAGAGCTATTTGGATTTGGTTGTAATCACTAAACCCGTCCAGGAAAGAAAAATATTTCTTACCTGCCAGATTATCAAAGACTTGGTTTATGAATGGGAGTGGCAAATGGGGTAATCGGACATAATAACCCAGCCAAAATAACCCTAGACACAATAACCCCTCCATAATAACCCAAGGACACAATAACCCAAGGTCAAATTAACCCATGGACAAAATAACCCATGGTCAAAATAACCTATGGACAAAATAACCCATGGTCATTTTAGATCTAGTATGCTAAAAAGGGATTGTGAGACACCATAGAGGATATTTAGGTCATTTTTAGATGATATATCCGTTATATACTCCTAAAATAGCCTTAAAACATCTTTAATATGCTTAAATAACTTATAAAATGGTAAATAATTATAGAAATAAAGACAAATTTGTGGGAATAAGAAATGGGGTAGATGAAACCAGCATTTAACAATTTCTGAAGCTCAATTTTGACTGTCCCGTAGGACAGGATTTACTCTCCTTTGTGGCTACCTTACTAGTTTATACTCTAGACTGATATAGATCTGATGAGTACACAATTTAGGATCTAACCCCTTCATGTCTATATAATCCCAAGAAAATTCTTGTTGATGTTTTCCTATAGCAGCTTAAGGATATCTTTCTAGTGTGGCAATGACAGGGTTTTGTTGACATTCAATTCCTTTCCCAGACTAACTTCCATTTTAATGACTTTATCCAACATGGTCAACTGAGCAATTGGTGGTGAATCCATCTCATGGGGTAATAGGGAATGAATAAAGTGGGAGGATAGTGAGTAGGGAGAGGCAAGCAGAGTAGGAAAAATGGTCTCCAAAACACAGTCTGATTATGGACACAACTGGGAATCTATCCCATATTCATTAGCGATAATGGATGAAATTATATCATCTTCTTCCCTAGAGGCTACAAACAACTCCCTCCCTATCACCATGAGTTGATGGATTGAATTGGCTTCGGTTTCATCATCCTCTAATTCTAGCCATACTGCCTCATCATCTTACAACATTGGTTAAGCAGGGGAATATAGGGTCAGGTTCTTGGTATGGACACCATTAGATATGGTCATTTTCCCGGACCTATAGGCTACAAAGGCATCAGTAGTGGAAAACCATGGTCTCCCTAGGATCAAAGGATACCCTCCCATATTAGCTTTAGGTGAGAGAACAATAAAATCCATTGGATACTCCCAAGAGTGTAAGGTAACAATGGCATCTTCTATCATTCTATCAGTTTTAACAGTAGACCTATCAACAAGCTACAGGATGGTTGGGGTATCCCTAAGACCAAAAATATTCAATTGAGATAGTACCTCCTTGATCATGAAATTTATAGAGGCACCTAGATCGACCAAAGTATTTTGAACTTGCATACCATGAATAGCGACTATAAAAATAGGGCTCCCTGGATCAGAGTATTTGGGAACAGTCAACTTTTCCAGCATAAGATCAGACAACTCCCCTACTACATGAATAGTCTTAGGATCCTTCTTCTTCCTACCTAGTTTTTTTATACAAGCTTCCCTAAGAGCCTTGGTGTAGATAGGAACTTCTTTGATTGCATCGAGTAAGGGTATTTTTACTGTCATCTGCTTCAACTGATTGAGTAAATTTTCTACTGCAGGTTAACTATGGGTTCAGCTTGGTTGACTAACTATTGAGGAAATGGGGGATTTTTAGCTATAGGAGAGGCTTGTGGAGATGGAAAATCAGTTGATTTAGAACGTGGCTCTTCAACCTCTATGATGATAGGTGTTGGAGGAGAGGCAAGAGTAGTTACTACCCTGAGATGGATACTATTTAAGGAAATGGCATACCTTTGTTGCTGAGCTGGCAGCTTATTATTGGGATTAGGATTAGGCTGAGCTGGAAACTGGGTTTTCTTTAGTGGATTTCTATTGGCTGTAAGAGGAGGAATTATAGCCTGCTATTAAGGTGGTGGCATCAAATCTTGCTAAGTGGGTTGGTTAGACCACTAATTGGGTTGTTGCCAACCTTGCAAAGGTTGTTACCAACCCTGTTGAGGTTGCTGCCAACCCTGCTGGGATTGTTGTCAAACCTACTAGGGTTGTTGCCAATTATTATACCCACCAAAGATGTAGGGACCCATATTCTAAAAATTTTTCCATGGATTATTATTGCTATAAGTTTGGAGAGGATCTTGTCGCATACCTAAACTTTGGGCCCATGGCTTGCATTGAGCGACTTAGAGAACCTCTCCATTTTCATCTATAGCTTTGAATTTCATAGGCATTGGTTGGGACTCCACATTTGCAATAGTCTTGTGCTTGCAACTTTTCTTCTTTTATTGGCAATGTGTGCAGTATTAAGCTAACACAACATCGGCATCCTCCTTCTTCTGTCTAGCCTGCATGGTGTCCAGCTGAGTAGTGATATCATTAATTATGTCTTGCTTGAAGTATGACAGAAGATTTGAAAGTTCCATATTAGATACTCTAGAACTAGTAGATTTATGAGGTAAGTCTTAGATTCCTCTGCCCTTTTTAACATTGGCTCTTGAATAATTCATGCAGATTTTCTTGATATCTGCCTAGTTCTTCTGGGTGATGTCGCCTCCAGCCATAAGGTTCAAGGCCTCTATACTTCCTTCATGTACACCTTTCAAGAAAAGATGTTTTTGGGATTCCTCTTTCAGTTGGTGTTGCATGTTACACTGTAGGTTAAACTTAAATCGAGAGACATAATCCTCCAAAGTCTTGTCCTCTTTCTCTGACATTTTAAAAATGTCATCTCCCTTTAAATTGCAACCTCTATATTATTCCTTATACTTTTCAATGAACATAGTGCTCATTGCATCCCAGTCTGCTATGGAATTAGCTCATAGCCCCATGAACCACCTCACAGCGACCTCTTTAAGAGTTTAGGGAAACAACTTTAGTTTATGGGCGTCAGTTGTATAGTCATAACTCCTATAGAGGATGTCAAACTCAAATAGGAAGGTCTTTGGGTCTTCAGTTATGAGGCCATAAAATTTTGGGAGTGCGGAAGTAGGTATGTTCTTCAAATTTTGGTTGCCCTGTTGAGGAGGAATAGGGAAAGGAAAGGTGGGTTGAGCCATCCTTGGTGGTGGATTATCCTGATACACAGGTTCAGCAAAGAGTTCATTCAAATACAATGACTCTTCAGAGGATGATGGTTCTTTCTCAGTAGAAAATGGGTTTACAAACAGTTCTTCTTCTTCGATGTTCACAACTAGGGGCTCCCCAAGCTTGGGGTTAAGGATATTAAATGGTTTGGCCTAGTTATATTGAGGAAGGAAATGCCCAAGATGATCTCTTCTCCTATGCATAAAAATAAATGTTGAACTAAATCTAAGATAATGACTCTGGTTTGGACTAGATTAACACCATCCCTGGCAGCGACACCAAAAATGACTAGTCAGTATTATACCCTCTGCAATTAAGGATTGGATATCCTCCTTATAGTGACTTTGCAATAACCAATGCCAACTATCAAAATGAGAACATCATACTGAGCTCACTTAAATTATTGATCAGGGAACGTAAACTTGAAATGGTATCGACAAAGTATTTTCTCTAATCCACTCTAGGAGTCATCACTATTTAAGGAATGGAAAATTTTGAAAGTAATTCTGAACTAGGAAATGGAATTAACAGCTTAATCTAAAGATATAAGAATGTGTTGTAATAGTAAACTAACTATCTACCATTGTTGCAGGAACAACCAACAGTGTTGTTACCAGTGGCTACAGGAGAAACAAAGTCCTAAATGCTTCAAATGACTTACAACTATTTCCTACTGAACTATAAACTGAGTTCACCTTCCGTGTGGGCCCCTGTGGAAGAGTGAATGAACAAAAACTCAGAAACTAAGAATTGAAGATTTTATTTATTCATTCGTACAACAAAGATAAATCAATGCAGAAAATACAAGATTGTATTTCTTTCTCACTGGATTACATAAAGGATTCCTGTAATACTAACTAACTAAGGAATCAAAACTTCCAGCTTATTTAACAAAACTTCTAAAATAGAATTCCTAGCAACGAGGATCCCCCAACATTAGAGATATGGCCATAAATTGAATTGTGAGGTTGGATAATCATAGATTGATCTTGAGGAATCTAGACATAATAAACAAGAACTTGAAAGAGTTAATGAGATACTTATGATTGAACTTCTTGCTGCAAATGAATTCAAAGAAAAATTCAAATCTAGTTTGGAATATCTTGATAAACATCTGGAAATCCTAAGGCCAAAAGGAAACACACAAGGACTTGAATTTGAGAAAGGGGAAAGCTTTGAATCTGGTCATAATAGCACCTTATCAGAAAAATAGTTGGAGGAACCTAAAGGGACACCTATGAGGAAACCTAATGGACAAAAATTTAATGGGATATTTTTTCATGCAATAAATTTGGTCATAGGGTGAATCAATGCAAGAGTAGACCTAATGCCACATCCTTTTCTAGATACTGTTACACTTGCTACAAATATGGGCACAAATCAAATGAGTGGAGATCATAGGAGAATAATTATGTGAACCAAGGAAACATAAATTTCTAAAAATATAACAAATTTGGTGACATTACGAAGCAGTGCAGATTGAGTAAAAATCCAATGAACACAAGGTATGGAAATTTGATATGTTTTAATTGCAAAAATTCTGGTCACATGGCTAGGAATTGAAGATACAACAATATGAGAGGTTTGGTAGAAATAAATAAAGTGTAGAATGATAAAGGGAATAAAATAATTGATGTTGATGAAGTTAAGAAGGAAATGAGAAAGACATGGGTAAGAAAAGAACATATCAATGCTACTAGAAAGATCACACCACCATCTAGTGTGGAAATTTCATCAATAAACTAATTAGGTCAATGACCTAAGGGGGAGTTGTCATGAAATATCTACTACCTAGCCCCTTAATCAAATAGTGTAGTGAATTTGGTTGGTATATTCAAATACATAAATGGATTAAGAGCATGTTCTATCATTCACAAGAATTTTCACTAAAGTTTCAAATTTTTGATAATGAATTTTCTAAATAAATTTGAAGCTAAGGGTACAAAGCATTAATTGTTATTCACTTTTGGATATGAAAAGTTACAAAAGGGCATTTCTTATCTTTATTTCACACTTTGTAAGTTGAAGAAGTGATAGCACAACATTTAAAGGTGATTTCAAGACAGTCAAAAGTAATTCACGATAATTTCACAGTCTAACCCTAATTCATCAAGAAAGGTATTTTCATTGCACAGTTTGTCATTTGGAGCTGGAATCATGGATATGCCTCTTATTATTGATATTAATGATTTTCCAAGACTGATTTTCAAGAAATGTCCTTACAAATCTATGAAAATCAATCGAGATTCTACATTTTCATCAGTTCCCTACGATATTTTGAATGTAGAGGATATTAGGGCTTACATTCATTATAATTTGGAGGAATTAGATGATATTGAAATTTTCAAGCAATACAAGGAACTATCTTTGGTTCGGTACTTAAGGATGAGTACAATGTTTTGGAAGAGGACAAATTCTCTCAATTTATGGATTTCTTGACATTGTTTGAGTCATATTGGGTTTGATAGATACTGAGTTGAGTACATGACCAGTTCATGTGGTTTGACAGACCATATAAGATCACTAAGGAGGTTCTGAAGGTAGTTAAATGTTTTTGTGCTAATGGTAAGATACATGCCCTGAAGTCTATCAAGAAAGATGTGGTCACTAGATTAACCGGTTCTCAATGGGATAAATGTACAATGACTGTTAACAATATTTTGCAACCTAATGCCAAGTTCATAACTATGGTCCTTGGATACAAGGTATTTCATTCCAGCAGGGAGAACTCAATCTATAGCACTATTATTTATGTTTCTTATAAGATGGTGATGGAGGATGTAGAGTATGATATTTCTGACTCGTTAAGAGATTGGCTTCTGAATAATTTGGCAAAGATCAAGAAGGACAAGAAGAAAACTTGTAAGTATGGATCCTTAGTGGCATTCATTTTGTTTTATCTCATAAATTTGTTTCCTAGAGATGGTAATTTTAAGTGGAAGGAAGACAAGAATGTTTCTATTCAGATTGGGGATTTCTATAATGTGCTTGATGGTCAGACTGGGAAAAGTTCTCTGTGGGGTTACTTAAAAAAATTTCAATAATCAATACAATCGAAATATAGAATCCCTCCTGATATTTTTAGAAAATATGAGGACAGTATATTCTTCATCGTTGATATTGATGAATGCCTAATGGAAGAAGTGGAACCTAGGACCTCATGAGTAATGCCTATGGGTTATGAGGTGGATGCTTTACTTCTTGAAGCTTATGCAGAAGACATTCTAAAGAATCATGTCAATAAGAGTGAGAAAAGGTTTGGTACTTATGTAGAAAAGAACCTTAAAGTACATCTAGAGATTAATAGATTTGCAAGGGAAATGAAAATTAGAAAATAAGTTGAGATGATGAGTGAGAAATGGGTTTTACAAAATAAAATATGGCAAAAGCTAGGAAGAAGATTGAAGAGAAAGAGAAAGAGAAGGTAGCAGAAGAAGGTCCAAAAGATGTTGATGTTGATACACACCCTTCCTACATACATTTTGCATCATCGTCTAGAGGTAGACATACAAGAAGTTTACTTGCTACTACAATCAATCTTGTAGAAAATGAGTCTACTATTTCAAAGAAATCTGCATCACCTAAGATATCTACACAGAAGGAAATCTAGTCTAAATCAGTCAAATCAAAGGATAGTTCAATATCTAAAAGCAATAGACTAAAAGGAAATCCTAAAAGAGTTTATAAAGGAGAAAAATAAGAGGTGAAGAAATAATTTCAGATAATGAAGTTATGGAGGAGAAATTTTCCAATGAAAAAGTTGTAAAATTTGAGGCAAGAGACACTACAAAGGTAGTGGAAGCATTTCTTGAAGAAGACAGTACTGACATAGATGACATAATTATTCAATTTCTTATTCAGTTGGACTCATTGAGCCATGTGTAGATGATGAGACTTTAATCAGTGGCTCGGGCCAAATCAAGAAAATAAATTTTGAAAACTCACATGGAGTATTTTGGTAGAATAGTTCTTTGTTTTATTTCTATCCTTTTCCATTGATGTCAAAGTGGGAGAGATAAGGGGTGAAAATGAGATAATCAACTCAGGGGGAGCACATAAATTTGGTTAGGGAAAGATATTTTTGGAGGTTGGAAAATGAGTAGCCAATTTGATATGGGTCATGATGAAACTGATTACCATTAGATGAAGATATCAAACATATTGATGATGATGAGAATGAGTAATTTGATATGGGTTTCGATGAAATCACTTTCTTCCAAAGTTTCTAATTTAGATAACCAACTTGATATGGATTTTGATAAAGTTGATTATCTAATAATGACGATTTCCTAATGAGGATATTATCAATTTGTTATGGTTCCTGATGAAATTGATATGCCCATATTTGTTGATTTGGTGATGATAAAGACACTGTCAATTTGATATGGTGCCTGATGAAATTGACCCACATATATTGTTGATGAAATTGATTTGATTTGATTCGATAAGAGATCCAATTTTCTCGAAGATAATTGATGATTATCAATTTGATTATTCAAGATGATTTGATGAATTTTATTGATATGAGAGATTGATTGAGTTGATGACAAAATCTAGAATTTTTGAATTAGTTCAATGTTTTGATTTTGATTTGATCCAACTATGATGATGGTATTTTTATTGCGAGAATGTGTTGATTATTCCCCCTCTGGAGAAAAATTGAAAGGTGGTGATGATAATTGGATGATATTTTAAAAAAATTAGTATTTTGAATGATGTTGAAATGATTTAAGATCAATTAGGAATGATTAGGAATAATTAGGAACAATTTAGGAATGATTATGGATAGGTTAGGAATGGTATAGGAATAGTTTAGGAATGGTTCTGGGTAGTTTACGATGGTTTAGGAATAGATTGGGAATGATTTAGGAATGCCTTAGGATGATTTAGAATGTTCCTGTGATATCTCAATTTGATTTTTAAATTATGAATTTGATTTTGATTAAGCTCCCAATGATTGTTAGAATTAATCTTTACTTGTATTAATGTAAGTAGGAGATTCTTATGGAATCCCTACACCTATTTTGTCTTCTTGTACAAGTGTGAGGATAATTCCTTTTATTGTATTTTCTTATTTAGTTATTCCTCCTTATGAGGAATCCTACACTTGGCTCACACACTATTGAAATGTGGCAAACATAGATATAGGAGTTACCATGCAACTCCTCTCTCACATCTCTATTAAAGAGATGTCTCTCCTCTTCTTAGATAGACTAGTTATTAGGTTAATCCTTCTTGAACTATTGTATGAGCTTGGCTCTCACTCTCTCTCTCTCTCATTCTTAGGCATTTTTGCCCATTCTCTATATCATGGGGGTTTTTTCATGCTTTTCCGCCTTCAAAATCTTGTCTCCTTGTTGTTTGGATCTTTGGTGCATGCTCCTAGTATTCGAATTAATTCATGGTGAATATTCATTTTCCTTGCTCATTGAATTAAACAACTTCCTGTCTCGCCTTATTTTTGTTATTATTTTAACATGGTATCAGAGCAGGTTGGTTTAATCCATTATTGAGTGTACAGGTGAAGGAGCTACCATATCTTGGAGCACTCCAATATTGGAGACTCTTGAGAGAGTCTATTGCTAGTATATTTTTTCTTTTAACTAATCTGATTAAGAGAGAAAAAAATTGAAATTTTTTTTGGGTTTGGCTGGTTTATCGCCAAACCTAGTTTATCTATTGGATACACTATTGATTTTTTTTGTGCAGGTTTGGAGACATTTCAATCTTGGCTTTGTTCTTCATCATTTTTTTTCAAATTTGAGCTCTAATATGTTTAATATTTTCATTGAATATCTTTAATCTAACTCTATTTGCAGGTTTATACTCTGCTCAATCTTTTCTCACCCTTCATTTTTTAGCAGCTCTATCACTTTGCTATATATCTGTATATCTAACATATTTATTTGTTGCAGGATTTACATTTTATCTCATATTCATTTTTTTGATATTACATCTCTGATTCATAATCCTTTCTTCGTTCTTCATCTCTTGCAGCATCTATTTTATAATATTATCTCTATTTTTTTTAATCATAGTTATATCTCTCCTCTCATGCCTTTCACCTCTCCTTTCATTCTCCCTAACGCAGCATTATTTTTAGCTTTGTCTTCATTTGACAGGTTGCTCCCATTCATTAATCACTGCCATTTATCGGTGCTTGCACATTTTCAATACTCTCAAGCTCACATTTCATGTGATCGAGCTTCTCATTGTGACAGAGCATGTGGATGATCATCTTCGATTTAGATCATTAATTTTGACAAGATCAACAGACCTAAGTAAGCCCATTGTTGGTGATTTCCAGCGGTGATTTGGTCATCTTATTTAGCACATTATCATTTGAATCGACATTTGCAGAGCTGCTACGAGTTATATCACCATTTTTTTTGCAGAGGCCAACTTGTATCTTGTCTAATTTGCACTACCATAGAGGATGATTGAGTTTATTGGTGGCATGTAGAATGGTGAGTGGACTGGTATAGGGCCCATATTGTGTACTGAGGTGATTGACCCGCGTACCTTGATTGGTCAGCCCGAGTTCCTTGCTTGGTGTCATGTATAGTTTCTGCAGTGGATTGTGGTTCGTGGTCCATCACTTGAGCATTTTAGAGTGCAATAACTCTGGTAAATGATTTATGGGTTTTGTTTGCAGCCATTTCTTACACCACGACCCTCCCTCTTTCTCGTTGTCATCTTCCTCACCCAACTATCTTTCTTTTTTGTGCTTCAAATACAACTGGACACCATATAAAATGCTATTTACCCCTAGATTCATCAGCTACTGGAATAGCTAGATTCATTAATGAATACTGCTACTCAAAAGTAGTGAACTGGTCTATGATGAATATTAGCAGAAGCTGATAGACGGGCATACTCTTGATAGATAAATTTCCTGATCAAGCTCAGATATTCTTACATTTTTTTGCAGGTTATACATTTTTTTGCAGGAGAATCTTCATCATTCATTGCATGGTTACTCTTGTAGATTCCTTGTAATGGGTTCTCATATTTCAATTGCAATTATTATCTCTTTCTAATTATTACTTCTCTGGTTTTTGCAGGTCTGCGATCCCATCGGTTTCTTATTATTATATCATTGCATATTCTTTATAACATTTTCTGCAGGTTCATGATTATATTAATGTTCTTTAATTATCGCAGATTTTGGTTGTAACATTTTGCAGGTCCTTGCAGGGTTTGTTCAGCTTTATATTTAGTTAATTCATTTATCTTTCAATTCTTTGTACATTTTTTTTATCATATTTGTTTAATCTTTTAAATTAACAAAGTTGTTTTTTAACAAATTATGTTTAATCGTTAAAATTAATTTATTTTTTTTATCAAAAAAATTTTAAGCTAGTATACAATTTTTCACTGAATATTTTTCAATTTTGACTGAAACCCATTTCAAGTTTATCAATGTAAACTTAATTCAATTGTTAATTTATTATTTAATTGTCATTAAAAAAAATTTCATAATTTAAACAAAAATTGAAATTTTTTTTAATTGTTAAATATTCTTGCATATTGGCGTTTACTAATCGCGTTAAATTAGTTTTTTGGTTTCATCATTATATCTTGCAACTTGTATTTAGCTTTATTTCAGTTAATTTTTTATAATTAATCATGTCTACATTAATGCCAGATTTTAAACTTACCAATTCCAATTATACTATTTGGAGGCCACACATGTTTGATTTTCTAAAAACTCGACACCTTTCGGATATTGTGACTTCACCAAATTTGAAACTGACATCCACCGCTCCTCAGGCTGACCAAGATTCCTGGCAGTTCAAAGATGAGGAAGCGTTTGGTCTAGTTGGATTCTCATTAAATCTAAACTTATATCACCTTATCGTCGATTGTACTGAGGCTCATCAGGCTTGGCATGTCTTGGAGAGTACATTTCAAACTCACGAAACCTCTACTCCACCCTGTGACATTATGTATCCTTAAATTTCCTATTTTGGATGACCCTTGTGATGATGTTTTCCTTGGGGATGATCCCCTCGCTTTCTATTTTTCTCATCGAACTAACATATTGCAGGTTGATGATGTTACGAATACTTAGTCTTCTTTGGATAATATTTTAGATCACGAAGATGAAATTATTAATACATTTATCCATGTCACGTTGTCCTTATGTATTAAAGGATATTATGTTCCTCTTTGCTCCAAAGTCGATTATGAATTTCGTGACACTCAAATGGTTATCATGGAGGACCAACCTCCTTCTGTAAACTCTAATCCTCTTGATGATATTATTGATGGTGATTGTCCTATTTCTATTCTTTATTATGAATCTAGTAATGAATACATTTGGTCTAGAAAACCTCGTTATGATGCAATTACATTTGATGATTCACATTCAACTTCTACTGATTTAGTTTTAGGAGGAAATCCCAATAATGGGAGATCCCCTCATGGTTCTTGTTTCTTTGTAGATTCAAGTGATTCTTCTTGGACAAGTACCAATGAACAATCTCAAGATTTGGGCCTATATCCACAAACACCTACACTCTTGCATTATGAAAATCAAAGGAATCCTATTTCAAGATCCAACCACTTATCATTGCACCATCACCTAATATCAACACAAAGTGAAGAAAAACAAGTTTTCCTCCTCTACTACAAGATGGATAATCCAGTTGCAAATTTTTGTAAAACCCCAAGTAAAGATTAAAGGGGGGTGTTAGAATTAATCTTTACTTGTACTAATGTAAGTAGGATATTCTTATGGAATCCCTACACCTATTTTGTCTTCTTGTACAAGTGTGAGGATAATTCCTTTTATTGTATTTTGTTATTTAGTTATTCCTCATTATGAGGAATCCTACACTTGGCTCACACACTATTGAAATGTGGCAAACATAGATATGGGAGTTACCATGCAACTCCTCTCTCACATCTCTATTAAAGAGATGTGTCTCCTTCTTTTCTTAGATAGACTAGTTATCAGGTTAATCCTTCTTCTTGAACTATTGTATGAGCTTGGCTCTCTCTCTCTCTCTCTCTCTCTCTCTCTCTCTCTCTCTCATTCTTAGGCATTTTTTCCCATTCTCTATATCACGGGGGTTTTTTCATGCTTTTCCCCCTTAAAAATATTGTCTCCTTGTTGTTTGGATCTTTGGTGTATGCTCCTAGTATTGAAATTAATTCATGGTAAATCTTCATTTTCCTTGCTCATTGAATTAAACAACTTCCTGTCTCGCCTTATTTTTGTTATTATTTTAACAATAATGATGTGAAATCTTTGAATGTTATTGGATTGATATAGAATTGATTTTTGATTTAGCTCCCAATAATAATGTCTGAATATTTTGATCAGAAATGATTTCTCAAAATTGATATGAAATGTGGTCGTGCATGATGTTGTTGATATCTTTTTGATGTATTGATGATGATACTCAGTCATATAGGAAATAGAATTTTTGATGATGTCAGCATTCCCATTTTCCGCCCTGAGAGAATATTTTTGAGTTTATTTGATCATTTTGAATGAATGAAATAGCTAAATGATTCTAGAATGAAATGAAAATTTTATGAGTTTTCATTCTTTTGATCTTTAAATCAATCGATTTTATTGATCCTTTTCTTTTCATAGGACATGGTTTGTCATTGCCAAACTTAACACTACCACCTTTGTAATAGTTTAAGGTTTCAAATTTACTTTTGTCACTAATCATGTGATGTGAGAAACCACTATCAATTATCCATCTATCACCTTTACTCAAATATGAAATAAGTGCATTTTTCTCATCTTCATCATAATCATCTTTCATAGCAACGTAAACAACTTTTATATCACTGTCATCAAATTTATTAGATTCACTATCAGTTTCTTTAGCAATATAGCAAGATTTCTTACCTATGTTTTTATAGTCCTTATACCTTCTAAAATATTTTTCTTCCCTTTTGTCTTTATACTTTCTTTCTCTTCTCTCATCCTTTTCATTCATGTTAGAACATCTTGCAGCAATATGACCAACTTTGTTACATGAAAAATAGATTATAGGAAGTTTGCCTTTGAATTTTCCTCTTCCTCTTGGTAGTCTTCTAGTCATAAGTACTTTGAGTTCATCAAGATCTTTAGCAGAAGTGTCACTGTCTCTATTCACATTTCTTTATTTTCCTTTCTTTGATTTATGAAGAATCAATTGTGATTTGAATGCAGAATCAACATGGTGAGGAGTGAAATTATCAAAAATTGACATCTCAAAAGTAAGTCTACCAACTAGACCTTCTAGAGTTAATTTGTTACCAGGAGTACATCTTAGTTCTTGTATAGCAGATACTCTAATAGCATATATAAGAAGTAAGGTTCTTAGTACCTTACTAATAACAGTATCATCACTAATAGTTTCATTTGCTCCTCTAATAGCATTTACAATCTCCTTAACTCGGCTAGAATACTAAACAACAGTTTCACCATATTCCATTCTCATCTAATCAAACTTACCTCTCAAGCTTTCAGATTTGGCTCTCCGTACATTTGTATCACCTCCATAGATAGTTCTCAGTGTATCCCACATTTCTTTTGCATTTTTGCAATCTTTTATGTCTTCAAATTTAGGATAGCTTAGGGCTGATGCAATCTCCAACATTTCTTGGTTGTGTTCTTCTTTTTATTTCATCTCCTAGGCTATCATAATAGTAGGAACTGTTATGAAATCATTTTCCACATAGTATTTTGTAGCATCTCCAATTCTGGCTAGGTTTAAATTCATCAAACTTTGCCATGCAGGGAAATTCTCCTTGTTCAGCCTTGGTACCTCCTTTTTATATACATCTTGATCTTTAGCTTCAAGTACCTTCAAACTTTTCTCTACAAGAACCACAATAGCTCTTATACCAATTGTTAGAATGATTTATAATAATTGAGAGGGGGGTGAATCATTTATCCCAGGCCCAGATGTACCAATTAATCTTTAAAACACTTCAACCAACTCAAATCTAGTTAGTAATACACTCGATCTCTAGAGCACATAATCAACAATATAAACTTGCAGTTTACTGTCCTACAGTAATCAACTTGCATAATATAACTCTTAATAGTAAAACACAAAAAATAAAATTCACACAAGTATGACACCAGGATTTAACGTGGAAACCCAATATGGGAAAAACCACCAATAACATCCTACCAATTTTTCACTCTTCTGAAGTGAGCTCTGTGAATATCCAACCTGGTTAAAGGTTACAATACACACTGTTAAATGTGACCCAATTAAATTATTTAATCACTCTATTATAAGTTCTCCTTGTTAGAGGGCTTAAACCATTCCATTAGAATTTCACCTTGATTAAAGGATTTAACAATATGACTGTTAGGTCAACCTTTTTTAAAAGGATTTTGCAATTGATACAATTTCTAGAAAGTAACAACAAATTATGGTCTAAAACATACAAATCACTTTGTAAATACAGATCCAATTATAGCTCAAAAGTTAATTCACTAACTGGCCTTCATTGTCATCTCTATCACTCAGATATGCTTGGAAATCCTTCAAGCAATCACCATTGCACAGTCCTGTACTTCTCTCTTCAGCCTTCTCTTCTTTCTGCTTAGATTTTACCAATCAACTGAATTAACCTCATACCACACACACAACCTACAATTAGGTTAATCTTATACCTCTCTAATCAGGTAGCTCAATCTTTTTCAACTTAATCATCACCGTAGATCTTAGGGTTAGGTTAGATCTAAAGAATCCTTCCATCATTTCATTTCCATCTACATTGTAGAATACATCCTAAAAATCCTTGAATCCATACATAAAAATGGTTAAACATATATTAAATACTCATTTAATTCTCCACAAAAATCATCCTTACCTTAAATACGCTTCACATATCCAAAGAAAATCAACTATGTTGGCTGGGATCTCAAATCTCTCTCAAACTGTCATAATACTGACACTTGGTCAATATTGTGCTCTGTCTCTCGGTCATCTCTGTGTAACTTGGTAATTCTCTGACACTCAGAAAATACTGATGCTCGGTTGACACTAAATTTTATCAGCATATACTGGCACTCAACTGAAACTTGCATCACTCGGCACTACTCGACACATACATAAGTTCCTTAATCTTCTTCTTTATTAATCAATCAAGACTAACATTGTAGTCATCCAAACTTCACCTAGACTTAAGATAAACAATATATTACCGTGTCAAGGTGTGATATCATCAAGTACCCATTGTATTTTCACATAACTCAACCATTTCACCAGGTCTTCTTGTTATCTCTCCTTTTCAAATCTTCTTCATCAATCAATTGATATGACACTTTACAAGATAGAAACTATTTTACCATTTAAGGTTTGACATCAATGGCAATATAACAATTGTCTCAATTGTAGTTTCCAACAGCAACATCATGGAGAGTTTATTGTCAAAGAGGGAGATTTTATTGATGTCATACAAAATAAATTATTTGAGGGAGAGTTAAAATAATTCAGTGTATCAAAGAAATAAAATCAGAGGGAGAAATTTTATCAGAAATACAGATTGATGATAGAGTGAGTTTTTGGATGAGAATCAGAATGAAGCTAAGGAAATTAAAGAAAATTTTCTATTGCTCTATAATTCTTTGTATTATGACATGTTGTGCTGCAATCAATGCCAAAGAGGGAGATTGTTGAAGATAATTATTCAATTTTGTATTGTCATTGATGTTACACAAGTATATACACTTATGTAGTGATGTTACACAAATGTCTACATCCAAACCGAGAAGAGTTATTATATGTCAAGGGATTTTAAGTTTTGACCAAGCTCAATTAGGTATTGAAGAAGTTCTCTATTGACTGAGTTCACTTAGGCGTCACAGAAAGTTTGGTGTTAACCAAGTTGTGCATTCAGTGTTAGACGACTAATAGTGGTTTAGATTTTATGTATAATTAGTTAATTGAAGCTGACATAATTAATTTTATTGTTTATTTGGAAAGGTATTCAAGCCGACTTGGCAAGTCTTATCATATATATGAAAGGTCAAGTTTGGATTGAATATATAGAAGTGAAAGTGTAAGTGTGGAATTTTTTGATATGAAGAGTGAAGGAGAAATTAGATGGGATTTTGAGTAAGGAAAGAATATCTAGATGAAGATGCAAAAGAATATTTGATCAGTAAGGATCTAGTTTGAAGCCAGATTAGAGATCTGAATCAGCAAAGATGTTTTCTTACACAAACAGGTTAATTCATTTTTACTCTCTAACAATTGTAGCAGTGATCTTAAATCTCTTAACAGAGTAGACTTAACAGTCTTTTTGTAAATTATCTCACAAGGTAGCATTTCTATATTGAAGTGTTTCAAGACCTCTAACAAGGCCACTCCTTACAAGGTGTTTTAGATTCTTTAACATGGTCACACCTAGCAGTGTTTTTTTGTAACCTTTAACAAGGTTGTCTCCTAACAGGGCTCACATCAAAAGAGTGAAAAACAGTAACTAGTTACATTGGTGGTTTTTCCCATATTGGGTTTCCATGTTAAATCTTGGTGTCATCTGTGTACATGTTATTTGTTTCATGCTTTATGTTTATGCATATAATCACTAAAGGATAATTACATTGAATATCTAAATATTGCTTTATTGTCCAACTTACAGCTGAATATCTTAAGATTGCTTTATTGTCCAAGTTACAGCAGAATATCTTAATTAACTGAGTGACGGACATATACTGTTCAAGAAATCTAAAGGACAAGGATTTTTTTTTGTGGTAACGGATTCACCCCCCCCC
>MU226247.1:2766019-2776392 GCA_018584345.1 Thuja plicata
ACTACCAGTGCACAAGAATATACAATCAACAAAAATTTGCATGGAAGATCGCTTGTAGTATGACACTTGGTTAGTCAGCAATCAATCACCTCATGACATGTGGAAACTATGCCACCTCATCATTAAAGAGCCACATCAGCAATACGAGCATTCCAATCATCATCCACATCATCATACAGGCCATTTTTTGCCATGCAGAAAGGTAACATATGCTAAATTTGACGACTATTTGACCATCACTAGGGTACATTTTTCCACTAATTTGACGATTGTGTGACCGTCAATTTTCATTCTCTGAGTGCATCATCAATTTTATGATTAATTTGGATGGTCGTATGACTATCATTTTTGAGACTTTCTCTACTATTGTGATGACTTTTTTACCGTCAAATTTATGCCTCAAGATTACTGACATCACTAGGATATGAAAATCCAACCCCCTCACCATTTGTAGTTTTGATTGTGTAGTCCAACTGTGAGAGGCCATAACTTGGTTTTAGAGACTCAAAATTTAGTGCAATTATTTTTGTTTTTTAGCTAGAGTTTCCTAAACTTTTTAGTGGTGCATCTATTTTCTAGTTTTGGTATAATAATTTTGTAGAAATTGTAGTTTTTGGTGACTGTACTTGTCCAATCCTTGATTTTTCAACTTCAGAGGCTTCATTCAAGATCATACTGACATATTTTTAGGTGCAATTTTTTTGAAAGTGCATGCTTTTTTATATACTTTCCAGATCTGGTATCAGTTTGGAGAGATTTTGAGTGGACATAAAAATTTAAAAATTTGGTCTATTTTGGCCTAATAATGTACTTTTAATTGATTGGATCCTTGATTTATCTTGTGTCTTATATTCTTGAGTCTGATATAGCTTCATATTCTCTATTGTAATCATCAAAATTAGAAATCTACGTTGGTCCATTTTGACAAGTGGCAATTGTACATGCACAACATATAAAGTGTCAAAAGCATCATTTTGTTGGGAGGGGGGGTTCTTTTATTGATTGATTTGGGGGGTGTCTTGTGTGGTTGTGCTTCATTCTTTCTTGTGCTCTTTCAGTTTTTCATCATGGGTTCTTTTGCATTTCCACAATTAACTCCACATAACTATGCAACATGGAAAGATAATGTATGGAGCAAGTTAATGATTAAAGGTTTGAATCATTATGTCGATGAAAAAATTAATGCACCTATTGGTCCTAATGTGGATGTAAATATATTAGATAATTGGAGAATTAACAAATCTAGATCTTTAGGAGTCATAAGAACAAGTGTTTCCCAAGATCTTTTGTTTCACATTTCATCCTTAGATAATTCAAATGACACTTGGGATAAACTTGAAGGTTTTCATGCTAAAGTGGATGAAGATAAGGGAATCATAATTCCAGCAAATATTTTCAAATTGGATCCTAAGAACTTTGATATAATTCAAGATTTCATCAACAAAGCCAATGAGATAAGAGCACAACTTAAGGATTATCTAGTATGACCATAAAGGATTCACAATTGATACATCATATGATGGAAAATCTTCCTCTTGAGTATCCAGCATTTTTATCAAGTTACAATACTCACAATTTGACCATTAGAAGTTCCTTCACTACACCTTCATTGGAGTCATTTGGAGAAATGTTGATGTTGTAACAATCAAAGTTGATGAGTATGGGTATTCTTAAGTCTTCACAATCTAAGGCATTGGTGACTAATCAAGGCAATCAAGGAAATCGAAGACAAAAGAAGAAGAAGAATTAGAAGCATAAGTTTCGACAAGAAAGAGAACAATCAACTTCAACACAACATGGAACTTCTACATCATCTTGAAAGGGAGAATTTTCAAAGAAGGAGAAGAGATTTTGTGCATATTGCAAAAAGGATGGACTTGAAGAATACTTTTTTTATAACAAGGACATTGATGAATTGAAGAATCTTCTTGTGAAGAACAAGATTTCTCCTCTATCTATTATCCACAAGGAATGGACAATAAAAATAAAATTAAACAAAAATATTTTGAAAATCTTGCACTAAATAGTCAATGACGTTGGTATAGATTGACATGTTCAACTAAATCCAACATTATAGGCATATCACACAAGCATTAGAATACCAACAAGAGCCACTCCATATGCCCTAGTCTATGGATTACAAGCTATTTTTCCAATCAATGTTGAATTTCCATCCTTAGGGGTATCTTTAAGAGGTCTTATCTTTGATGAAGAATATAGGATCTCCCACTTACAGGAAGTGGAATCAATAGAGTCCAATGTCAACAAGAAGTCTTTGATCACCTTCAAGTCTATCAGGAAAGAATGCCTAGAGGGTATAATTGCAAAGTCAGGTGTAGGGATTTTTAGGTTGGTGACTTAGTGCTAAAAGATAATCCTAGAATACGGAAAGATAGAGAAAAGAAAGGGAAGTTTAAACCAAACTAGTTGGGACCCTTTGTAATAGTATTTGCATATGGCTCTAGTGCTTATCGGTTGTCAACACCTGAAAGAGATTTTCTTCTAGACCCTATTAACACCATCCATCTAAAGAAGTTCTATACTTGAAAAACTAAGTTTAGTATTTGTACAATGCAAAATGATCCTGAAGGAAATAAAAAATAGTAGAAAATGATCCTAAAGAAAACAAAAAAATAGTGGAAAATGATCCTGAAGAAAATTTTAAAAAGTTGAAAATGATTGTGAAGAAAATAAAAAATAGTGGAAAATGTTCCTAAAGAAAGCATAAAAATCATAAAAACTCCTGAAAAAATGGTTATCTTGTTGACAACCTAGAAAAAAAGTGCCTCGATAATAGCAAAAAAATAAAGAAAATATCAAAAATTAAAAAAAAAAAAATCTTGGTGAAAACCTAGCAAAAAAGTGCCTTGATAAAAACAAAAAAAAAGTGAAAATTTACAAAAGACAACACAATTAAATAATATAAAAAAATTTGCAATAAATACAAGTCATGAAAACCTAGAAATAGGCACTACTTGTAAGCTATCAAGTCCATCTATCAATCCATCACTTAGCTATCTCACTTCCATTTGCACTCATCTACATTGCTTGTACATATCCATCTCCATTCATCCACATCACTTGTACCTATCCAATGTAGCTTTGGAATCCCTATACATATCATTTTTTTGTGCATCATTATATCCCTATGACTTGGAGTTGGTATGCCTCTTCTTTCTAGGAAAATTGTATATAACTGGGAGCAAGTTCCTAGTCATTAGATGGAGTTAGTATTTGTTCAACAACGATCATGTTTTCAAGCATGGTCACACACATCACCTATCAACAATCAAGAGTTATGTCAATCAAACAATCAGAGAACCAAACAATGGTGTTTCTCAACACCACCCCACCAAATGGATGAATCCTTCAAAAGTAGTGATCACAAAATAGAAGCATACACGATAGACCTTGTCTTGTATTTTTGATGATCATGTCTTTTGAGTGACTCAAAGATGTCTGTGGACTAGAGAAACAACGAAGGGGGCATGAAATTTTTCTTTGACTACTATCTGTTTGTTGGCAAGTTGACTACCTGAGGATGCATGACTCATTTTGTGTTGTCATCATGGAAACAAAGTCATGTTTAGTTTCTATCATGAAAGACATAATGACTAAGAAAGGAAAATAGGGTAGACAGAGATACTCAGGGATCAGCACATGAGCGCACATGTGAGAGACTGATTCAGCTTATGCATGTTCAGATATAAGTTGTGTGACATGTTTACATGATACATCCAGACACGCATAGTACAAAACTACAGTATGGCAAAGTTACAAGCAGATCAATAGACCAGCAGTCCAAGAGACAAAGCATGGAAGTTGACTAAGTGTCTTGATCAGTGTGTGTTATTTTATAATGTAATGGCTAAGCACCTTTGGTTATATGATTGTAATGATTTAATTAACATTGTAGTAAACACGCTTAAGCCAACTTGTTCGGAAGCATTGTATATTTTGTTTTAAGGCCGACTAGTGTTTTGTTTTGGGTCGTGCCTATTCGGATTTGAAGATATAAGTATGTAATGTAAAGATGTGTTACAAGCATCAATTATTATGTAAGAGGAAGATACAGAGGGACATTACAATAAAGTCAGTATATGATATAGCTCTTTAAGAGAGTAAGAGCATCCGCGCATACACGAAACTGATCAGACAACAGTATCATCACAGCAGTTCATCTTGATATAGTGCATATCATCTTTCAGAAGGTTGTAGCCTTCATCTTATTAGGAAGTGAGCCTAGGCAGTGAGCCATATACCTTTAACGGGGTTTTGTAAAAGACTCCTAACAGGGTCAGACCTTTAACCATGTCATTGTACTCATATTGTAAAGACTGCTTCTAACAGGGCAAAGGAACTCTCACAAGTTCATTATACTTAGTACAATATTTGTGGGTACTAATTCCCACCGGGGATTTCCTCTGATCAAGGTTTCCCCCTAATCATATCATGTGTTATGAGTTCTCTTGTTATGCTTGATTCTATGTATGTTTGATTTATGTTCAAGTAGCTGAAAAGTAATTAATTGACAAACATTGATTCACCCCCCTCTCAGTGTTTCTAACAATTGGTATTAGAGCTCTGGTCCTCAGCAAATAAGTTTAACCACTTGAGGAGATCATGGACTCAGCAGAAGAAAAACATTTGAGAAAGAATCTTGAAGCAACTCTTGAAGATCTTGATAGATCCGAAAAAGAAAATGAAGAACTCAGACTAAAAGTTGATGGCTCACAAATGCTTATCAAGAAATTAAGAAAAGATTTGAAAGATTGTTCTACAAGTGATTTAGGGGAAATTATCAAAAATCTCAATGAAGAGAATATGTCTTTGAAAGATAAAGTTGAAAATCTGGATGAACAGCTTATAGATAGCCAAATTTCTATAGAAGAAAAGATCAAAGAAAGCAAACAACTAGATGATGAACTCTTGAAAGCAAACATGAAAGTTTTGGAATTGGAAAACATAAAAAAGAAGTTGGAATCTAAATTAACAAAAGAAAAGGATAAGATTGATAAACTCCACACAATTTCTGATTCACTTCAATCTCGGCTTAATGCACAAAAGCAAAAAGGCGACACTACTGGTCTTGGATTCAATATAACACAAACTGAAGTCAATTCATTGAAAGAATGAGAGAGACCTCATGAAGCATCTTTAGAAACAAGGAAAGTTGAAAATGTTGAAGAGATTAAAATAGATCTACCAAAAAGGGATATCAAGAAAGTTAACATAACTTGTTATGCATGCAACAAACATGGTCATTTGGCAAGAGATTGCAAAGAAGTAAGACCTTTTAATGGTTATTGTTTCTCCTATAATAAGTTTGGTCATAGGGCTATACATTGCAGAACTCAATCACAGCAGAATCAAAGAAGAATGAATCAAAACAATCAGAGAAATCAACCTCAAAGGAATTTGCAGAACAGTACATGTCAAATATGTAACTACAATGGACACACAGCAAAGCAATGCAACATTATGAACAAAAGCATCAGACCTCCTATCATTTGTCACACATGTGGAAAGGAAGGACACATCTCAAAGTTTTGTAGATCCAAAACTCAAAAGAAAGATAAACCTAAAAAATCACTAATTGAAGAGAGAGGAGAAGTAAAGTTTGTTCAAGAAAAATAAGATTCAAGCAAAATTTGGGTTGAAGTAAAGAAGGGAAATGATGTTGACAAAGTAGTTGATGCATCCACAGTGGACGCACCCTCTACTTCTGCTTGAATAGACCTTCTTGGTCTTAGGGGGAGTTATTCTAGCTCAGGACCCTTGCGCGGTTGGTATACTCACCTCTGATTATGTGCCTATGAATTCATGGTTATAAGCACATAATATTGATGTATGCATTTACACACTATCTAAAATACATTGGAATCAAAGTTTCAAGATCTCTGAGCAATTTGCGTACGGTTTTAAACATTAAATGTGGTAGATTGTATAAAGGAAAGAAAGTATTTGATCTTCTTCACACTTTCATTCGAAGAGCACAGAATTTGGAGAGCATTGGAGCACTAGACATCAAGGCATGAAGGCATAACAGATTTGGCGGTTGAGTGAATGAATAAGAAGTTTGGAACCCTAGCAATCATGTCATTTCAAAATTTCATGAAAACCCTACTTAAGCAAATTTGACTCGAGTTGTGTTTGATATAGCAGAGAGGAAGAGATTTGTATTCAAGACACATCCATTCAAATCCATACTGGATGATGTGGAAGGGACTTTCTCCAAAACCCCGCTAGGTGTTGTTTACGTGGAAGATATCCCCGCGTATATTTATTGTAAGAAGGAAACAGTAGGAGATGTTAAAATAGCTACTCATATGGAATCCATGATGAAACTTGACTACACATTCAAAGATGAGTTCGCACACTTGATTGATAACCCTATCTTTGAGTATTCCAATGCGCATGAGTTTGATGAGCCTGAATGGGTAAATATTTTGTTGAGAAAAATACATGATGATCTTTACTGGATTGGAGAGGTCCCTGTGCGTATCACCAGAGACCTAATTCATGAATTAACCAGACTTCCCAAGATTGGACCACTCTTTCCCACTGGCAAGGATGTCAAAAAGTAGATTGAACAAGTTTGTCTATCCAGAAGTGACAATGATACTCGGGTATAAGTTTCAGCAAGCAAGCAGATTGAACAGTTTTTCTACAGCAACAGTCCTAGCAGCTATCAAAATGGTGAAGGATAACACTCAATACAATTTGTGTGAGGTATTGTGTGGTCAATTGATTGACAACATCCAAATCATCAAACATGACAGGAGCAAGACATTCAGGTTTGGATCTTTGATCATTTATTTATATTTCCATATAGTTGGAAAGGTTGCAAACCTTTACCTAGACAAGAGAAAACCCACAATGTCTCAGATATCACTCAAGGTCACCTTAGAGAGCAGTGCAAGGGATGCCATGGATATGGATATAAAGACATTCAGGATCAAAATGTAGAATAGGTACAGATTATCTAAGAAGAAAGTTGAAAAATATAAGGATACCATATGTTTCATCATAGAAACAGATTGCACTTGCATGGAGGCAGTTGAACCTAGAACCAAATGGATTCATCCTCTTAGTTATGAAGTGGAAGAACATGTGCTAGAAGGATATGCGCAAGTTCTATTGTCAGCGCCCAAAGATCCAAATGAACCTAGATGGGGCACTTACAAAGAGAAGACCAATGAAGTGGATACTATCTTACACAGTGCTGATAATAAAAGGAAAGCTTCCAGAATTACATCTAACATACTGAAAGTTCATGGAGTCACTCAAGATGATCTTGACAAAGCCAGAGATGCCAAGATAGTAATAGAACTTGAGAAAGATGAACAGATCCAGAAGAAGAAGAAAGTAGAGAGCACCTCTGCGCCCTCTACCACCATTGACTTAGATTCATCTCCATTGTCTACACCAAGCAAGAAGACTAGAGGAAGAAAACAGGCGCCTACAAATCACCCATCCTCAAGGAACACTCGGAGAAAAGCTAAGAATACTCAAGCTCCTCCTGAGGTAGGATTTAGACCTAGTCTAAATGTTTTGAGGAACAAGATTTTTAATGAAGGGAGATTAGATACACTTTCTAAAGTCTATGACAAGTATCAAGAAATTGATAAAACTCAGATACACTCAATGATCATATCTCATATGATCAAGTTTAAGAAAATAGTTCTTGAACTCAAGACAATGATACCAGATCAGTTATGGAACTTGTTGGAGATAATGAAAAGACATGCAATTGAGGAAGACATGAGGATAAGAGAAGAAACATTGGATACTCTTCTTCCTGTATGCTCGCATGATGAGAAGGTTATATTGTTGGATCTAGTGAAGCCTCATCTCCAAACTAAGACAAGGACCCTACTAATCATGAACAAGGAGTACGAACATATAGGTAAAGAGACTGAAAAGGCATTTGCACAAGTCTTTATGGATAGACACATGTATCCACAAACGGTGCCTACAGAAAAAGTTACTCCAGCTCCTCCCAAACAGGTTACAAAACCAGTAATTCAGATTGCACCTATGACAGGTCCACAGGTTTTAGCGCCCACAGTGACAATAACTTCTGATACAGATAAAGACTCAGAAGACACTATAGTAGTTGACAATGTCAAGATATCCATGACTGCATCTAAAAAGATATGGACAAAGTTGATAAGGCATTTGTAAGCACTAAAGAAATGTACACTAATGATACCTCTGCACAACAAGATGAAGCTCCCATCAATGATCAAACTGACATAAATGAAAATACTCAAGGTGACAAGACACCAATAAAAGAGATACCAGTAAAGGTTGAATATGTGGATACCAGTCAGAACTGTTAGAGTAGTCGAGTATTGCTAATAATTAAATCAGTTAATTATTAGTTATCTACTCTTAGCTTAAGTTAGACTTAGGAAGTTTCTATTTCCTAGTAGTTTCCCTTTTAGGGTTTCGGTATCCTTTATAAGGATTGACCGCTTTGTATTTCAAAGGGAGTTTGTAATCAGTATTGTTGATAATATAGAAATTATTCATTTCAACATGATGTCTCCTCTGGCCTTTTGGCCGCCATAGCCATTCTTCTGACTTCTCTCTTCTGTCTGCTTCTTCTTCTTTGTAACTGTCTTGCATGAAGGTTTCTTGGGAAGATTTGACGTTTGTCAAATTCTACATGGTATAAGAGCTGATCTGCTGTTCGCTGTTCCTGTTATATTGAAGCACAGAGGGTTTCAGAAGCTTTTTCGACTTCTTTTTGTGGTTCTGGGGGGTCTCTATTTTTAGAGGCATTTTGGGCCCAAACGGACACCACCATTGCGTCCAGATGGCCCAAAAACCCCAGAAACCATATAAGGCTTGTCTGATTTGGACACCGGGGCCTCTGGGAGAATTTTTTGGCCTACTAAGGGCTGTACGGACACATTCTTCGAAAAAAATATTAAAAAAACATTTTTTTTTTTATGTTTTTTTTGTTAAAATACCGCGCACAGTGGGTTTGAAATGGCGCCGCCGCTGGGCCGCCACCGCCCCACCGGGGCTCGGCCACCGCCGGCAGCGCCCCCACAGTTTCGTGGGCTCCGCCACCCTCCGGCTGTTCTGCCCCGCCGCCTCCCGGCCCGGGCTCCGCTTTCTCCAGCGCGGCCCCCACCGCCCACCGCCCCTGCGGCCCCCACCACCCCGGCGCCCTCCGCTCACCTGCGGCTCCTGGCACACACAGCCTGCTCGCGCCGCTCCGCCGGTGCCCTTACACCTCCGCTCCGCCCGGGCACTTTCCTTAGCCCCGCGGGCTTTATTCCTCAAGTGGACGGTCTTATTGGTGACCGAGGGCTCCGGTCCAGCCCCTGCGTGGGCCATGCGACCGAGGGCCAGTCTATGTGTAAGCCCCAGGGGCTTAAAAAAAAATTTAGGCCTTTTTTTACCCCTTCTCGCTATTTTTGCGATATCTTGAGCATACGGGGGTATTTTTGCAACTTCCATATACCGTCAGAAAGCTCTTTCCGAGAAATTTCCGATGATGAAGGTTGCGGTATTGGGTTCTACCGTTTCAATAGTGTTTTTTTATATTGAAGTCTGATGTCTTTTTTTCCTTCCGGGAGTCATATCTGGCTCATCCGGACTCCTTTTTCGGAAAACGAGATATCGTCAGAAAGCTAATTCTGTGCACTATTCAGTGGCAGAGGTATTTCTTCCAGATTCTGCTCTAGGTTTTTACTCCTTTGAGTTTTGCAGTTTATGCCCTCTGGTGGAGTGCTTGGTTCTACAGGTCCGGGGATCTCTTCTTCTGAGTTCATAGCTCACTCTTCTTTCTGACTTTTGAGCTTGCATGCTCCTTCTGTTGCATCTTTTTTCTGTAAACACACTGAGATAAAGTGCCTTCTTATGCATTTCTTGGATCTTGTACACCTGGTTCAGTTTTTGTACCCGCACTGTGTTATAAAGTGCCATGGGGGATTATGATGCATTTGCCGCTTTAGGCGCATCCACTTTTGTCAAGTGAGTGTACCTTCCATGACATTAGCCCATGTCGTCTGTGTCTGTGACACTGCCCTTTATCCTATGTGTGTGCTTCTGTTGCACTGTTGGTGTTCCTGATTCTTCTTCTGCAGATGTTTTTGGCATTGCATTTCAGTGTTCCTGTTACCTCTCCCAGTTCAGCATTATCGGGGGGTTCACCTGTTGGTTCTATTGCTTCCTGGTTCGATTGATCAGCTCTTTAGACACTTGTCTTCTCTACCTGGTCATGCAGTTCAGTGGGGGTTCCAGCAGTATCTTCTGACAGAGTTTTCAGACATGCTTCGGAGATGCTTCTTGCTCTATTCTTGTTCCTTTCTCTGGGACATCTTTTTGCTTTATGTTTTGGGTACCTGATCAGG
>MU226247.1:2776557-2797523 GCA_018584345.1 Thuja plicata
CTTTTAGGGTTTCGGTATCCTTTATAAGGATTGACCGCTTTGTATTTCAAAGGGAGTTTGTAATCAGTATTGTTGATAATATAGAAATTATTCATTTCAACATGATGTCTCCTCTGGCCTTTTGGCCACCATAGCCATTCTTCTGACTTCTCTCTTATGTCTGCTTCTTCTTCTTTGTAACTGTCTTGCATGCAGGTTTCTTGGGAAGATTTGACGTTTGTCAAATTCTACAAGAACACTATATTCTCACCATCCACTTAGCCATCTACCTCATTGTTTTCAAGGTTAACTCCTGATTCAGGAAGTTTGGATGCATGGGGAGAAGAAGACCTAATCAAAATCAGAGTTCTTGCTATGGAAAAGTCAAAGGAAAAACAAGTGATGAGGAACCCTCACTTTTTAGAAACTAGTAAACATTTTGAATGACTTAGTGCCTGCTGATCAGAAAATAGAAAAAGTCCAATCAGTTGAAGATGTGGACAACATTTTGAAAAATTTCAAATCACACTTCACAAGTCTAGTAGACTCTGCTACTCAAATTGCAGAAGATGAATACAAGAAGGAGAGACTAAATGAATTGGTAAAGAACTTTACTTTAGACCTGAACTCCTTAAAAATTGGGCAATCTATATTGAAGGAACTGGTAGATAAAGGAAAGAGAGTCATAGCAAACTATATGGATAGAGTGAAGCTCACCTCTGAGCACACCAAAAAGGTTGAAGAGGCAGAACCAATGGTGGATAGCATAAGAAAATTAGTTGAAACTTCCATGCAAGACATGAACATATGTAACAATGTCTACCAAGGGCAGTTAGACAAAATTGAAAAAGCAAAGTTAGAAATTAGCAAGATAAGGGTAAGGCAAACCCAGTTAAGAAATGCACTTGCGCCATCCTTAGCAGTCCTCAATGAGAACATCAAATAGATTGATGCCACCATAGTGACATATGATCAAGGTCCCTGCATGGATCTGATAAAAATGGAGAAGTTGACATATGCATTGTGTGCGCATCTACAAACGGTTGATGCTATGAAGGTATTTTGGCAGAAAGAGATCCAATCTCTTAAAATTGCATACCCTGAAGTATATATGGAGTAAGTATGTAGTAGACTTACAAGTTTTTGTACACCTTTGTCATTAATGTCAAAGGGGGAGTAATATAGAATGTGTATATGTGGAGAAGTATATGTATATATGATTTTATACAGTCACTTTTTATGTTAAGTCATTTTGAGTAACTTGGCCACATTCCTTTGTTGCCCTAAATGAAAAAGGGGGAGATTGTTGGCAAGTTGACTACCTAAGGATGCATGACTCATTTTGTGTTGTCATCATGGCAACAAAGTCATGTTTAGTTTATGTCATGAAAGACATAATGACTAAGGAAAACATGGCAGACAGAGATACTGAGCGATTAGCACATCAGCTCATGTGTGAGAGACTGATTTAGCTTATGCATGTTCAGATATAAGTTGTGTGACATGTGTACATGCTACATCCAGACACGCATAGTAAGGAACTATAGTACAACAAAGTTACAAGCAGATCAATAGACTAGCAGTCCAGGAGACAGAGCATGGAAGCTGACTAAGTGTCTTGATCAGCGTGTGTTATTTTATATTGTAATGGCTAAGTTCCTTTGGTTATATGATTGTAATGATTTAATTACCATTTTAGTAAACACGCTTATGCCGACTTGTTCAAAAGCATTGTATATTTTGTTTTAAGGCCAACTAGTGGTTTGTTTTGGGTCGCGCCTATTCGGATTTGAAGATATAAGTATGTAATGTAAAGATATGTTACAAGCGTCAATTATTATGTAAGAGGAAGATACAGAGGGATAGTGCAATGAAGTCAGTATATGATATAGCTCTTTAGGAGAGTAAGAGCATCCGCGCATACACAGAACTGATCAGACAACAGTGTCATCACAGTTGTTCATCTTGATATAGTGCATATCATCTTTTAGAAGGTTGTAGCCTTCATCTTATTGGGCAGTGAGCCATATACCTTTAATAGGGTTTTGTAAAAGACTCCTAACAGGTTCAGACCTTTAACCAGGTCATTGTACTCATATTGTAAATACTGCTTCTAACAGGGCAAAGGAACTCTCACAAGTTCATTATACTTAGTACAATATTTGTGGGTACTAATTCCCACCGGGGTTTTCCTCTAATCAAGGTTTCCTCAGAATCATATCATGTGTTATGAGTTCTATTTTTATGCTTCATTCTATGTATGTTTGATTTATGTTCAAGTAGCTAAAAAGTAATTAATTGACAAACACTGATTCACCCCCCCCCCCCTCTCAGTGTTTCTAACACTGTTGATATCAATTTTTGCTTATCGTGCCTTCTAAGTGACTCAATGATGTTTGCATACCAGAGGAACAAGGATAGAGGGGCATGATACTTTTCTTTAGGTGCTTCCTTTGTGATGTGTTCCAATGAAATCTAATAGGGTAGATGTTCTAGGGGTGTCTACGATAAGTGCCTCCATATATCTCATAAGCATAAAAGTATGCAATATTGCGACATAAAAATGCTTGGATTATGGTAAGTTGTACATACCTTGACTCAAAACATCTATACTTTGAATGGGGGGTGTAATTCATTCCTTGTCTTTTAAAGGATGATCAATTTTTTATTGTCATTTTTCTAGAGGAATTTTGGAAGTCACTAGACTAGAGGACCAATGAAGAAATATGACATTTGCTTTGGTTTTTTATTGTGGAAATTGCCCCGATGATCCTTGAATGAAAAAATAATGGGGTGTCTATGATAGGGGCCTTAACATTTTATGGTATGCCGCACATACCTTGATTCCAAATATTTGTACACCAAAGAGAGGTTGGAACTCTTTCCTTGTCTGTTTACATCGAGAAAATTCTTAGCATTGTGCAATCCGTAAAATGTTGCCCAAGGATATGAAAAAAAAGGTCATTATGGGCACAAAATGCTTATCTAAGGATATGGCTAAATAGGTCATTCCGAACAATAAATTTATTGCAAAAGAGCAAAAGGAACTCTTGTTTGTTTACGCAAGAAACACTCAACTCATCTTGGCTCTACATGCCCCAATGCTTGTGTTAATTTGAAACATTAAAAAAAGGAGTACTCTGGTTCATCATCGTCTTTGAAAGCTATCGATGTTTGTACTTACATCAAACAAAAGCTCAATGATGAGATATAACATAACAAAAAGATAGAAAGAATGACAACTCATATAATTTGTATATCAATCAAAATTCATTTAGGTTTACATTCATTTCACATGATCAAAAAGACACAATAAGATTCTCTCAAGCTAGAAAAGAGGAATGTTGACATCATCACAAAATCTGTCTCCTACATGATCAAGTATCACCACAGTTTATGCCAAAATAAAATTTGTAAGACATTATTGTTGATCAAAATCTTCATAGAATCATCATGACTATCTCATTTCGATTTTGCTCCTAAGGGGGCATAATCAACACATTCTCACATCTAAGTCAAGTTTGTAATCAAAACACTTGTTCATCGTAATGGGGTCATTATCAAAATCAAAACATCAGAACAATTCAAAACATAAAATTTTCTTCATCAATCACCAATCTAATCTCGACATCAAATCAAAGATTGTATTAAATCTAAGCCACATCAATAGGGGCATATCAATTTCATCAGGTTTTATATCATATTAATAGTCATCATCATCATCATCATCATCATCATCATCATCATCATCATCAGATCAACAGGGACATATCAACTTCATCAAGTTCCATTTCAAGTTGGTGGTCTCAATCAAAATATTAAGTCGGCTCCAATTCATCTCCATTTACATCAATTAGGATCAATCTAACCTCCATTTAATCAATCAAAGCATCATTTGATAAAATTTACATAATTAGGTACATTTCATATTAGAATCTTCCATTTCATGGATTGTCATTCAATTAGATCTAAAAATGCATTTTGAGAGCACTCAAATAGACTAATTGATCTTCGTGACTAGGAAGCAATAGGACATTCTTGATGAGTTTTGATATGAATTTGATGGTTTTTTAAGTACTAAGTCGTTGAATTAATTTGTTCTGTTGGATGTTGTGTGTTTCTAGACAGGCATACAATTTAACACAACACAGTACCATATGTCACAAAAGGCATTCATATTCATAATGACATTGAAATCCTTGTGATCTACAAAAAAAACATTTTCATTGATCATCTTTGTAACATTTCAAGTGGTCAAGATCAACTAAAATAATCTTGAGTCTCATATTAGAAGTTTTTAAAAATGAAATCAAACCACCTCTCGATCCCAATCATACAATTGTATTCAAGAAATGTTTCTCTATATCATATATTTCCTACATTCCTTCTATCTAAAGATTCACACACTAGTTTAATTAAGATTTAAAGAATTCCTCGTCATCTTTTGTTCATAATCATTAACTTATATTTAATCCTTCAATACTTCTTATGAAGGTTATTAAAAATCTACTCTCAATCATTCTTCAATATTTCCTCATTCTTTGGATTGGGAACAAGAAGACTATTAAGTAAAATAGAAGATCACAGCTCTTATCTTGTTGACTTTTATTATTGCATACTAGCTAATAAGAACTTGATAGAAACTATGTCCTAACTTTCATAAAAGGAGAGCAACCGATTGGAAACTTAAGGTTTAATGTGAAAGCAATATTGCTAGTAACAGTATTACTAGGCGTCAATGAGCACCAGCACATTCACTCAGAATACTTCATGTATCAGTCTTGGGACACAATTAAGAACTATCCCATGTAAAGAGCTACATACTTTTACTAGCACTAAGAAAGCATAACTTAATGTTTAATATCGGTTGAATGGGAGCCCACTCCTTTGTTATTGAGACCTTGTCTGATCTGTACATTCTAGAAGCTGAAAGAAATTCGCTGCTCATATTATTTGTTGATCCACATCCTATCATTAAAGACTCTAAGCGTTATTTATGGAAAGTCTTGCATTCAAGGGGGCTCCTTTAGTACCACTGCCTAAGGTCTTAAGGAACTTAAAGGCAGTAGTATTTGAAAAAATACACAACATAATCCTTTGGCTATCTGCTAGATTTAAGTACTCTAGATAAGATACTAAGTTTTGAAACTCGCAATATTCTATTGCTTGCAAAATATTGAAGGTAACATAATTTTCTTTGAAAAGAAGATTAGTAGCGTATGCTTAAATATCTTTTTATTTTTAATCCAACTGTATTCATTTAATGCTAAAGATCTAAGTCTATCTCGATTGTAAGAAATTGCATCTTCAATGATAACGTATTTTGGCTAGTTGAAGGTTGATAAGTATGCTCATATCTGTATGGTCCACATTGACGGAACTTCAAATTTAGATCAATCAAAGACCGTGCATGCTAGTTTGGCCCGCATCACAGCATGACAACGTGAAGGTTTGTTAGACATTATAGTTTATGAAGCTCATGATGACATGTCGGCAGGATATGCTGAAGACTGAAAACTAATCCTTCAGCAATCAATGTTTCAATGAGATTGCTATCAGCTGTAAGAAGTTCAAATAATTTAAGTGCCTCAACGAAACATGGCCTAATTAGTCGTTGTTATTGAAGTTCATACGGTAACCGTGTATGCACAAATGAGAAGGCAATATGAACTCTAAAGTAAACTTTAAAAATGCCTCAAAAAAATGTAAAGTTATGATAAAATGTAATAATTCTGAGGATTTTGTTTAAAATCAAAATATTCTTATTCAATCATACATTTGAATACACTGGACTAGTCCAAAATTTTCCAATATACGACATATTAATGATCTTATTCACCCCTATCCTACTTATTCACCCCTATCCTACCCTAAACCAAAATGTTGTCCACCCCCTAATGAGACCGCATAACTTGCAGATCCAGTTTAAAATCACAACACTCACAATTAGTCATAGATTTGAATGTGCGCGAAATTTTAAAATACCTTGGAAATCAACAGACTCAACAAAATAAGCATGATTGAAAGCATGCCTAATAAAACTCGCTGCTCAACAAAATAAACCTGATATACACTTTTAGCGTGAACCATCATTCTTCATTCAATGTTGTACGCCTCCCAATTGAAAGGATTCAATTGCAGAAGAATAAACAGCAAATGCAAATAAGATGAAACAAATAAACGACATACGGATTTATCCTGGTTCACCACAAATGTGGTTACATCCAGACTGCAGAATATTGTATTGATTAAAAGAACTGATTACAAATGAGAAGCTACAGCAATTATAAAGACTCCAGCAATAATACAATGAAGAGTCTTCGGAATCGAAGAGTCACGATAAGAGACAAAAGACTGCTGGCCTTCAACTCTCAACAAACTCCCACCTGAAGGAGCACCAAATGCTGCAACTAAACACCCAATACCCTGCTGAAGTGCTGATTTATCTTTTCTTTACAAGCCCAAGAGAAGTCCTTGCACTTTCAAACTTTTCTTTGGCGACAACCTTTGTGAATATGTCGGCCAGATTGATCTTGGTATCAATCTTGACAACTTTCAAGTTTCCTTCTTCAACTGCATGACAAACAAAGTGAGCATGTGTGTAAATGTGCTTAGAGCGACGCTGTGATGAATGATTATGAGCCATGAAGATAGCGCTGCGGCTGTCTGAAAACAAATTATATTCATTTTGATGAACTTTCAAGTCACCAAGCAATCACTGAAGCCAAATCATTTCCCTTGCCCCTTCAGAAAGAGCCAAGTATTCAGCCTCAGCTGAAGAAAGAGCAGTGCAATGCTGCAATCTTGAAGCCCAACTGATAGCAGCTCCAGAAAACATGAAGGTGTACCCAGTGGTAGACCTTCATTTATCCAAGTCTCCGGCAAGATCGGAATCAGTGTAACCTTGCAGCTGAACTTTATCTCCTCTAAAGCATAATGCATAATCTGAAGTTCCTTTTAGATACCGTAGTATCCACTTAACTGCTTCCCAATGAGCATTCCCAAGATTGCTCATAAATCTGCTCACAACTCCCACTGCATGGGCAATGTCGGGATGGGTAGAAACCATTGCATACATAATGCTTCCAACTGCAGATTTATAAGGAATTTTCTCCATGAATTCCTTTTCTTCTTGTATTTTTGGACACAATTCAGAACTTAAACGGAAGTGACCAGCAAGAGGAAGAGGAGTAACTTTTGCATCAGCCATGCCAAACCTCTCAACAACTTTATCAAAGTATTGTTTTTGGGATAAGGTAATTTCCCTCTTCTTCCTATCTCTTGTGATTGTCATGCCTAGAATCTTCTTGGCTTCCCCTAAGTCCTTCATGTCAAATTTTCTTGCCAATTTCTCCTTTAACTCATTAACAATCCTTTTATTTGTGCCAGCTACTAACATGTCATCGACATAAAGAAGGAGAATTACGAACTCACCATTAGGAAGTGTCTTGAAGTAGACACGTGGGTCTGATTCACATCTTGTGAAATTATTTTCAGCCATGAAGTGATTGAATTTTATGTACCACTGTCTTGGGGCTAGCTTGAGGCCATACAAGCTTCGATTTAGCTTGCAATAAAGGTGTTCTTGTCCCTTTTTGACGAATCCTTGAGGCTGCTCCGTGTATAGCTCTTCTTCTACATCACCATGTAGGAATGCGGTCTTCACATCAAGCTGCTCTAACTCAAGATCCCACATTGCTACTAAACGCAAGACTGTCCGGATAGTTGTCATTTTGAAAACTGGTGAGAAGATCTCATTAAAATCTATCGCCTATTTTTTATCAAACCCCTTTACCACCAATCTAGCCTTGAATCATTTTTTGCCTTCATCTTCTTCTTTTATCCTGTATACCCACTTGTTCCTAAGTGGTCTTCGATTTGGTAGAAGAGAGACCAAGTCCCAAGTCTGATTCTTGAGTAAAGAGTCCATTTCCTCATGCATCGTTGTTTGCCATTTATCACTGTTGACATCTTTGAGAGCAGCTTTAAATATTGATGGCTCTAAAAATTTAGAAACAAGAATTGAAGGCTCTGCTTCCTCAGTGAACAATAGCTCATAATCAGAGAATTTTGAGGGAATTTGCCTCTATTTAGTCGATCTCCTCATACCTTGATGCTGATTTGAGTCAGTTATCCGTTTCAACTGTAAATCAATGTTGCTTTGATTAATAGACAGAGCTTTTTCATTTGGCAGTCTCTGTTCATCAAGATTATTATCTTCCTCATTAGTCCTAAGACCAAAGCATCCTTCGTGCTATTTGGTGGTTAAATGGGACTATCGTAGAGAGGACAACACCTCTTCTCTACGCGAGAGAGAGGGTCGACAGCCCAAACTTTGTATGGGACTATGAGTTAAGGAATTGGACTGCGGTCCCAAGTGTTGAAAGGGACTGTGAAATGTTGAATTCGTTCCCAAATTTGGGAGCATGTTGTCTGCGCTGGAGGAGACCGAATGGTGGATTGAGTGTGGGAGTCCATCCACATCACCTTCATGCGCTGGGCCTACCTTCTCTGCTGGTGTCGCAGAATGAGGAAGCCTCCCATTCTGCTCTTTGCGCGAGCCACATAGCACATTACGCGGATTTTGTAATCCATGCAGGCCATAGTCTGCTTCTTCATGCGGGCTATGGTGAAAATTATGGTTTTTTTCCCTCTTTTCTGCTAGCACCGAGTCATCAAGACTCCCAAATTCTACTCGTGGGTCTGTAGGAAAGGAAGTGGACAGAGTCTTCCTTGGACCTGTCTTCTTTGTTGTTTCCGTATGGTGATGAAGATTTACGGTGGGTAGCTCCCCCTCCCAATCGGCAGTGTTGTCAAGCGGAGAGTGGAGAATCCCCTGTTCTGTCGGCATAGATATGTCTTCATAAGAGTCATCTACCTCTTGTTCATTATATGAACTTGGAGTAGTAGTATGATGAGTGAAAGGAGGATTTAAAACAGAATTTGGTGTATGAAATACATGATGCAATGTTCACTAGAAAAAGAATCATTTTGAAAGGCTGAAGAGGGAACGTACTCCCTTTCATGTGTTTCCTCTTTCATAGCTGGAAACATTGTCTCATTAAACACCACATCCCGACTGCAAATAATTTGCTTTTCAACCGGATCCCAAATTCTGTAACCGAATTGGTCTTCTTCATATCCCACAAATATGCCCTTTTGTGATTTGAAATCCAGCTTCGTCCTTCTTTCTTTTGGGACATGTACATGAGCTTCACACCCAAAAACTCTGATGTGGGAGTATGAAATCCTCTTTCCCAGCCATTCCTCTTCCGGAATACCAAACTCTAGACGAGATGAAGGAGACCTATTGATTAAATAGACTGCTGTATTGCAGGCTTCCACCCAAAATTCTTTGCCCAAACCGGCATTGGAAAGCATGCACCTTGCCTTCTCAAGAATGGTTCTATTTAACCGTTCTGCTGCCCCATTTTCTTGAGGCGAATAAGGAACAACCTTAATTCTTCTTATACCATGATCTGCACAAAAGTTAACAAACTCCAACGAATAAAATTCACCTCCATTATCCGTCTTCAAACACTTAATTTTATGACCACTCTGATTTTTCACAAGAGCTTTAAAAATTTTGAATTTAGAGAATACCTCATATTTTCTAGAAAGCATATAAACCCATACCTTTCGGGTGCTATCATCAAGAAAGGTAACAAAATATTGTGCACCTCCATAAGAGGTTACCTCTGTGGGACCGAAGACATCCAAGTGTATCAACTCCAAAGGTGTGGTCTTCTTGTCATGGCCATTCTTCAGGAAGCTGACCCGTTTTTGTTTCCCACAAAGGCAATGTTCGCAAAACTCCAAATCTACGGATTGAAGAACGGGTAATTGATCTCGGTTTAGCATAACCTCAAGGCCTTTCTTACTTATGTGACCCAATCTTTGATGCCAAAGTGCGGCATCGCTGCCCACAAGAGTCATAGAAACTCCCACCTCACCAGTAGTTTCAACAATATAAAGGCTGCCCACTTTATCGCCTTTTGCGATAACCATAAAACCACTAGTGACTTTCCATTTGTCCATGAGAGTGGTGAGAAAACCTTGTGTATATAGCTGACTTACAGAAATCAAATTTTTGTTCAATTTAGGAATATGCCTAACATCTTTTAACAACCATTTAACTCCTCCATTTAAATGCAAAACAATATCACCTCTTCCAATAATCTTGGTAGTTTGTAAACAAATCTGTGCAAGAAGTAGTGTGGAAGGAAGCACCGGAATCTAGGACCCAAGATTCAGATGTTGTGTCACTTGTGGAGAGAATTAAGATGCCATCATCTCTATCATGAGCTATGTTTGCTCCGCTATCCAAAACCTTTTGTTGTGCTTTCTTGTATTTTCTACAATCTTTCTTGACATGGCCAGACTTTTCACAAAACCAGCAGCCGCCTTCTCTTCCTCTAGACTGCGATCTTCTACCGGATTGTGACCGTCGGTTGTAATTATTTTTTCCTCTATGCTGGCTTCTTCCTCTATTTTCAGTGTTGACCATGGTAAGAGCATCACCGGATGAGATGTCTTTGTTACTTCTTCTCATATCTTCACTAAGCAAAGTAGCAACCACTTCATCGTAGACCAGCTTCTTCGTTGTGGAGTTTGAAGTGCTAACAACTGTAACTACGGGATCCTAACTATCAAGTAAGGAACACAACAAGATGATGGCTTTGGCTTCATTATCTTGTGTCATACCAATCGAGGTTGCTTGACATAACAAAGTGTTTAAATCATTTATATGATTTGACATCACTGCCCATTCCTTCATTTTTAGCTTGTAGAGTCTCTTCATAATGAAGATTTTATTTGCAACCGATGCCGTCTCGTATATGCTCTGAAGTTTATCCCAAATTTCTTTTGTTGTTTTCTCATTCAAGACATTGAACAAGACATTTTGCGATAGCGAAAAGAAGATTGACGCCATCGCTTTTTTATCTATTTTCTTCCAATCTTCATCTGACATCCAGCTGGTTTCTTGGTTTTTCCTTCCAGCGCGATTGATAAATCTTGCTTAATCAGTAAGGAACGCATCTACACTTTCCATAGGCTGAAGTTCTTGCCTACGAATTTCTCCACTTTCGTATCCTCCATTCTCAGGAAATTTAATCACCAATTTCCATTCAGCTGTTCGCCCAGCTCTGATGCCAATTGAAAGGATTCGATTGCAGAAGAATAAACAGCAAATGCAAATAAGATGAAACAAAAAAATGACACACGGATTTATCCTGGTTCACCACAAATGTGGTTACATCCAGACTGCAGAGTATTGTATTGATTAAAAGAACTGATTACAAATGAGAAGCTACAGCAATTATAAAGACTCCAGCAATAATACAATGAAGAGTCTTTGGAATCGAAGAGTCATGATAAGAGACAAAAACTGTTGGCCTTCAACTCTCAACACCAATACACCCGTTATTTGTGTTTAAACATCAAAGAATACATTCTTCGGTTGTGGTTAATATTTTATGTTTTGAATAGATTCTAAATTTGGGAGTAGAATAAGATAGTTCCATGATTTCAGACCAGCTCTCTTTGACTGTAGAAAGTGTGTTTTACAAATTTTCCATAAAAAGCAATTGGCAGTTGTAACGCCAGTTCATCGGGAGTTTTAGACCAAGTTGAACAAACAGAAAAAAAAAACACATGGGTTGCAATGCCCTTGCAATATGGATGCCTCAACGAAATGTGGCTTTAGGGATTAGGTGAAATGGTCTTTACCAATTTTTTAGCTATTCGGGTATTCCTTCAATCAAGCGATAAATACTAAGGTAAATGAGGTATATGGTTTTTACTGAATGCATTTCCATTTACCAAAGTATAAGCAAAACATTCCTGCCTATTGATTAGAGCTTTCAAAATTTCCGAAGCCATTGATTTAAAAGAACTAGGTGGAATTTGGTACCGTGTAGTTGGTTCACATGTTGCCCAATGCTTCTGCCCTCTCATAATCATCTTGTCCTAAGTATCTATCTCCAAAATCCGCATGTCCTATTATTTGTCTGTTATTTTCTATCTTTCTAACCTGAAAACCTACAAAAATTGGTATCCTTGTTCCAGGAGGAAGCTCTCATGATAGGATATATGTGTCAAAAATTAAAATGGAAATGAGGTTCTTGATAGCTTTCAGAAGAGTGGTCCTCTTTCCAGGAGAAGTGGACGCATCTTATAATGAGGAGGATGAGGAGAAGGTAACCGTCTGGCCACTAATCCCATCTCCCCTTCTCGAATAAGTTTCCTCCCACTCCCTTAAATGCAGGAGTAATTTGGGGAAAGTAGATTATATTTATTTATTTATTTTTCTTCTGTTTACTCGTCAATTTTAAATAAAAATTTAGTCTCAGAACTTAAGTTTATTGCAATTAAATTCAGATGTTACAAAAAGAAATCAACTTATTCGGTTTTAAAAAAATGGGTTGTGACAATATGTGATGGAGATCATCATCCACTCGTCATTATAATTCAAAAGAAAATTAAGCAAACGGAAGAAACCACAAAAGTTAACTACTTCCGACGGAATATATTTTTGAAAGATCTTTCCCAGTGCAGAAAAAAATCCCTTTCTTCAGAAACTTCTTCTTCCACTCCTCATTTTGCATGAAGCTGAACAAAGGAGAGCTTGGTATGAACTGTGGGAATTGAAGTTGCAGATAGCTGCTGTATTCTCCCCACCAAATCATGAAGCTACTCCCCTCTAAGAAAAGCTCTTCAGAAATAGTCTTTTCTCTGATCATATTCCAAACATATTTCTCGAACTCTCGGCTTTGGTTCAGCGAGGGCGCATCCATGAGAATGACTTGCTCTTGCTGGAGATTTGTTAACGCTTTACAAGCTTCTTCTAGGTGAGCCCAAAAACAGGAGTCCGCAGTTAAGGATGCAAACTTTGTGCGATCCATCTTTTCTCTACCAGCGCGATATTGTTCTTTTTCCTTTATCCATTTCTCGAGAACTCTGTGACGGCGGGGCCTCACCTCATCTGAAAGATAGCTTTTGGTATCCCTCTGTGTACGGTAGAAGTATGCAATGTCCAGAGGCTCTACAAGTCTTCTATATGCGGTGCCAGCATTGATCCATTTATTTTGCGATCTGATGTCACTGGCCAATACATGCTTCTCCTCATTTTCAACAATTTCGTCCCAGAACTGTCGCAACCCGATTCGAAGAATATCAACATGTAGATCTTTCCTTGAGTGCCACCTTTTAAAAGAATCGTAGTAGCCGCCATCGCCCTCCTTACAACTTGCTCTGTACCATTCCAACTCTGCCATTATACTCTTCATATGCACGAGATCGATAACTATATTCGAAATGCTCATCGCTTGCACTTTTTTTATCTCTCCAGCTTCTCCGAGTGCGATAGACGCACGATGGTTCTCCTTAAAATCCAAAAAAATAATTAATCTATTTGTATTGAGAGTTTAAAAAAATTGCAGAGAACTAAGAAGATACTACAGCCATCGAAATGAATGCTTAACATAAAGGAACTAATAAATGCGGTTTACTAAAAGGTTTGGAGGATACCCAAGCCTTTACTATAAATGATTATTATTTTTTATATTACAAGCAGCATGTATGGATATAAGTAAACAAATTAAAGTAATTTTATTTTTTAATATATATTTAAAAATAATAATTTATATAATATTATATATTATATAATTCCTGTAAAAAAATAAACATTGATAACATCTAAAAATGTTTTCCAATAGTTAAATATGAAAGGTAGACAACATTTATTAAATATTAAATACATTTGACTTTTAAGTTGGTTACATTGGTGAAATCATAGATATTAAATACAACCAAACTTATTTAGTAAAGCATGATGGTGTGAAGATAAGGCTATTGATTTTTTTTTTAAATAAACTAAGAAAGATTTTTTTTAATAAATTAACAAAGATACATCCCCTAAAAATCAAACACTTTTTTAAACACGGACACATCCCTCGACCACAACAATTCTAGGGTGTGTGCTCATTTATTCTACCACCACCACTGCCCATCATCAGGGGAAATCTAAGATTCACTCTTTGTTTAGGGACTCCACCGAGACATTAGGACCTTCTTGGAATTCTCAAACAATGTGCTCATATCTCTTGAGCACACTAGAAAAATACACAACTGGCCCCCACATCAGTCCAAGAAAAAAGTGTATTATTTTAATTAAGTTTTTTAAAAAGAAAAAAAAAAACACACAAATTTCAAAGTCAAAGTTGGAAGTTGCAACAAGCTATAAGAATGTGAACAATCGGAAGAGAGGGCATAGGGATAAGGAAAAGTGAGAACAATAAGAAGAGTGGGATTGTTTCCTTACTCTTCATTGGTTGAATAAGAGTAGTACCTAGAGTGAGAATAAGGGCAAGGGGATAAGCAAGTGTGAAGGATTATTTATCAATAAATTATTGAAAGGCAATCTTCAAGTCTCAAGGTAATCTAGGTAAGCTTTAGACATTCATATTCCATTCCTAAATCTAAAATATTAATTAATGATAGTATGATTTCTAACTTATTAGTTCGTGCTATAGGTTGCTAACTTATGCATTCATATAGTTTGTAATTTTTGGTATATTTATAAAATTTAGAAATAACTTTTTTTTTTACTTCTTATTGTTTATCGAGAAAAAAAAGGGAGGAAAATCAATTTTTAAAACATACATTACCAAAAATATACTATTGTGGAATGTAAATTTTTTTTAGGAATATTTAAATGTCAATGGTCTCATGAATTTCGATTGTAACCCCAAACAAATTTCTCATGAGACCTCATGTACCTAAAATAATAGAACTATAGTCCCCCTCCATGAAACCCCTACCTAAGGCACACGAAGGAAGGCATCTGCATTATTCGAGGCTTTTCATCCAACAAGACAAGTTTCAAACCCTTCATCTCCAGCTCTTTTTCCGTTCGATCTTTCATATCTGAATTGTTTTATGGTTTCATGAAAAATAAGATTTTCTCTTGGTATCTATTGCATTTTTTAAAGATTACAAGCCTTTTTTATACAAAGCGGGAAGGGTGTAGCTTTAGGTCCTGCAATTGCCCTTTTTAGTTTTCCAATTTCAAACTCTATAATTCTCTCGAAGCTTCACTTTTTCTCTCATAAGGAAATCAAATTTTTGTTTATATTTTAGGGCAAGAATGACACAAAGAGCAGTGATGTCAGGGTATCATGTGATAATTTGAATTTGCACATACAGGTTTTGGTAAAGTGCAACAATTTGTTTGTTGCAAAGCTCGCCGAGCAACACACTTTGCTTTGCTTACTGGAAATCATGGAGTGTGCCAACATGGATGTGTATGTGGAGACTTTGCGCCTCATGTATTCTTCAAATTTGAAGTGCAGGCTCATGAGAGAAAGCCTTTACAGAGTGCTTCACATTTTGCACATATGTTCTTTTCTTTTCTCCCATCCTTTCAGTAAAATACATGTGTTTATCTGAAAATATCGTGACTTTTTTTTTCTTCGCGCATCTTTTCTGTACAATTTTACTCAGATACAAGTGATTTTCTAAAAATACTATAAGTATTTTTTCTTTGCATCTTTTCTGTAAAATTTTACTCAGATACGTGTTATTTTTTGTAAATGTTCGTCAGAAACTTTTTTCCCGCTTGTTACTGTGAATGTCCATCGACAACGTTGAATTCTCAATTCTGTAAATTTCTTGCAAAGCAATTGGGTGAAGTCACATGTTATATGTATTCCATACTTTGATTTTATTAAGATAATGTTGTTATGATGGAAAAAGAATTAGGCATATTGGTTAGAGATTAAAGTTGTCTATTTTAAATGATCTTAATGAATACAATTGAGAAGTGGTATTAATTCAACATTCATAATATACAAATGAAATCATAAATATTGGATTGAAATGTATTTGCACTCTTAAAAAAAATTGTAATGCCATTGTAATAGTTTAGTTGTCGTCCTGTTAAATTCCTTAATAGAACGTTACAATATTCATTTTTCGTTTTACACTAAAACCATAACTCTCATTCAACTTAATATGAAAGTAAACAATTGATAAAAAAAAGACTCAAATGTATGTTCTCATTTAGTAGGGGTGCATGCACTTCAAACTCTCTCGAATGAAGCTACTCCTTATATTGCCATTTTATGAGCCTCTTGAATGAAGACCTTCTAAAAGATCTAAATGGGACATGATAACCACTTATCCTGCCTTGAAAAAACTAAAATAACACAATTTTGGTTCATGAAATCCTGCTCTGCAAATTTGAAATCCATAATAACATTTCTTAATATGCTTGGGTGTTGGATTGTTATTCGATGATTAAATATTGTCCAATCTCTTCATGAATTCAATGTAAGGACCACACCGTCATGATTTCTAAGCAGATATTTTAGTTTAATACTCAATTGTGCATAAAACCCATGTTACATTTTAATAAAGATCATTCATTATTTGTCTTTGTTATTTTTTAAGTCAATGTATGCCCCTACCAAAGACACCCATTAATCTATTCAGGCAAGATTACATCTTAATGAAAACTCCTCTGAACTACAGAAGAGCTGCACAGTCCCGTTAATATATACCGCATTTCAAGAACTCAACATATGTGATGGAGACCATCATCCACTCATCATTCTAAATGTAGCATACACTCATCTAATTCAAACGAAAATTAAGCAAAGGGAAGAAACCACAAAAATTAACTACTTCCGACGGAATATTTTTTTGAAAGATCTTTCCAAGTGTAGAAAAAAATCCGTTTCTTCTGAAATTTCTTCTTCCACTCCTCATTTTGCATGAAGCTGAGCAAAGGAGAGCTTGGTATGAACTGTGGGAATTGAAGTTGCAGATAGCTGCTGTATTGTCCGCACCAAATCATGAAGCTACTCCCCTCTAAGAAAACCTATTCAGAAATAGTCTTTTATCTGATCATATTCCAAACATATTTTTCGAACTCTCGGCTTTGGTGCAGTGAGGGCGCATCCATGAGAATGACTTGCTCTTGCTTGAGATTTTTCAACGCTTTAAAAGCTTCCTCTAGGTGAGCCCAAAAACAGGAGTTCACAGTTAAGGATGCAAACTTTGTGCGATCCATCCTTTCTCTACCAGCGCGATATTGTTCTTTTTCCTTCATCCATTTCTCGAGAACTCTGTGACGGCGGGGCCTCACCTCATCTGAAAGATAGCTTTTGGTATCCCTCTGTGTACGGTAGAAGTATGCAATGTCCAGAGGCTCTATAAGTCTTCTATATGCGGTGCCAGCATTGATCCATTTGTTTTGCGATCTGATGTCACTGGCCAATACATGCTTCTCCTCGTTTTCAACAATTTCGTCCCAGAACTGTCGCAACCCGACTCGAAGCATATCAACATGTAGATCTTTCCTTGAGTGCCACCTTTTAAAAGAATCGTAGTAGCCGCCATCGCCCTCCTTACAACTTGCTCTGTACCATTCCAACTCTGCCATTATCCCTCTGTCTCCCATAGTAGCCTGTAATGTTGAGAGGCTCTACAAGTCTTCTATATGCGGTGCCAGCATTGATCCATTTATTTTGCAATTTTATCACAGTTTTGTGGGTGTTTTTTTTTTTTTTTTTAAATCGACTCAGGGAAAATCACTCAGATACTTAATAACTGAAAAGAAGTACTACAATAACAAGAAATACTAGAATTTGAAATGAACCCAGATGCAAAAAAGGAACTTGAAGGCCACGACAGAAAAAAAATTTGACGTAACTTCCACCCAGCAAGTCCAAGAAAGTGCTCTGATACCAGATGAGAGGAACCTCCTACTGCAATATGATGAACATGCACGAAATAACAGAAATATAGAGCAACAGTAGAACTCAGAGTGAATCTATTGATCGCGGGCCACTTTGAGGGGGTAACCTCCTTTGAGAAAGCTCAATACAATAAATTCGTCGGTACCATTCAAAGGCCTCAACACACACTTATATACTAAGTACAATCTAGAAAAATATTACTACTTATGCATGTGGGATGATAAAATATACTCACAGGATGACTTACAAAGCATATGTGTCCAACAACATTACACTAGAAAAATAAACGGAAGGAACACACAGGTTCCTAACAAGTGTATTCAATGCATGACTAGCATTCCATCTGCATCCCTACAAAATGTTCATCGTCATATTCACTGATTTATCAACGAAAAACCTTGCCATATCCATGAACAACATTTTTTCCTCTCAGTCCAATGTCTCAACACTTATTTTGATACTCTCTATTATGTCTCCATGGAGCATGCTCTTGTATTTATTCAAAGCAGACCAACAATCTTTGAGATCTTTCTTAACAATCTGCTTTCCCAGAACTCGAAGATACAGGGGTAAACCTCTGCATGCATCTTTGAAGGCCTCAACCACTTCCTCATATCCAGCAACCAAATGGTATAGGCGGAAGGTATGCCAACAAAATAAGTGTCTTCTATATTCTGGACTCATGCCTCCTAAATTATAAGGGCTAGAAATTCTAGCGCTTGTAAGCACACCTTTTTCATGGGTTGTAACAATTGCTAAACTGTTACCTATTTTTTCCAAGATGGGAAAAGCTTCTAACTGGTCCAAATGATTATCATCATCTAGAACAATAAGGAAACGAAGATTCTTATCTACTTTGTGCCAAATTTTCTTGATTTGGTTAATTCCATCCTCTCTACATCCAAATTTGGGATGATTTTTGCGAAGCAGGTCTTTGAGAAGCTTACACTCCAATGAAGGAAAATATCCCTTCTCAAAATTTTCTCAAACATTTGACAGAAAACATGCCCGGTCATATTCTGATCGCTTTTGGTTGAACAACTCTCTCGCTAAAGTAGACTTCCCGATCCCACCTATATAATCCCATCATAATAATCAGTGGTTTGAATGATCGAACACATAACAATCCCATCATTCTCTAAGCATTAAATTCTCTACTATGGAAGCACACGTTCACCATTACTTCACCTGAGTTCATACTCTCGCGGCTAACGGTTCTGAGATGCTAAAATAACACCTTTGAAAAATAGTCGTTGATCTAAACATCTTTTCCTTGCATCAGACAGCTCACAGGAAATCCTTTATAACATTCATCTTCACGGACACGTGGCAGCATGTCGCAATCCCTCAAAGGTTAACCCATCAGTCATTTTCCATCAGAGGCTTCACCCGCACCATTAGATCTTCTCAGAGATGCTAACTCTTTATCTTACTTAATGCTGACAGAGGGTCCCAGCACTTAGGACACCCGTCACCATGGAGCGATCCCTTGATGACTAAAATTTGATCACTTTATCTTTTAGTCTTTATGCCATCCGTCCAATCTTGCTTAACTTTTACTGTCTTTAACACCTTTCTATGGCCCGCAACTTTGATCTCCTAGGATACGTGGTGAGGCGTCGTGATGCCTTGATGATTAAAATCATCGCACCTTTTATCAGAGGCTTTGCGCCGACCGTCTGATCTTCTTTAACCTGTGACATCTTTACCCAACCAGCCTCTTAGTAACCGCAGTCTATAACTTTTTGGGATGGACACACGTCATCTCGGTGCAATCCCTTGAAGGTTATTTTTTTATCATCTTATCATTGATGGTTAACGCCATGTGTTAGATCTTCTTCAAGATGCTATGTATTTATCTGAAACTTTAATAACCCGTCGAACCCACTATACACCACGTGGCAGCATGTCGCATTCCCTTAATGACTATTGTGTGCGCATTTTGGTTATAAGCCTTTACGCCAACCATCAGATTAGATCTGACATGTACTAGGTTTAACTTCATCTGCTCGTTCACATTTGGGCCCACTAAGGACACGCGTCACCATGGCGCGATCCCTTCAAGTTAACTCATCCTCATCTTTGGGATAAAGGAAATGCACCAGCCATTGGATGAAAAGCATCTTTCAGAGATCCTTCGAACTCTATCTTTGATGCATCTAGTCCCACCAAACACACGTGGCGCAACATCACAATCCCTTGAAGATTATAATTTGATCACTTTCTCAGTGTGGGAATGTGTGATCCATTGGATTAAAATACATTAGATTGGCAGATAACAGGTTTAATAAAACATTCATGGATTATGAACTTAGGGAATAATACATGACCACGGCATTAGGATACCGAAACTTAATGAACACGAACATTTTAAAAGGAACCCATGCGAGACATGACTTTAAGTGAGAAAAAGTAACATAAAAATAGAAATCTTTTCGACGCTTAGGGTTTTAGAACAACATTTTGTACTCTGAGACATGAAATAAGGGTTTTTCAATTATTCTTCACAACACATTTTTACAAAGATAGACCAGGGAAAAATTGATTGAAATTTTTTTGAATAGACCTAACAGACCCCAAAGAAAAGACTGATGATGTAGATTTACATGAGATAGAAACTCTTGAAGAGTCAAACGCAGAACAAATAGTAGTAGAAGTGATGGCATCCCTGCCCCGATCACCTATACAGATCATCCTATCTTCGGACAAGGATTAGTCTACAGAATCTACATCTGGACTAGTAGGAACCGAGCATCAGGCTCCACCTACATTTTGGATAAGCCTAACTGAGTCACAAAAGGTTACTGTGAATGTTTCTTCAGTGAGAATTGATACTACAGTTGGTGCACAAAATGTCAATGACCTAGTCCAACCGAGTACTAAGGAGAAAACTGAGGAAGGAAAGGATAAGGATGACAGTGGAAAAGGTAAGGAAATTGTCCCTTCACCCAATCCCAAGGATAGTGGAAAAGGGAAGGAAACAAATACTGATGATATTGATCTTGAGAAAGATATTGTGATTCCAAATTGGGATCTATCCAACTTGACAATAGAGAAGATGGATATACTATTAGAAACACTGAGAGGGGGGGTGAATCAGTGTTTGTCTTATTAATTACTTTTCAGCAACTTAAACATAAATCAAACATACATTGAATGAAGCTTAACATAAGAACTCATAACACATGATATGATTACGGGGAAACCTTGATCAGAGGAAAACCC
>MU226247.1:2812801-2837079 GCA_018584345.1 Thuja plicata
AGATTTTCAATCATATTAGTTTGCATGTCAACAACTTTTCTCTTTTTTGATGTTGCATCTATACCCAATAATTTTAATGCCCCTTCCAACTTTTTGTTTATAAGTACAATTGAAAGCAATTGAGCTTCTTCAAGTGTTTCTAAATTATCAAATTTAGCCAATATTTCTCTTGCTATCATATTTGTTGACCTCTTCTTAGCAAGACTTAAGGGTTGAACATTAGAAAGTGATCTCAAATTTTCCACATCCATTGAAAGTAAATGATCTAAGTTTCTATAATTAATATTTCTCTTTACAGTTTGAACTAAATTTATATGTTCATCCATACTAGTAGGAGTACGTGATCTTGAACCTTCTCCAACATCAATTTTCTGAGCTTCCGTAGGGAGTGATCCTGACCCTTCTTCAATGTGAAATTCTTCGACTTGACTTGACCCTCCTACTTTAGCTTGTCCTTCACCTTTTTAAGTTTTATGATAATATCTCAATGTAGCATCATGATTTCTTTGTTCGGCGCTAGGCGATCTTTTTCTAGCAGATTTATGTTGTCTTCCCTTCTTGTTCCCCATTTCTTCTCTTCAAAAATGTCTTCAAAAAAATACTTTGATATAATATTTCTCTTCTTCAAAATTATGCCTTCGAAAAAAATAGAAATAACAATTCTTATTCCAAAAATGTATTTGTAAAAACTGAACAATAATAGAAAAATTGAATTTACTTGTTAAAATTCGATTAAAAAAAAAAAAAAAAAATCTTACTTTTATACCTTTCTAAAAAAAAATTTTGAAAAATTTCAACATAGCCGACTGAGTTCGCACGAAGTGGCAAAGATAAAAATCCGGCGGGCTTATTTTCACTAGATTTTTCACACAAGGGTCTTCGTGCGAAGGGTCTTTGTGTGAAGACCCCTAGACCCCTTCGTGCGAAGGGGGTCTTCGCCTGAAGTACCCTAAAATGAGAATTTCTTGCAAGAAAAAAAAAGTCCTAAAATTTGGTCTTTCAAGGTCTCAAAAAATGACCAAATCAAATGTTTTCCTCAAATACATGATGCCAAATGATGTGATTCGGAACAAGCATTCTAATGAATATAATTTTAATACATATTGAGTTCGTTATCACATTCAAATATTACTTTAACTACACATAGGTTGTTTGGCGAATCAACAACCTGTCTCTTCAAGGCTTTGGGAAAAATAGTAAATTACAAAAAAAAATTATGAAAAATATGTAGGAAAAGCGTATTTGTGTTACCTTTCTATATAAAAAAAATTTTGAATTTCAATATATACATTTCAAGTTACAGTGATCAAAGTGACCTTATGTCTAAATTACAGTTACTGTCACTTTAGAACTTAATAAACTATGAAATATTGACCCAAAATGAATAAAACCAATTATATCCTCTAGATATTGAAGTTACAAATATAATTTTAAAAGAACTACATCGTTATCATATTTTAAAAAAAAGTTATGCTAATCAAAGTGAAAGTCACTTCTTCAAATCACAGTTTTTTCACACAAACCACTTTTCGAAGGAGAAGGAAAAATGAATTTTAATGAATTTTACTTTTTTTTTTAAATATATTTAGAAACTAGAAAGAAAATTCTAAAAGACCCTAGTTTATATCATCTTCAAATTCCTTATAGTTTTGCGTCAATAGGTGTTTGAAAATGAAGTTTTTTCTCAAAATGTTGATCTCTGTGTCAAAGTTGGCCAAAACATAGGACACACTATTGTGGGATCACCCATTACATACTTATATGTTCATATCTGAATAGGCGCGACCCAATACAAGACACTAGTCGGCCCTAAAACAAAATATACAACGCTTCCGAACAAGTCGGCTCAAGCATGTTTACTATAATGCTAATTACATCATTACAAACATATAACCAAAGGTGCTTAGCCATTACATAACAAAATATTGCATGCTGATCAAAACACTGGTCGGCTTCCATGCTCTGTCTTCAGGACTGCTAGTCTATTGATCTGCCTGTAACTTCACTGTACTATTGTTCCATACTATGCATGTCTGGATGTAGCATGTACACATGTCATACAACATATAGCTGAACGCGCATAAGCTGACTCGATCTCTCACATGTGCACTGATGTGCTAATCGCTGAGTATCTATGTCTACCCTATTTTCCATACTTAGTCATTTTGTCTTTTAAGACAAAAAAATAAACATGACTTTGTTGCCATGATAACAACACAAAATGAGTCATGCATCCTCAGGAAGTCAACTTTCCAACATATACTAGGGGAGCTATGGAAGAATAGAGCTACACAACAAAAGATCTAAGTGGAAAAGAAGAGAAAGAGAGTGCTAGAGGACATAAAAGGTATATTCCTAGATGCACTAAAAGTAGAAATAAGTGAGAATGATTCTATTATGGATCAACTTGTAGACATGGTCCACAAGTTCAATAAAGATTTAACTATTACAAAAGGCAGAAAGGAAGTTTGAGAACAAAATTCTAGATAATGTTGCAAGCAAGATTGCAATTGATCAAGTAAAGCTAAACTCTCTTATTAGTTCTCTAGAAACTACTGTTGATAATGTTGCTTCATTATTTGTAAATTTGACTGATACTTCCAACTTTACCATGGAAATCAAGACTAAGCTGACAAAGATAGATACAAATTTGAAGGAAAGTGCAAACATATTGGCACTTAACCCCAGTTCAAGTTCATCATACTTTGTGAAGATTAAGTATCTCACATACATGCAGGTAGAATTACTAAGGGAAGAAGTAAGGACAAGATAATCTCTTACAGCTATCCAGAGCCAACTCTTTCCATACATGGATGTAATGGAGAAGCATATAGCTCATGCCAAGACACTCATACGTGAAAACAACTTTTCCATTGCTAAGCTTATGATGGAGTTGTCAGCAGAGATACAAATTGAGTTGCACATCCTGAAGGTGTTGCAAGATAATTGGGACAATACTTTGTCTTAAATTTTTGCAGATACATAGTGATTTCCTATCCTATTTTGGTATTACCATATAGATATATTTTTGGCATTTGTGTCAAAAATAAGGGGGAAAGTTATTGTATATACATATAAGGAAGTACATGTACAGAAGAGAAGAGAAGAGAAGAGAAGAGAAGAAGAAATATATAATAGAAAAGTTACAAAAACAATTTTGAAAAATAAAAAATAGAGTCACTTGTAACCGAGTCACAAAGCTATTGTCAAAACCCGAGCATATGGTAAGGGGGAGTTTTGACTCAGAAGTTTGAGCAGTTTTTGAACATGATAAGTGTTTTTGGTCTCTAATGCCAAAGGGGGAGATTGATGACCTTATGGAAAGACATTTTGTCAATTAGTGCTAAAACACTTAGTCATCATAGAGTTGACCAAGCCAGTAGTTACAGTGTAAACCAAGCAGTGGCAGTGTCGATCGAGCAGACAGTGGTAATCAATATTACCCGAGTGATCAATATGACCTGAGTACACAGAGTAGCCCGAGTGCCAAAGTTTAGTATGTTTCCCGAGTGACAGAATAATGCCTGAGTGCCAAAGTTTAGTATGTTACCCAAGTGACAAAATAATGCCCAAGTGCCAGTATATCACCTGAGTGGACTACTGGACCCGAGTAACAGTTTTGGGCCGACTTAGCTTATATTATTTGATATTAATGTATCTTATGGAAGTTGAGTCATAGAAGTATTTGATTTGGATAAGGTATAAATATAAGGTATTTTTTTAATCCAAATGTATGTGTAGAAGTGTGAATGCGAATATGAAGTGGCAGATCGTTTAAGAAGCTACAACAATATAAGGAACAAAAGAGACTCATCCATCACATTCAGGTGATTAGTTGTATATCATTGGATCTTATTCAGCAAATCAGAGTTGCATTGAAGATCATCTACTGGTTCATCCTAATAGGTGCATTAGCAAAATCCTCTAACAAGGTGGACTTAACAGTCCTTTACGAATCTCCTAACAGAGTTGCATACTTAATTGTATTGTACTAAATCCTTTCACAAGGTGGACCTAATAGTCCTTATTGCTCCTAATAGGGCAGGCCATTAGAAGTGGTCAATTGTAAGCTTTAACAAGTTAAATTTATACTACAGTAATAAATCTTCTGGGTACCATCCCCACCCCAGTTTTACTTTCTATTTGGAAGGTTTCTGGGTAACCAAATATTGTGTCAAGTGTTGTGGATGTTTATTAATTTTTTGTTTCATGCATGCAATCAGATTAGGTAATCTAATAAAGGAATAAAAGATTAAGTTTTATTGGTTCCTGTTTCACCCCCCCTCTTAGTCACCTAGCCTCAACATATTGCCAACAATATATATATATATATATATATATATATATATCTTGATGATAATATAGATAGTATTTCATATGCCACAATTATCAACAACTATAATTAATCAGAGTATCAATTCAATCTATATGATTATTAAGAGATTATGTCTTATTCTTCAATTATAATTATGTGTGTATATATCTATGTACATATCATATATATGTATACATGTAATGCTAATGTGAATCTCGTGATAATTTTATGGATAGTGTTATCTGACCGATGCTACAATCATCAACAAGGAGAAATCCTTGTTAGATGAAGGTTGATAAAAGATGTTCATAGTTTTATGTATACCCTCTACTTCTACATTTTGTGTGACTTGAAGATTAAAAATTCTTATTTTTTCAAGCTCGTGTATAATTTAATAAAATTATGACTTGCATGTTAACCATAAATTTTATTTTTTTTGTAGTGTCTCTACAAGGTACATTCATAATAGAAGTGATGATTTTGATGAGGAGGGTCAGAAGGAGTCTTGAAAATTGAATCTAAAATGTAAGTACTTATGTGTGGGGCTGGGCATGAGATAACTAGTTCTACTAGTAGTGCTACTTGTCAATAGGTGACACTGGTTGTAAAAATATCATTTTTGTCTACTTGAATTTCAAAGTAGCATGTTAAGATTTAATGTACACCATCTTTGTGTCCTCAGAAAAGTTGGAGTATATAGGGCATAGTTACATGAAAAAGGAGTTGAAGTACATAGAGTATAGGGTTCTTATGATGGTCAAACACTTTTTCATACTACTCTATTGTCAAGGTGTCGTACTACTAGTACTAGTACAAAAGAAAATCTTTGAGCTTTAAATTATTGTACTTTTATTTTCATCTAATTTATGGATAGTAGATCCTACGATAAAATATATCTTGGTTAGTAGTGATTCAACAAACATACTAGTAGTGTTATTAAATGTGTAAAATAGGGATTCAATAGATGATGTCACTAGTAAATTCCTCTTTGTTAATATCTTTCTAGTCCATGTGGCTTTCCCTCCTTATTTGGAGTTTGTGACAAAAACAATAAGAGAAAGGTTATCATATGTGCTAACAAGGGAGACAAATTTAAGGACAAAAAGCTTGCATAAGATCTATTCCAAGTTAAATACTATAATGGATAAAGGAATATTACTTGGGCCACTAGTGGATGCAACACAATCATGGATAGGTGGACATGCATCAACATTCATCCACTCATCAACATCATGATCACGTGTATAGAAAGTTCATCCTTCCTTAGGGCTAGTAATTGTTTAATTCTTAGTTCCAATTATTAGAGATGTTATTGAAGAGTTTGTACCAAATAATGTGGTGCAATTAGTGACAAATGTAGCATATGTGTGCAAAGTTGTAGAGAAAAATTAATTAAGACTATCTTGAAGTATTTATAATGGACTCTTTATTGTGTGCATGCCATGAATAATGCACTCGAGGGCATGAGAAAATCACTTGAATTGAAGAACTAATTAATGATGATAGAGATTATTCGCAACCACCTAGCTTCGCATACACTCTTTATTGCGGTATCAAAGAATAAGTTTTTGTAACCTACAAAGACTCTATTTATCATACTATAAAGACTCAATATTTATCATACTTCATTCTCTTCAAGAGGATGCTTGAGTAGAAAAAATCATTGCAAATAATGGTCATAAGAGAAAAATAGAATCAATGGCTCAAATATAAGTCATCAAATATAGGGACACCAATGCACCTAACATTTGAGAGATATATGAGTGATTTGATAGTTTTCTTGGCCAACTCAAGGCCATTTTACAAAAGCAGTATTCCACATTGCAATTCCACAATGAACATATTCAATCAATCATTTATTGTTAATTAAAGAAATTTAATTCTTTGTACATGGTTGCTTATACATTGAACCCAGAGGTCTAACAAGGTCACCTCTACAAAAGATGTTAAGATGAATGTGGGATTAACAAATGTCTTTCATAAAAATGTATGATGATATATGTATTAGCATGATTCATACTAAGTGAGAAAAACTAGCCACTCTTAGGGGATATATCCAAAATAAGCCATGATGGATAGGAAGATTAGGGTATAAGAGGATCTAATTCTATGTTGAAATTAGTATGAGACTAATTCTTAGACAACCACACTAGTCAATTATCTACCATCCTAGGTTTCTAGTTCTACTTTTGAGGGTAATTTATAGACTTATAGTTCTATCAACTCTATTAAGAAGAATAAACTTACCTCTAAGATTGTAGAGAAGTGTGTAGTTGTACATGGTATCTTTCATCTCATTTTCCACAATACTCTTATTTATAAGGAGAATCTAACAACTAAATGGGTTGTAGAGCTAGAAGATATGATGATTCAGTAAAAATATTGTTGGTTGGAATTGCTTGGGGGGTTATTTTGAAGGAGTCCAAAAATTCAATTGATGAGGAGTTTTGCACTACCTTTTAATACAACATAAATATTAATGATATTCAGTAAATTGTCATTGTTCAATACTTGATATGTTTGAATATTTCAAAATTTCATTGTTTTTTTTGAAAAGAAATAAAAATAATATTACTATTGTAAGTTGAAAGAGTTCATAAAGATTTCAATACATTAAAAACTATCATTGAGATCCAAAAAATATAAGTCCAAGGAGGTTTGCTACAAATCCACTACCACCAAGCCTCATAAGAGAGCTTCTTTAACACAATTACAACACAAGAAAACTATTGCTGCAAATCATGCAATGAAAGAAATTGTGCAGAATAGGTCCTAAAAAGAGATCCCCAATCCATAAAATTTTAACTATGGTCAAAATCAAAAGCCCATCTAACAAACAATCATCAATAGTGTTCCACTCATGAGGAACATGAATAAAGTATATGGAATCAAAATTTTGTGATCTGCAAAGAATTTGTTCCACATAGAGTCAAACTCCAAGAATGCTAAGAATATTTCCCCTTATTCAAAAGGGAAACCAAAACCACTGAGCCCATCTCACAAATAACACTTCTCCAACCCAGCTCACAAGCTTTCCCTAAAGCTACTAAAACAACTCTATTGACCATATATAAAGCTCTTACCTTAGACTTGAGACTAATTGAGAAGGTTAATTGCCCCAAATCTAAATTTTCAAAAAAATAGACTATCCGAAGAAGAAAGAACATTTGGTCTCTAAAGTTTCTTGTATTGAGCTTAAAACCTTTTGCCAAATATATCTAATGAGACTAACAACATGGGAAATTCAATGATTTCTTTCTAGACAAATTCAACAAAGGATGAAAGTAGGTCCTACATCCTATGTCCCAAGCAACCAAAAGAATAGATGTTGAGGCAAGAGGGCGACATTGAGTAGGAGAAAATTCAAAAATAGAACAAGTTAGAACCATGAACAAATGGGTGATTCCATATATACTACCACTGTGTCCAAAAGAGTGCAAAAGGAGCATTGAAAGAAAAGATTAGACACTCTCCTCACTAGATGCACATAGAACACATCTAGGAGGGCAATGAAAACCCCTGTTTATTATGTTATCCCAAGTGAAACATTTATTATGAGAAAGAAGATTGAGAAAACAATTACACTTCAGCCAACAATAACAATGTCATATATTTTTCCACCAAGGAAAAACGTCATACCCATTCTGCTCCTAGATTAAGATTTCATAACCATTTGAAACTGAATAAGCTCCCTATAGATCATAAACTTGGGCAAGGGCATCAACCTATTCTAAAGAACAACAAGGTCCACCACTCAAAATAAAAGAGAAAATAACCCAATCATTTTAATTACCCCACAAGCCATCTACTGATATCCTTCCAACAATAAATACGAATATTACCTATATACTGAGAAGACTCGAAATCAGCAACTCTAGACCATCCAGGTGCCAAAGAAAATTACTTGGAAAGTAACTGAGAATAGGAGGTTAGAGTTCCCAAAAATCAGCTCTAAAAAAAAATTTGCCACAAAAAACCTCACTTAACCAAAGACGCCCCTTTGTTTATAATATCCCATATAACAATGTTTTAAAATATTATATATACTAATCTAAGCCGCTCATTCCCAATCCCCATGACCCATGGAACATAATCAGTCAAAGAGCCTGGGAGGTAGCTTAAAAGTAAAAATAAATGGGGATTGCCCTTTCTAGCCTAGGATAAAACATCAACAGAATCAGACTTGATGAGGCAAGACTCTGCCCACAACTGCTCATGGTACCTGATATTCTTTCTTTGGCTTACTAATTTAAATCTCAAAATGGAATGTCCTTAGTAGTATGCTACTTCTTCTTTTTTGGGTTCTGATACTGCATATGCCTTTGCATATAGTCCCAACGACAAAGTTCAAATTCAGGGTTCAATTCGCAAAAAAAACCACCAATAATGAGAAATATGAAAAAAAACGATTTCTTGATATGGTATCTATATTTTGCATTTGCAGAGCATGAATAATGCGGCTACAATACATACAAAAGAAAGCAGAAATTGTGAGATTACCTGAGATCCAACAGCCATTGCTTGTAATTCCTGTGCTATTCCCATGTCGAAGGAGTCTCCGGCAAAGTTTGCAATTGGCCATTCATTCACCAAGTCTTTGGTGATAACTTCCAACATTTGGCCATAACCTATGTGATCTGAAGCTGCACAGGCTGCTGCAAGTTGATTAAAAGGCAATCCTTGCATGGTGAAATGCAGCATCTTGAGGACAGCTTCAGAATCATCAATACAAGCCGCACCTTGGGTTGAACAAAACATGTAAGTACCAAAGGGTCTGTATGGGTTTCTAAGACCATATTCTCCTGTATTATCTGCTACCATAGATGTGCACTGTAGGACTTTCTCAAGAAGATTTTCGCGAGCCTCTGGTATGGAAAGACGTGTTACAGCAACATAGGGAGTGCCCATTATGCTCGACCAATGAGGCACGAGTACATTCAAAGGCTCGAAAATTGATTCAAATGGTGCAAGGAGCACCCTCGGAATAAAATCATACTTCGAGACAACATGAACAAATTTTTCCGTCCAACCTTCGCGCTCTATTGCCTTCCCAAGTATAGCATTTCCCACCAGAGGAGAACCAAATGTGATGCAGAAACAAGAAGACTTATGCCTCGCCTTATTTTGTAGATACCAGAGAGTTGCCAGGGTTGCAACTGCACCTCCCATGGAATGCCCCACAAACATTATGGCTCGTGCCCTTAAGCCTTCCATCTGAGAAACAAACAAATAAACAGCATTACTTATATTTACAGACTTAGGTATCTACCAAATGATGCAAGACGGGTGCTTTTAATGATAATCACTAAACAATTGAGGAATATGTGGTTGTCAACAATGCTTGTCATTTGTTCAGTGCTCTCTCATTACATTATCCAAATTTAATTTGGAACTGATCATACGCCTGCAAAAATGATGTTTTCCCAAACCTCCTTCAAAATTCTTTAAAAAAAGCCTGCACCCACCGCTATATGAAACTCCCCCCAAAAACATTAAAAACTCACTAAAAAAATCCCTCTGAAAACGCTACGATTCACCTTAAGAAACGTCTTTGTAAAAAAGTCCCTTAAATGCCCACTATCTATGGTGCAGCGATATTTCCAGAACCATCCGCATTTTGCTAAAATTAGAGTCACCGGGACTCCACTACTCCACCAAACATTCAAAAGCATAATGCAACGAACACAGTAAGGAACGTCCAAAAATTTATGATGGGGTTCCCTCCATGTGGATGTCCCTGCATCATCAATATTACCTAAGATATAAGAATATGTAACTGATGCACAACAACATGCTACTGAAAAACAAGCAATATGAACCTACTAGAGCATACGAATATTGTGGGCTCTTCTCGCCAGGGTTTACACCTGGATATTGTGCATCATGATGCATGTCTCAATAGCCAAGTCGCGATAATATTCGATTCACTTCACTTGCAATTGGTTTTGAAAGGGGGAATTATTTTTCCTTTATCTTTCCCAACAAATGCTTCTTGGTTAGGTAAAAGAAATATTTAAGTTAAGACGTGCTAAATGCCCCTGTAAAATTACAAAACTTGTAATTGCATGAATTTTCTAGATAGAAAGATTATAATTGGTAGTTACGGGAGATATAGATTGGGGAAAGTAAGTACAGGAAACCCAAATCACAGAGCAACTTTTTAATAAGGAACAATGGGCCTATTTACCTTGGCTTCGAAATCTGAACTTTCCAGAACACGCTGGAATCGGTTGAAAGCGCCCTTGTGTACGAGGGCTGGCTCGTCATCATTACCCCTGAGGCAAACAGAGAAGATTTCCTCATTCTGGATATCGTATTCTCGATGTCTGAAATCTTCTCTACAAAATGAAGGGAAGGTCACGTATGCTACATCTTCATCTTCGTTGAGAAAAAAATCTACATGTTTTTTAGAAATATTATATATCTGTTCCCAAGCCCTGTGCAGGATCCCGCAGGAAGTAATAAAAGTCGCTAGTTCCCGACCAACGCTGAACCTATAACAATAGTAACTCAAATTAGCACGACCTACGCATTGTAATTAATCAATTCTAATCTCGTTAAAACCCCTTAAATTACAGAGAGAGAGTTCAAAATCTATTAAAAATAAATGCTCTTCTGGTACAACCCACTTCAATTTTCAAATAGAAGGTTCAGATTTCTACTGTCTCTTGAGCACCCAATAATAATTCTAATTATTTTTCTGGCCAGCTCGTCTCTGACATCCATTACATAAATTTAATGAGGGCTATCAAACCCTTAACACTCAATTTACAATAAATTTACAATAGAAGCACACATACATACCGTGGCTTGATCTGCACATATGAATCCGTAATTTGAAAACTCATGCTTCCTTGCTTTATGAGCTCCTATCAGAAATGGTATTTTATAAAGAACAGGTTTTGCTTTCTAAAGGATAATAATGGATGGTATTGTGGAAGAATGTGAGCCGCGTCTAAGAAAGCAAAAAGGATGTAGAAGAAAAGTTGCCAATACGAGGGGGAAGAATCGGGAAATGAGCAAAATGGAAGCATTAGTTACTAACCAGGGAGGGAGGAGAATTGTAAATGTCATATCAAACCCACGTGACAATGACATCACCGAGATTTCCATGTTGAACTGCTAGAAAACTGTTGTAGAATTTTCCTACTTCTCAACTGTTATACAATTTCTTAAAGGATAGTTTAATGAAACCCTTGGAATGAGGTATAGATGGAAACATTGACATTATGAATGTGAGAGAGAAAATTGGTTTAAAACAGCATGCCAAATCTAGTTTTACTAGGTACAACTTGTAAGTTGTAAGGGTCAGTCAAATTTCGTTGATTTAAATAGATATTCTAAATCTTCTGTTCAAACAGCCGAAATGTAATGGCTGAAGTTAAACAGAAATGTAATGGCTGAAGTTAAACAGTGTTTGACCGCTTAGGTGAGTCACGTGGGCACGGGATATCCAGTCATATCATTCCATTACTATGCATGGGTGGCCTACCACTGCAGAGTTTGTCTGCATAAATTTAGCTCTACCAGTATTAGTTTGTCTGCATAAATTTAACTATGTCAGTGTGGAAGAAGTCAAATATAAAATTTGCCATGGCTAATCTTCATGTAAAATGTATCAAAGATAAAAAAGAGTCAATTTTTTTTGCAGATTTCTGAAAACATGCTATTTTTTTTTGTCAATTTTTTTTTGTGGTTTTCCACCACAGAAAAACATAAATGAAGAACAAATGCCAAAAATTTTGCATCCCTACATCATTTAATAGAAATTGCGTGATATTTATCTTAATTTATTTTATTTATATTGCGTCAATCAATACATATAATTTGAATTTAGTGCATACATATATATTATAATATTATTTTTCATTATATTTATATTAACTTTAATTTAGTTTGTATTGATTTAAATATTGTATTGTTTATATTAAATTTGATGTCAACTATTAATCAACATTAATATTCTAGAACAAATTGTATATAAAGACGTCAAATTTTGAAGTTTAATCTCAATATCAACATACATTTGAATTCAAGTATGAGGAGTTAATTTATTATATACATATAGATAATACTTAATTTCAATTAGTAATAATTCATGTTTAGTAATGTTTCTCAATAAGTGTATTCTCTTTTATCATCAAAAATATTTTTTTTCAATTGAGTATTTTAAGAATACAAATTACATATTTCTAAATTTTTTAATCTACATTCATTTGTGTAAATATTCACTACACAAATAATGTCTATTTATTTGAAATTATCTTTCAAATAATAATTCATAATTTATTTTAAAATCTCTCACACTATTTATATGAGAACAATCTTATAAAATTTTAAAAACATTACTCTTATACCCTCCCTCTTGGTACCACATTGGTTTTGTCTTCATTTTGTAGTCTTATCATGTTTGATGCTTTGACTAATTGAATTTAATTAATTAAAATACATTTTAGAGTAAATAATGACAAAAATGATATTATAAATGTTAATTTAATGAAAATTAAGTAAATGATGATTAAGGTACATTAAAAAGGCTATTGATTATTACTAATGTATAATGATGAATGAGCAATATCTTTTGCTAAGGAGCAATTATTTAAATATCATATTGAACTATATCTATATGGGAGTAAGGAATATATTAATTTTGTCTCTTTATAAGTCATTATTGGAATTTCAATATTTCTTGTGACTTTTCATTGATTTTCTTGGGAGTTGAAAGGTTTTCCCTTTCGTCTATTTCTTGGAGTTTGAATTTTGTTTTAGGGGGATATTGATTGGTTTGGGGAGAAATTGAATTTGGAATGGGAGCTTGGATAGTGTGTTAGTATTATTAAGTCCAAGATTACTGAGAGGGGGGGGGGGTGAATCAATAATCTAACAAATTAAACTTTTCATAAACCATTCATCTACTTGCATCAATAAACATCCATTGCATGTATAAACAAAAAAATGAAGATAAACATCAACAACCATACAACACAATAACACCAATATTTTTATCATGGAAACTGAATTGGGAAAAACCACGTGTGGAGATGACATCCAAAAATAATTATGCACTCTTCTAAAGTACGCTCGGTTAAGAGCTTAGCCCTATTAGGATCTTTACAAATGCTTGGTTAAGAGAAAGACCTTGTTAAGAGTCACCCGCTCAAGGGATTTACCTCTAGCCTTGTTAGGAGCTTTACCCTGTTAGGATTAACTTTGTTAAGATATTTCAAACCCTAATTAAAGAGTCACCTAGTTAAAGGATTTACAAATTAGACTTGTTAGGGTCTACCCGATCAAGGGATTTAACTTGATGAAACACAAGTGAAAGTGATCTAAGAAATAGCACTCCTCCTTTGTTGGTATAGATCTAGTTCAAGCTCAATCTTTGCTTCACATTTAGACTCTCCAAACCTTATGATTGTACAACTGCATTCGTTGATCTTCCTCTTCCACACACACTTCTCCAAATACATCATTTTACATATAAATACATTTCGAGCTCATTAGGCGACCACTGCCTAAAACATGACCTAAATATATCATTAAAAACATTCACGCTCAATCTTTAAATCCTAAAATGTATTACCCATTTTCAATTACAATTTCAAGTCTAGGTCGGCCTTCAGATTCATCTCACATTCGATTTGACAAAGAAAAGTCAAACCACAACACACTCTCTAATTTTCTTGCACAACTTCAATAAATTTGATCATAATGATCATAAATATGTCCACTCATCAATCCTCTTTGATCTGCAAGATTACTATGATCTCTTGAAGACATAACCACTTACTAAAACATGATGCACCATCATCGGTTAAGGATCTGAATGATTGTTAGATAAGAAATTCTTTTAATTTTCACTGAACAATCTTCCGTTGATTGAAACTTAGTCTTCCAATCATGAAATCATGATGTGGTCACAGCAAAAATCTTATACCATATTCAAGATAACATATCATGAACCACAACACCTAAATCCAAACTTATTTGACACATTCATCAAATCATTCCTCCTTCACTCCATCATGTTCTTCTTGTTGACCTTTCAACCTTTAATTGATCATAATTCATACCATGCATAAGATAAATATGTGCAGGCATAGATACAGCATCTAGAGACATCACTTAATCTCATACTACATTTGCACACTCTAATTCTTACCACAGCTCTAGATCCAACCTCTTGAACATACATCAACATACCAAGTACACTGTCAACAAACAACCACTAAGTTGACATCAATGACAACATCATAACTAATCAACCTATCATCAGATCTATATCAAGTACATACCATAACATACTCAACTTATCTCTACATCAGTTATGCCAACAATCTCCCCCTTTGGCATTGATGGCAACACCAACAATACTAAGCAACTATCTAGATACCAAAACAAGCTCCCTCTTAGCTTGATACATATTTGTATTTCTCTATTTATTCTCCCAATACCTGACTTTCTCTTCTTGTGCTCTTTTCTCTTCTCTTCAATATTTACTCTTCTATGCTCTTCTCCCAATATTTTTTTTTCTCCACTCTTCTCCCCCTTTGACAATAATGCCAAAGGTGCAATATGCCCAAAGATTCATTTGCTACAATTGTCTTCATCTCTTTCTGATTGCTCCCCTAAGGAGTAGTCCCTTGAAAATCAATCCACAATGAAAGATATTGCAATAAATTCACTAGATTGATGCACCAATAGCATCTTAGTTCTCTTCAGGTAGGGGCATGACCCCTAGCTTACCTCTAAGGTACTCAAAAGTATCATTGGGTAGTGGCTTTCTGAAGATATTTGTTATCTACTCCTTTGTTGGTACATATTCCAACTTCACCTCCTTCTCTTGCACTTTCTCTCTCAGAAAATGATACTTAATTGAAATGTTCTTAGTCTTGGAATGCATTACCGGATTCTTGGAAATATTTATTGCACTTGTATTTTCATAAAAAATAGTTACCGATTCAACCATCTATTCTTTGATACCTTCAAGAATCTTCTTCAGCCACGCAATTTGCATACAATTTATAGCTGATGCTACATACTTTACCTCTTCAATAGATTGTGAGGTACCATTTTGCTTCTTTCTTGTCCATGACATGAGTCTCTTACCTAGAAATAATTCACCACCACTTGTGTTCTTTCTATCGTCAACATTTCTTTCCCAATCTACATCAAGAAACACACTCAAAGAGAAATCACCAAAATGAGCATACCACAAACCATAGTCATCTATACCTTTCAAATACCTGAATATGCTTATGACTATTTCCATATGAGATTCCTTGGGATTTTCTTGAAATCTAGCCACTATTCCAACTGCTCGAGCAATATATGGTCTTCTATGAATAACATACTAGAACTTACCAATCATAGACCTGTACAAAGTAGCATCTACTTCATTAGATTTATCATCCTTAGACAATTTACATCCTGTTACCATGGGGGCTCCAACCAGTTTGGAGTTATCCATACTAAAAGCCTTGAGTACTTCTTTCACATATTTGGATTGACTGATATATATATATATATATATATATATATATATATATATATATATATATATATATTCTTTAGTTGTGAAATCTGCAAACCAATTATAAAGAATTTGATCTCCCCAATCATTGACATTACAAATCCCTTCTTAATCTCTTCATAAAATGCCAAACTCATCTCATTATTTCCTCAAAAAACTATATCATCAACAAATACTTCAGCGATCAACAACTTATCTCCTTCGAATTTTAGGTACACATTACTATAATCACTTGTTCTATTATAACTAATCTGAATAATATAATAATTTAACCTTTCATACCATACCCTTGAAGTTTCTTTTCAGTCCATATAGTGCCTTTTATAGCTTGCATACCATGTCCTTATCCTTTGTCAATGCAAATCCATTGGTTTGTTCTATATAGACCTCTTCTTCAAGAATTCAATTCAAGAAAGATGACTTGACACCCATTTGAAAAACTTTGAACTTCTTATAAGAAGCATAAACAAGTAGAATTCTTAACCCTTCTAATCTTTCCACTAGAGAAAAATTCTCACCATAGTCTAGTCATTCTTCCTGTGTATAGCCCTTACATACAAGCCTTACCTTATTTCTGATCACATCTCCATCTTCATTCAGTTTGTTTTTAAAAACCCATTTGGTACCAATCACATTTTTATCTTTAGGTCTGGGAACAAGTGTCCATATATCATTATTCTCAATTTGATCAAGTTCTTCCTCCATAGCTCTTACCCAATCCTCATCCTTGGTTTCTTCCTTCATTGTCTTAGGCTCATACTTGGAAATCAAACAAGTACTTTCTCTAAGCTTTCTTTTGGTTAGAACACCTACATTCTTATCACCTATAATTTGATCAGCAGAGTGATTCATCTTCACATATGGTATCACTGGTTCATATCTAGGAACTTCTTCTTCTTCTATCAGTTGAATCACTTCTTCTACATTTTTTTATTCTATTGGTTCATGCACTTCTATTTCAATATACACAATCTCACGATCATCCTATGGCATTTTGTTAGTTCTCTTATTGAAACACTTATGCTTTTCTTTTAGTAGAGTAAGCCAATAAAATACCTTCATCACTTTTTGGATCAAACTTTCCCCTGAAATCATCCCTTTTAATGTAATGTATCTACTGTTGGAATAATGGAAGGGTGTGTACTGAGTGGGGAGGGGTGAATCAGTACCCTTAAAACTTTTATCAATTAATCTTTAGTACTCATTACTTGCATAACCGATCATTGTTGCTTTTCTACTTCATTCATGCAATATCATAGCTTAAATGCAAATGAATGTAAACAAACATTGAAACATTCATGAAACTCATTTACACATGACACAAGTATTGATAACGCAGAAACCCTTGTTAGAAGGTAAAAACTGCGGTGGGGATGACACCTACAAAGCTTCACTGTCTGCAGAATGGAAGGTGCCTGTTAGGGCCACAAGTTGTGATCACTTCTAATGATCTTACCCTATTAGGAGTAACATGTTAGACTTGTTAAGTCTACTCGGTTAAGAGATTCCAACAACACAATGTATGTGTGCACTCGGTTAAGAGGTTTACATTAAGACTGTTAACTCCACCTTGTGAAAGGGTTTTACTGCTTGCTACAATTGTTAGAGAGTACAACAAAATATATGACCTAATTTCTGCAATCTTTTATTGCTGATTACAGATCCATTAAGTTCACAAAATATATATCACCTATTATGATGAATAATACCTTTGTTTTGCTTGGTAGCCTTGAATGTAGTTCTTGATAACTAAATTCTTCTTTATTTGTCTTTCTGCATGAAAACCTCTTTCTGATCAATAGATGTCCTTGGCGGCTAGAATCATCATGTTATTGATTGATTAATACATCTATATATACAAGATTTTGACCTAATTAGGTTTCACACTTTTCTTGAAAAACTCTAAGATCCAAGGTTTACAACTTGACCTTGATCTCCTAGTTTGCATGAATACAATCAGTTAACTAATTAAATCCATCATTTATGTTTTTCTTGATCCAAAAGAAATGGTTATCCATCTAAGCAAAAAGCTATTTTTAAATATTAAAGTGCTTTAGCTGACGTGTAGTTCAGATCCGCTTTTCCCGATGAAATGATGTCTCCACTAGGTGCCAGCAGGTGGTGGCATCTTTAATCTTATCTAGTTTCCATGGCGAGTTTATGTTTCATTATTTGTAGGACCACAAGTGTTAATTATGAAAATAAGCATAGAGAGAAAATCAGTTAGGCCGAGCCATAATCGAAGGGAATCGTATCGACTAATTTGTATAGAAGTTCGGCAAATTTTGATTTCACATTATAAATAGAGAATATAATGGTAAAGATGGTAGGGCGGGCCAAAAACTTTGTGGTTTGGTTAGAAATGGCCTTCCTCTTTCATAATCCTATTGTCGAATTGTGCTCTAAATTTCTCACCAAAAGTAGACAAAAAAGTCCTTTTGGATTCACATGGATCCCGTGCTCTTCCTTTTTTTCGTAATGATATTTGTCCCCAGACATTTAAACTCAAATAAAAAAAGAAGATATCAAAATCTGGAATTATTTTATGTATATTCAAAAGGTATTTAATAAATAATAATTTCAAATTTCATTTCTTAATATATATGAGCAATTTGTTTCCCATCAAGTGTATGATGGAATTATAAAGAATCATTCATTTTCATCAAAAGACCAAAGACTTGTTGACAATAAATACATTTAGAATATATAGATTTACAATATATTACTTTTTTCTTTTCTATTAATTTTCATTAATATTTTTATTTAAAAAACATATAAAATAAATTTTACACACATATTTAAATATTTTTTAAGAACAATATAATTTTATATTTTAAAAAACTATTTATTTCATATTGAACTAGATAATTTTGTGTGCCCACTAGGTGTTTAGTTGTTGGCCATTGCAACTCATAATTTGTAGATAATAATTTGCAAGTTGTTTAGTTTATTGTGTATGATGCATCTTACCTTAGCAACTGTCTATAGTGTTTGGGTACATTCTCTAACGCGTCTAGGATGTTGTATTCTTAGGTGTTCTGAAGTGGTTACTCCCTTAAGTTTGGCTAACACTAGTCACTTTGTTATGTGTGATGTTTTACGATTCACTATTTATTTTAGTTTTAGATGATTCGTTTATGTTGTGTTTGGGCTAGCATTAAATTTTTATTATATTTTTTTTAAAATTTCTTATGCTTGGATTAATCATGTGATTCTCTTTTTGCTATCTATTTTGTGACACTGGTCACATTTTATTTACTTTTAACACTACGCGCTTTTATGATTTAATGTTGCACTTGTTATTTCCCCGCTTAAGAGTTTTATTACTGTTTTGTGATGACTATTCTAAATGTTTGATACTACTAGCTCAGTTTTGTGAAAAAGTGTTATTTCTATCATGTTTGTTATGGACCTCTGATAGTATGTGTAAGGGACGATATTGCAGAGAATGATACTAGGGTGTTTTATCATAGTAGGACAATTGGGTCAAGGACCCAAGTCCTCAATTGAATTATGCATTGTATTAATAAGAGAATCATTGTACCACCTTTATGTAAACCTTGTAATCTTTATTTGTTTGTTCGCTTCCAGGAGTAAGCCTAATTTTAGGGGCGTGTATGTAGTGCCCACCCATAATTTACTTTTCAATATTTATGCTAGAATATTTTGGTTATTTTCATGATGATAATGCATATGTTAGGATGATTTTACTCACCTCATACTTGCATGTGTATGGTTGGCATATATCTTTACATTACTAAGAGGTGTGTTTATCTTACATTTATGTATGATGTGTTTGATATGGTAGAGGACGGAGACGTAGTTACTTGCATTTTGAGATCTACACGTTCGATCGGTCCCTATCATTGTTTGTTATTTATATTATGTACATGCTTGATTTTTTGATGAAGGTTTGCAGGTACCGGGCATCGACTTCCCTGAATTTCCAGGATGAGCGTGCCCTATCGCAATATCTCAATGGTAAGAGAGAGGAGATAACAGACAGATCTGAATCCCAACTTAAGTCATTATTATTCTGAAACAGTGGAAAACTATCATTTTTCTACCTTCTGAATTCGTCAAAGTGACATCATTCGTGAAGCCTTTCCTTTGTGCTTGTTTGTGGTATTGTGGGTTTAGTTGGTTATGTCGCAGGTTGTCTAGTCATGTGGTTTGATGTGGTTTTGGTGTTATTGGTTAAGTGATTTATGAGATTAATTATGTAATTAATAATTAAATATTATTAAATTTGGAAATATTCAATATGATGGTATTTAATTAATGAGAATTAATTAAATACATGTAAAATTAAAAAATACTTAAATAAAAAGTCCAATTTTGGATATAGAGGATTTAATAAATGCAAAATTGAAATTTAAAAGCATAACTAATGAATTGATATTTAATTATCAATTTGCATGTTATTAATATGTTAAAAAATATTAATTTTTAATTAAATATTATTATGCAATTAAAGTTGCACATTCTTTTAATAAAATTAAGATATAAATTAAAGTAAAGTTGAGTTAAGTGGTTATTTTGGAAAAGTGCATGTAATTATTAATTATTAATTATTAATTAATTAATTATGTTTACTCAATTTTAAAGTGGAGTTCCGATTTTTGTGATTTGAGTTTTGATTTGAGTTATTAGTTGAGTTCTCTTTTAGGGTTACATGAGTTTTGGAAACCCTAGAATGAGTAGGCTTTCCTTTATTAGGATTATTTTGGCCATTATTGCAAACACAGGTGGCACAGGTTTTTGGCTTTGCTTGGATTGAAGGAATTGTTGAAAGCTTAGGATTTTCAGGGTCTTGGATTGTTCTTCGTGGCTTCTATTAATTGGTGGTTTGAGGTAGTGTTTGAATCCTTTAATATTTCAGTACTTAGATCATCGTCTTCTATGCATCTACAATACTAAAATCCCCTTTGTGTGTACTTTCTTGTCTGTTGTGTGTTTGCTAAAATTTTAGACTGGTTATTGTATGATTCTGTGGTTTTTTCTCTCCTGTCAGATCTATGATCTGGGTATTAGGGGTTTGTTTACAAAATTGTGGTATCAAATTGGATAATGGGGTTTTTTGATCTGTGATCAAAAGAATCTCGAATTGTGCTTGGTAACGTTAGAAAACTTGAAATTTAATCTATTAGGGTTTCATTAAAAATGTTAATTTCAAAAGGGTTATTATTATTTTCTCAATTAGGGTTTTTGGTGATGTGCTTTTATCAAAGAAATATATTTCATATCTTCTTTTCCAAAGTCAAAAAAAATTATTGCCTATAGATCTAGATATGCATGGAAATATATGAAAAGGAGGGACAAATTGCATGCTTTATTATTTAAGTAATTTAATATTATTGCATGTAGATCTACAATTGTATAGTAAAATATAAAATGAGGATAAATGCATGTTCTCTCTTTTATTATGAAAATTAATTAAATAAGATTTTCTAAAGAATAAGTATCTATAAGATATATTTATTTGCATGTTATTTAAGAATGATTTATTTATTTGTATTAAAATAATTATTCTTGTTGGAATTTGTATGCAATAGTATTCTATTTTGAGAAATTATGTTTCTTTAGAAATTCTATTTGTAGAAATTACATTTTTTAGAAATGCTATTTAAAAATAAAATATATAAAAATTTGAATTCGCATGGAGTTGTATTCTATTTTTAGAAATTATATTTTCAAAAAAAAAAACTTTATTTTGAATTCACTTGTAGTCGGTATTCTATTTTCAGAAATTCTATTTAAAAAAATTAAGTTATGTGGGTGTTGTATTGTTGTGTTTTGTGTACAATGCATATTTTTCCAATTCAAGTAGAGTGATGCCCTAGGAGGGATTTTGTCTTCTGAGACTTGAATTATTTTATGGATTTATTTTGTGCACCTTGGGTTTATATTGTGGGAATTTATAACTAATTTCATGTCTCGATTGGTTCTTGTATGGTTGTGTTACATTAGTTGCTTATGTCACGTGTTCTCTAAGTCTCTGATCATTACATTATCTTAACCACAAAAAGGTGATGACCACTATTGTGTTGAGTCCTAATTATCTTGGTCACCTTGTTTCTACTATTATGGTGGTTTTGTGTTTTAAATTATGCTACTCCATGTTTGGAGATAGGAATTATATTGATGTTTTTATAATCATCGATCTTGTGATGTGATATGAGTATTGGTATTGGTTATTGAGATGTCCAGTATGGGATGGATAGTCTAGATCCTTGTATAGGATGTATATTTCTTTGTTATGCTCCAACATTTGCATTGGTGGTTACCATGACTTAAATGTTTTACAAGACATCTTTTATGGTTTTGTCTTTGTCTTCTTCTTTGGTCTTGTGGCTGAGAGCATTAGGGTAGGTTATTTAGGAGCATAGAGGGGAAGTGGCTTGCAATGGGGGCCAAGACCCTAAGAGGCTAATAGGGTAATTCATTGTAAGTTGACTTAATAAGAGATAACTTAATGAAATTATTTGAGAGATACATTAATAAGATAAATATGTGTCTTACCCATTCCTTGAGTTCTAGTATAGGCTACGATGGGAGTGAGAGAAGATATGTATTTGAGGTATTCGTGATTAGAATCATTGTCTGCGAGAAAGGATTACTGAGCCACATAGAGTCACTTGGGAGCCACGGTTAGTTGGGCTACTAGGGTAAGTCAAGGGTGGACTTATGTAATGACACTTCCCTATATGTGTCCTAGGTCCCTATGTGGGTATTTGGTACACTTGTTCTGGTCTCTTAATCTTTTATGTTTTAAACCTTGGTATCCTCTTGTTGCCTTTTTATTCGATGTACCTTTTTATTAGTCTTTCTTTTTTGGTTGTTTTCTTGTGTGTGTGGGCATGTTGTTATCTCCTCACCACGGTGAGAGTGGACCTTTCATTCCACGAGGTTGGGTGGTAGTGATTCTTATTACCATTGAGATTCGACGTTCGTGACTTTATGCTTGGATGATCCTTGGTGTAGTTGTACCTTCTTGTTCTTCATTGTTGGAGACTTGCTCTTATATTTCTTATGTTGTTTACTTGTATTACTATATCACTTGAGATATTCTTGGATATTGTATTGTACTTTATTTTGAGTTTTATTACATACCATGCGATTTGTGCAGTGGATTTTGATTCATTATATATACCTTATGATATCAATTGTATCTAGGTTTCCTTTATGAGATGATTTTCTTGTATATTCATTTGCATTATATGGAGATTGTATATTATTTATTATATTTAGCAGATTAGTTAACTTACGTAATTCTACGTCATGGAGCCATCGGCATTTGTAATCTATAAATGAGTTACATTTATGAGTATGTATTGTCTTTTGTTATATTGCTTCCACTTTGTTATTCATTATCTATTGCAAAATTTAAAAAAAAAATCATTCTGTAAATTTAGTTTCATGTTTAGGGTTAATTTCTCTTGGGTTCCCTGGTGGGGTGTTACAAGAGATGTAGGCTTGGGCACACCAAGTTTATATGGTATGTGCTAAATATGGCACATGCCAAATGTTGTAGTAAAAAAATTTACTCTCTCTCTCTCTCTCTCTCTCTCTCTGATCAAGTTTATCAAACTCAAGTCAAATGCACTTACAAAGAAAGAATATGCACATGCAATATAACATTTAAGTCTAAGTCAGATTTCAATATGTGTTTTCCCTTTCTTACACTTTAAGTTATATTTCATGTATATACTTTAATGATGTTTGAGAGTGGTTTCTGATCTGTAGGAGTTATATTTTAGATTCTATAATTTTGAAGATCATATTAAATTTCAGACTAGTCAAAATTTAGTAATCAGCATGCTTGTATCAACATTATCTTCTCTCTTTGTCTCACTCTCTTTATCTCCCCAAAACTTTAGAGTTATCTATCTCCCTCTCTTCTCTCTCATCTTTCTCTCCCCTCTCTAGGTCTCTCTTTCATTCCCTCCTTACTGCCATCTCTTTCCTTTCCTATATCCCTATCTCTTCATATCTTGCCATTTTTTTTCTTTCCACTCTCTATTCATTCTCTTAATTACTATATCTCACTCCCACCCTTTATCTCTTCATCCCTAGGTATTGTCATCCCTCCATATCTAACTCTCTATCCCTCCCTCCCTATCTCATTAACCATCTCTCTCTCTCTCTCTCTCTCTCTCTCTCTCTCTCTCTCTCCCTCTCTCTCTCTCTCTCTCTCTCTCTCTCTCTCTCTCTCTCTCTCTCTCTCTCTCTCTCTCCTAGTCTTCCTATCATTCCCTCTTTCTATATTTATCTACTTCTCATCTATGTATTTATCTCTAGAGAGAGAGAGATGGGTAGGAGGGGAGAGAGGTGGGAGGGAGGGGGAGAGGTGAGAAAGGGGGAGAGACAAGAGATGAGGACAGAGAGAGGGGGAAAGGGAGAGAGGGAGAAAGAGTTCTAGTATACGTT
>MU226247.1:2870528-2882464 GCA_018584345.1 Thuja plicata
TTACCTTTGTCTTTGTAGTCCTTATATTTCCTGAAGTCTCGGTCATCCTTTCTGTCTTTGTATTCCTTGTATTTGTTGTCCCTTCTTTCATCTTTTTCATTCTTGTCAGGACATCTAGCAGCTATATAACCAACTTTATTGCATGAAAAACAAATAATAGGAAGTTTACCTTTGTATTTTCCTTTTCCTCTTAATAGTCTTTTTGCCATAAGTGCTTCAAGTTCTTCAAGATCATCATCAGAAGTGTCACTGTCACTGTCCACATGTTTCTTTCCTTTCTTGGATTTGTTGAGAACCAACTGTGATCTAAAAGCAGAATCAATCCCTTGTGGATTATAGTTATCATAATTTGACATTTCAAATGCAGTGAGTCTGCCTAACAGATTTTCTAGATTCAGATTATTGTTAGGAGTACATCTCAATTCTTGAATTGTAGAAACTCTAATAGCATATATAGGAAGTAAAATTCTCAGTACCTTTCTCATAATGGTGTTTTTATCAATTGTTCCATTAGCCCCTCTAATGGCATTTACAACTTCTTTTACTCTACCATAGTACTGAACAACATTTTCACCTTCTTGCATTCTCATTTCATCAAACTTACCTCTTAGACTTTCTGATTTAGCTCTCAGCACATTTGTGTCTCCACCATAGACAGTTGCAAGTCTATCCCACATCTGTTTTGCATTTGTGCAGCTCTTTATATCATCAAACTCTGAATAGCTCAATGAGGAGGTGATCTCCAACATTGCTTGATTATGTTCTTGCTTTTCTTTTAGTTGAGCAGCTGTGAGAGGAGCAGTAGGTTGTACATAGGCATGTTCAATAAGTCACTTAGCATCATCTCCAATACCATCCAAATGCAGTTTCATCAAACTCTGCCATGCAATGAAGTTATCTTTGTTCAACTTAGGAACCTCCTTCTTACACATCTTGATCTTTTTCGCTCCAAGTACAGGTTCAAACTATTTTTAGAAGACCAATGCTCTGATACCAATTGTTAGAATGAATTTAGAATAATTGAGAGGGGAGGGGTGAATCAGTTATCTCGAGTCTAGATGTAGTAAATAAAAAATTTATGTATTTTAGATCTACTCAGCAGCAGTAGCATAAATCAACAACTTTAATCATGCAGTTTACTGTCAATTGAAATTAGCTTGTAGAAACATAACAGTAAAGAAAACCATAAGCATTCACACAATTTGACACAAGTATTTAACGTGGAAACCCAATATGGGAAAAACCACTAGTAACATGCTACCAAGTATTCACTCTTCTAAAGTGATGCCCTGTGAGGAGCCAACCCTGTTAAAGGTTGCAATAACACACTGCTAGGTGTGACCTAGTTAAAGGATTTAATCTCCCTGTCAGGAGTGGCCTTATTAGAGGACTTAGAACATTCCACCTGAATGTCACCTCATTAGAGGATTTATACAAATGACTGTTAGGTCAACCTTGTTAAAGGATTTAACTGATATAATGGTTAGAAAGTAATCAGCAGTTGTGATCTGGTACATACAACTTACTTTGCAAATTTAGATCCAATTACAGCTCTGATGTTAACTTACTGGATAGCCTGCATTGTCATTTCAACCTTCTGATCTCTTTGGAAATCTATCAAGCAATCACACATACAACTCTATGCTTATGTATTCAGCCTTCTCTGCTAGATCATGCCAAACAGTAAATCAACTATGCAATCCTTTTGCATACACATCCACTTCACATTCAGCAGCACACTTCATCATACCAGATGAATAACCCCTAAGGTTATCATATACCTCTCTATTTAGGTTAGATAAATCTTTTGTTGCTTAAACAAGATCGTAGATCTTAGGTTAGGTTAGATCCAATGGATCATCCCATCTTTACATTACATTTACTTCTCCAAAGTAGTCTCTAATTAAATCTTGAAATGATGCATTAATTATGGTTACCCATATATTAAATGACGTGGATCAATCTTTAATTAACATTACATAACCCAATAAAATTAACTAAGTCAGTCAGAGATCTCAAATCTCATCATTAATCCAATTATTGTAAGTCGGCCAACATCACTGTTTTCACTCAGCAATTTCAATGGTGGTCGGCATTGAAAAAAATTTCTCATCACGGACAACTTCACTCGGCACAAAAAAATTTTCTTGGCACAAGCAACTTTGCTCGGCACAGAACAGCCATAAAAACTGTCTTTGAAAGATAAGAAACTAATTGCTTTGCTAGAGTGCTAACTGATCAAGTACCCTTTTGTTTGCCTTAACTCAACCATTCACTTGGTCTTCTTGTTAAATCTTCTCCATCAACAATAGATATGGTACTCAAACAGATAACAATAGTCTCACCAGTAAAGGTTTGACAGCAATGACAAAATAGCAAGTGCTTGCATTGTCACTTTCCAACAATCTCCCTCTTTGGCATTGATGGCAACACAAAATATTAAAACAATGATTTAACAAGCATAGCTACCAACCAATCCAAAAATTCACCTGTGTTCCTTGATATGAACGAATCTTCATTAATGTCTTTAGTTTCATTTTGATTCTTATCTGTAAAACATTTCTCCCTTTGTGTATGTAATCACACTGTAATCATCTGTGTCTAATCTTTTGTAGACTCCCTATAAGTAGATAATCATTTCAATGTTTTCAATAGTAACTTTTGCCTGTATGTAATCTGTCCTTATCTATAATATCTTCCTGTTTATAGGTAATATCTCCCTCTTTGACAATAATTCCAAAGACATCAAAATCATTATCATGTAAATCCTCAATATCATGATTATCCTGTCATCTTGATTATGAATTATTTTATTTTTTGTCCTTATTCATCTTCACAACTTTAGCCAACAACCTAAAGTGTGACTAATTGTGCATCAATCTGTCAAATATTCTGAATGTAATAATTGATGCAATAGTCTCATACAGAACTTAATTAGCCTCAGCTAGGGGAATCACCACCAATTTACCTCGTAGTTACTCATGAGCATCCTTGGGTAGTGCTTTTGTGAATATGTCTACTAATTGTTCTTTCGTGTTCACATAATCCAATCTCACTTCTTTACTCTGAACTAGCTCCCTCAAGTAATGATACTTGATAGCTATATGCTTTTTTTTTAGTGCATCACAGGATTTTTAGAAATATTAATAGCACTCATGTTATCACAATATATGACAACTGGGTCAGTGATTTATTCCTTCATACCTTTCAGTAGTATCTTCAACCACACAATGTTAGAATAGTCAACTGTTGCTTCCACATACTCGGCTTCAGTTGTAGATTGTGAGGTGCAGTTCTATTTCTTTCTTATCTAGGAGATCAATCTCTTTCCTAAAAGAAATGCTCCACCAGTAGTGCTTTTCCTGTCATCAACATTTCTAGCCCAATCAGAATCAGTGTAAACTCTGAGTTCAAACTTGTCATTCTTTTTGTAGTATAGACAATAGTCATCAGTTCCTTTTAAATATCTCAGAATCCTTTTTACTGCCATCATGTGAGTTTCTTTGGGATTAGCATAAAATCTTGCAACAATTCCAACAACTAGGGCAATATCAGGTCTACTGTGTACAACATACTGTAGTTTTCTAATCATTGATCTATAGAGTGTTTGGTTCACTTCTTTTGTGTCATCATCTTTTGTCAGCTTCTATCCAGTAGCCATGGGTGTACTCACTGGTTTAGACTCTTCCATTCCAAAAAAATTTAGTATCACTTTGATATATTTAGATTGAGTGATATAGATACCATTCTTCATTTGATAAATTTGTAAACCAACAAAGAATTTTATCTCACCAAACATAGACATCTCAAACTCAGTTTGCATCTCTGTTGCAAATTTTTGACATAACACATCTTGTCCACTAAATATGATGTCATCTACAAAAATTTCAGCCAATAGTGTACCTTTTCTTTGCTCTAACTTTAAGTACAGGTTGTTGTTGTCATTGGTTCTTGCAAATCCAATCTTGATCAGATAATTGTGTAATCTCTCATACCATGCTCTTGGTGCTTGTTTCAATCCATATAGTGTTTTTTTCAATCTACAAACTATATCTCTTTTGTTTGGATCTATAAAACCATCATCTTGCTTGATATACACTTCTTCTTCCAAGATACCATTGATAAATGCAAATTTCACATCCATCTGATAAACTTTGAATCCTTTATAGGTTGCATATGCAAGTAAGGTTCTGACACCTTCTAATCTAGCAACTGGGGTGAAGGTTTCACCGTAGTCAATTCCTTCCTCCTGTGCATAACCCTTGCATACCAATCTAGCTTTATTTCTTGTCACATCTCCATGTTCATTCAGCTTGTTCCTGAATACCCACTTTGTGCCAATTACATTTTTATCCTTCAGCCTAGGTACAAGTGTCTAGGTTTTGTTCATCTTAATTTGTTCAATTTCCTCATTCATTTCTTGTATCCAATCTTCATTATCTAAAGCATCTTTCACTGTTTTGGGCTCAAATTCACATAAAAGGCATGTGTCATTTTTCAACTTACTTCTTGTCATAACAGCAGAATCTTTTGATCCAATGATTTAATCAGAATTGTGATTTCTTCTCACATATTTTGCTAGATTAGGCTCAGCCCTTGCTTTAGGTTCATTGTCAGTATTCAGTTCTAGTTGATTATGTGACTCGGCATCTCCATCAGATAGCTCGGCATTCACTTCTAGTTGCTCGGCAACTCCACTCTGTGACTCGAAAGGTGTATGTTGTTGCTCAGCAGTAGTCTCAGGTAATTAATTAGAATCTTCCTCATCCAGATATACAAATGATCTGTAGCTTTCAGGCTCTTGTGTACTTTTAGCTTCATTTCTTTCTGCAAACTCATCAATTCTCACATTTGCACTTTCAACAATTTTGTTAGTATTAGAATTCAGACATTTATATGCTTTGCTTTTCGTTGAGTAACCAAGGAATATGCCTTCTTCTCCTTTAGCATCTAGTTTTCCATTTCTGTTGTCTTTCAGTATAAAACATTTACTTCCAAAGACTTTAAAATACTTTACACTAGGTGCATAACCATACCAAAGTTCATAAGGTGTAGCATTTGTACCTTTCTTCACTTGAACTCTATTCAGTGTATAGACTGCAGTACTTACAGCTTCTTTCCAATATTTTTGTGCAACATTTTTCTCCATCATTAGTGTTCTAGCACAATCCATGATAGATTTGTTCCTTCGTTTAGCAATACCATTCTGTGGAGGAGTCCTGGGTGCGGACATTTGTCTCTTTATGCCTCGGTCATTGCAGAACCTATTAAACTCATTAGAAATAAACACTCCACCTTTGTCAGATCTTAAGCATTTCAAATATTTTCCTATTTCCTTTTCAGCTTTAGCTTGGTACCATTTAAATAACAGAAATGCATCAGTTTTTTCTTTGAGAAACATTACAGTCATCATTCTTGAATAATCATCAACAAATAGAATAAAATATTTGGCACCACAATAGTTTCTTTCTCCAATGGGACCATACAGATCAGTATGGACCAATTCCAGAATTTCCTCTGATACATGTGTTTTACTCTTGAAACTAGACTTAGTCATCTTTCCTAGTTGGCATTGTTTACACATAGCATTCTCAGGTTTCTTTAACTTAGGTAGCCCTCTAACCTTTTTCAGTTTTCTTATGCTTACCAAGTTATAAAATTTCACATGACACAACCTATTATGCCATAACCAAACATCATTGTATTGTGCAAACAAACATGTTTCTTCAGATAAATCAAGATAAAATACGTTACCTTTAGTCTGATCACCACTTCCAACAAGTTCTCCAGTAGAGTCATAGATCTTAGCTTTTCTTTAATGGAATTCAACTTTGTAACTAGAAGTGTTCAGCTGTGCAACACTCAGCAAATTATATTTAAGATCATCAACGCAATACACATCATCACATCTAATTTTGTCAGTTAGGTTAATCAATCCATTACCTTTGACAAGACATGGTGCATCATTACCAAATTTTACATATCCTCCTTTACATTGGTTTAGGGTTTCAAACTTATCTTTGTCACCAATCATATGATGGGAACAACCATTGTCAATGATCCAACGATCATTTTTGCTCATATAAGAGATTAGTGCAGTTTTATCATCATCATCAGAATCTTCTTTCATTGCAACATAAACAACCTCTATATCATTTTCATCAGAATTATTAGTGTCATTGTCAGAAGCTTCTTCAGCAATATAACAAGATTTCTTACCTTTCTATTTGTAGTCCTTATATTTCCTAAAGTCTCGGTCATCCTTTCTATCTTTATATTCCTTTTATTTTTTGTCCCTTCTTTCATCTTTTTCATTCTCGTTAGGACATCTAGCAGCTATATGACCAACTTTATTGCATGAAAAACAAATAATAGGAAGTTTACCTCTGTATTTTCCTTTTCCTCTGGATAGTATTTTTGCCATAAGTGCTTCAAGTTCTTCAAGACCATCATCAGAAGTGTCACTGTCACTATCCACATGTTTCTTTCCTTTCTTCGATTTGTTGAGAACCAACTATGATCTAAAAGCATAATCAATCCCTTGTGGATTATAGTTATCATAATTTGACATTTCAAATGCAGTGAGTCTGCATATCAAATTTTCCAGATTCAGATTATTGTTAGGAGTACATCTCAATTCTTGAATTTCAGAAACTCTAATAGCATATACAAGAAGTAAAGTTCTTAGTACCTTTCTCATAATGGTGTTCTCATCAATTGTTCCATTAGCCCCTCTAATGGCATTTACAACTTCTTTTACTCTACCATAGTACTGAATAACATTTTCACCTTCTTGCATTCTCATTTCATCAAACTTAACTCTTAGACTTTCTGATTTAGCTCTCAGCACATTTGTGTCTCCACCATAGATAGTTACAAGTCTATCCCACATATGTTTTGCATTTGTGCAGCTCTTTATATTATCAAACTCTGAATAGCTCAATGCGGAGGCGATCTCCAACATTGCTTGATTGTGTTCTTGCTTTTCTTTTAGTTGAGCAGCTATGAGAGGAGCAATAGGTGGTACATAGGCATGTTTAATAAGTCACTTAGCATCATCTCCAATACCAGCCAAATGTAGTTTCATGAAACTCTTCCATGCAGGGAAGTTATCTTTGTTCAGCTTAGGAACCTCCTTATACATCTTGATCTTTTCACTCCAAGTACCTTCAAACTATTTTCAGGAGACCAATGCTCTGATACCAATTGTTAGAATGAATTTATAATAACTGAGAGGGGAGGGGTGAATCAGTTATCCTAAGGTCTAGATGTAGCAAATAAAAACTTTTTTGTATTTTAGATCTACTCGACAGCAATAGCATAAATCAACAACTTTAATCATGCAGTTTACTGTCAATTGAAATTAGCTTGTAGAAACATAACAGTAAAGCAAACCATAAGAATTCACACAAGTTGACACAATTATTTAACGTAGAAACCCAATATGGGACAAACCACTAGTAACATGCTACCAAGTATTCACTCTTTTTAAGTGATGCCCTGTGAGGAGCCAACCCTGTTAAAGGTTACAATAACACACTGCTAGGTGTGACCTGGTTAAAGGATTTAATCACCCTGTCACGAGTGGCCTTGTTAGAGGACTTAGAACATTACACCTGAATGTCACCTTGTTAGAGGATTTATACAAATGACTATTAGTTCAACCTTGTTAAAGGATTTAACTGATACAATGGTTATAAATTAATCAGCAATTGTGATCTGGTACATACAACTTACTTTGCAAATTCAGATCCAATTACAACTCTGATGTTAACTTACTGGATAGCCTGCATTGTCATTTCAACCTTCTGATCTTCTTGGAAATCCATCAAGCAATCACACATACAACTCTATGCTTCTGTATTCAGCCTTCTCTGCTAGATCATGCCAAACAATAAATCAACTATGCAATCCTTTTGCATACACATCCACTTCACATTCAGCAGCACTCGTCAGCATACCAAATGAATAACCCCTGAGGTTATCATATACCTCTCTATTTAGGTTAGATAAATCTTTTTCTGGCTAAACAAGATCGTAGATCTTAGTTTAGGTCAGATCCAACAGATCATCCCATCTTTACATTACATTTACTTCTCCAAAGTAGTCTCTAATTAAATCTTGAAACCATGTATTAATTACGGTTACCCATATATTAAATGACGTGGATCAATCTTTAATTAACATTACATAACCCAATAAAATTAACTAAGTCGGTCAAAGATCTCAAATCTCATCATTAATCCAATTACTGTAAGTCGGCCAACATCACTATTTTCACTCAGCAATTTCAATGGTGCTCGGCATTGAACAAATTTTCTCGTCACGAACAACTTCACTCAGCACAAGCAACTTTGCTCGGCACAAGCAACTTTGCTCGACACAGAACAAGTAGAAAAACTATCTTTGAAAGATAAGCAACTAATTGCTTTGCCAGAGTACTAACTGATCAAGTACCCTTTTATTTGCCTTAACTCAACCATATACTTGGTATTCTTGTTAAATCTTCTCCATCAACAATAGATATGGTACTCAAACATATAATAATAGTCTCACCAGTAAAGCTTTGACAGCAATGACAAAATAACAAGTGCTTGCATTGTCACTTTCCAACAGGTAGTTAGTAATCATTGAAGAGCGTATTGGTTTGGGAAGGCATGACCAAGATATAATTCAAGGGTGAAAGACCTTGGGGCCATTTATGCTAGAAGGAAAGAAGAACATCTAGGGAGTGCCAAATTCAAAGTTGTTGCAGATTGGCCTTTTTTTTAATTCATGGTAAATGGAGTTTTGACCCAAATGGTTTCCTACTATAGATTAATAATTATGTCAACATATAGCCTGCGAGTATTGGGATAGTCGCATGAGTCCAAATTTGTTAGACCCAACTCTTTACATTGATCTGGCACAAATGCCTGAAGATGAGTGTCTTCCATGGCACAAGTTTTATAAACCTACTACAGATGCATATCCATCCAAGAAAATCCCAAATAACATGAAATGTGTGAAGGATGAAAATGAGTGGTCAGAGGAGAAGTAGTAAACCTTTTGGATATACCGGCAGGAAGTCGTCCAACTGTAAACAAATTTTGGAAATTACTCTTCAGATGAATTGTTCAAGAAATTTTGGGATATTGTGCATATAAATGAAATGTTTGCAGGACCAGATAACCCTCCACCTCCGAGCGGAATGGATGTGGAAAAAGTAGTTCCCATGACAATCCCATCAGCTGTGAAGGTTGTAGCTCCTTTTTTTCATTCCAAATAGATTACAAAGACCTCTGGTCCTTCAAAAAGACCAAGAACTTAAGGTGGGAAGAAGAGAGTTGACATACTTCCCCTTCATCGCAGCAAACTGCATCTACTATTACACCCCCACAATCAAAGAAGAAAAAAACTAGCAGTGTGGGGAGTGTCTCGGTATCAATTATTCCCATGTCTACATTGGTCGAATCAACAGTTCAGGTATGCTTTCCTTCCCCTCTTCTTAGCTCTTAGTCTCTTATTTCTTCCACTGCGCTTACCCTTTTTTCCACTCCACCCTCAATTGCGCAACTTTTAACCCCTTCCAGCACTTCTTTAACAAGCACTCAAGTAAGTGTGGCCACAATTTCTTCTTCCACCATGGCATCGATTGCACTTGTTCTATCGGTCGCCCCCGCACTAAGTCTATTTTCCAGAGTTGCAGTGACAAGAGCATTAACCTTCAACACCACTATATTGGTGTTCTCAAGCTTGATCCCTTCTATCATATCTATTTTCTCATCATCTATAGTTTCCACTCCTCATCTCCCTCCAACACTGCAAAATACCACTTTGTTTTCCTCTACTACCATTACATTGCCACTCCAAACTCAAGCACTTGTGCAAATTCCTTATGCATCCCCTTTTGTTGGGCCATATACCCCTACTTATGCAGACCTACAACAACAAATCAATTCAGGAAATCTATCTAAGTCTCAACAAACCCAAAAGAGAAGGACGAAGGATGTATTAAGGCCCGCTAAGCCCAGGATGCAGTATTTCTTTAGGGAGGATCAACAATGTCTATGGTTTGCATCCCTGTAGCCCACACTAATCAAGCCAATTGGTGAGATGACACTAGATGATTATGTCATTCAGACACATGGTGTTGATCTCAATTTTGCGCAGCTAGGAGATCAGTTGTACTCGCAGAGGAAGCGTAGAGGATTGTTTCCTCTTTTTACATGAAAAGGGCCAAGAGGTTAGATAAAAAATTTGTAGAGATAGATAGTTTCAAAGCCACAAATGATTTCCTCACCATTAGAGATAAATATTTAGAGGCAGAGATTATGTGACTCTGAGTATGCATACAGAAAGAGAAGAAGGAAAAGGATGAAGCTTTTAAGAAGCTTACTGATGAAGATTCAGATCTAGCCCAATTATAGGCTAGTCTTCAAAGTACAATGCAACTCGGGGTGAGTTTAAGGTGTTCACTATTGAAAATGAGTGAATTAAAAAGGATTTGAGAGTTAAATAGACACAACTTGCCTAAGGAATGAGTTCAAAGGAGAGTGAGCTCAAAGATTTAAATAACAAGTTGGAAAAAGAAAAAGAATCCAAGTGTAAGCTAGAGGAGGCCTTGGTTAAGGGGAAAGAGGATTTGGCTCAAAGCAATGAGAAAGTACAAGAGAAAATTGTGGAGATGGTAGAATTGCGCTTAAAGATAATCAACACAGAGCAAAATGAGAAAATTTTGATAGAGAAGCTAGCTAAAAAGGAAGCGGAGAACAAGTTGCTAGCACAAGGCTCCTAGGAACCTCCCTCATCTCCTATTGATCTCTTTCCTAATTTTGAATGTATTCTTTCTACAGAGTTGAAAAAAATTAAGTAGTTCATTAATTTATTTTGACCTACCATTAGATTTTTGGGTGAAGCTCATTCTTTGTCCATCAAGGTTAAGCCTATCCACAAAAACTTCTCTAATTTTGTGATGCCTAAGATTCAAAGTGTTCAAATGTTTGCAAGATGGATATACACAGCATCAGATCAAGAGTCAGTTGATGTAGGTTTATTGGACCAAAGGGATTATGTACTATTAATTAGTTCACTGATCAACTTCCATAAAGAAATTATCTGGACTCAAACCACTTTGACCAGCTTGGAGTCCTTCATGGAAAGGACAAAGGGGTGTTTTAAAGAACTAGAGGAACTTTATTTCCCAGCCCCTTTCCATCCAGATGATTCTGTGATGCACTCAGAAGAGATAGTTGCGAGAATTGATCAGCAATTGAACGAGTTTGACCTACAAATGCTCTAACTCCTGAGGCAGACCTTTTTGGAAGAATGTTCTATATAGTGGTTTAGCTATAGACCCTGATCGAGTCTAATTCTGGTAACCTTGATCACATATCCTTCCAAGAGCTAATCATTTTGGATCAAGAATTTCAGAGCTTATGTATGAGTTAATTTTGACCTTCTCAATCAACCACACACTTCAACATAGTCCTTCTTCACCAGCTGAAAACAAGATTGAATATGAGTTATTCATCCTGCCTGTCTGGGTGATTCGACCTGTTGCCTTCTATCTAGATGGAGTTTTGAAATTTGCTCTCAGGACGAGGGCCTCACAACTATGAACCATCTAAGAATGAAGGATTTAATCATGATAACAATGCAATGCAAAGATTATGCTAATGAGTTGAAATATGAGATATCATCTAAACATGAATACTAAATGCCATTAATCTAGAAATTGAAGCTATCTATTTGCAATATGCAATTACTCTATATGATATTAAGAAAGTGAGACAACAATTCAGCATAATAACAATGCAATTTTTGAGTAAAGTTTTCAGGGGATTTGAATGAAGAAAGAGGGTTCTTTTATAAACCCTGAGAAGATCAGAATAGAAACTTTCATGTTTTGAAATAAAACAACTAGAAAAGCCAGTTAAAATAGAAAGCTTTATTGA
>MU226247.1:2896234-2908719 GCA_018584345.1 Thuja plicata
AGGAATTAAATGTGATGTATGATTAATACAGATTTAGGATTTTCTGTATTTGACACTCAGGTCGAGTAGAGTCAGTTAAAACTCAGAATTGCCTAGTACAATAGGACTTTGATGATTTAGAAGAATGGCAAATGCAACAAAATTGGTTAGGGTTGCAAGATGCCAATTTTGGGGTGTTACAGCTTAAAGGTTTGGTCTTTGCCCGATAGAGGACAACTGCCAGCCATTGCAAAAGGCTATGGATAATCTTCTAAATATTGGTTCATAGGCTGCCACTTTTAAAACCAAAGATAAGGATTCTAATCCCGCATACAGGATTACCCTAAGATTCACTATAATGTGTAACAAATTTTCACCTAATTCTTCTATGTTTTTGCCTTAACTTATTTTTTTTACCCTTAGCAGCTTTTATTTTGCAGGGGCAATGCGTGTATTTCCATCTGTCAGCACAACACTTTGTTAAGAAATTTTCTTTTCTTGTTCGCTAAAGGCCCTGCCTAGGAACCACGTGTTCTTCGAGTGCTCACACCATACCTTTTCTCTATTGAGACTAGGCTTATCCTGAGTCATACATGTGGATGTCTTGCAAGCTTTTAAGGAGATTTATTTTTAAAGGGAGTCAGTTTCAGTGCCAACATGTCGTGTGTCACTTATTTCGCACCCAAGATTCTTCTCCATGGTGGTCTCGACATTTTCTATAGGAGATACACGTGCTAGCCCCGCATGAGTATTAGGGGCTAAAGTCTTTAGTTTGAAGGAGTTTCAGCGCCAGTTTGTCATGTGTCCTTTTATTCGCAACTGAATGCCTCCACATATTCTATGTCTGTGAGCTCATTTTGTTCTTAGTTTGGGCACGATTTTTAGTGAAACTATTGCAATGATTATCAAATAGGTGGTTATTGAATAGAATTATGATTATCTATTTCTGCTAACGGATTATGAGCTAGTTTTTGCATTTCCACGCTAGCGATGGAGGTTTCATTTTCATTGTTCCCTAGCTTTTTCCATGCACTACAATTTTAAATTTTTTGTTGTTGAATGTAATCATGGTTGTTCTCTCAGCTTGTATATATGGTTGGCATTTGTAAATGGGCAAGGAATTTTACTTTTTTGGGAAAGAACTATTTTGAAATCCTTAAAATGTTAGTGTGCTTTTGAATTATCAATATATCAATCGTGTTAATTATCCCTTTGCTCTCTTGGATGATTCTTTTGTCTCATGAGTGTTTTATGTATTGTTATTGACTTCAGTATGTGCATATTTGATTTCTATCAAATGGATTATGCTATCAAATTCTCTATTTTGTAATGAGTCATTATATGTTTTTTCCTCTATGTCTAAATAGTTGTTCCTAGATCTGTGATTGTTCTGCATTCACATTGGATTCATATTTTTCCTTGATATTCAATATTTTCATATTATCCTATGCATCAGTTTTGTTTAGGTATTCTAAAAGATTGAAACATCACCCCTTTAATTTTTTAGCATACTTCTTCCCTTTTCCCTCAACATGAAATGAAGAGTTGGCTTCTAAAATCCCAGAGCTTGCTCAGTGAAAATAGTAGATCCTACATTTACTAAAGCTTCCCATAGACTATGATGTAGAGGGGTGTGATATCCTACTAGCCCATACCATGATCAATAAGGAGATCTCTTCAGCAACCATGTGAGATGCAACTTCTGAATCATAAATTGTCTCTCAGAAACTCTGTCAAAATATGATCTTCGATAAATCTTGAATAATTGTCACTAACAATTGAATCTCCATATGCTCTCTTAACCACATCATCATGATACTATCGGAAATATTTTCTCAACTGTGCATAACCTCATCTGTAGTTCTCTATCTGTACTAACTCAATCTCCTTGTAGCCTTGTCTAAGCACTAATATGCCCTTAACCCAAAACTTTGCCAAAATACTAAGGAAACTAATGACATTTTCAGATACCCTTTACAATGCTACAAAACATATCCCAAACCCAGGGTATGTTACTCTGGACCAACACCCAGATCCACTACCTTTGCAGCAACCAAATAAGCCTAAAATGCACCCATTTACAAAGAAACTCCTAAGAGATCTTTCTCCCTTGACTCCCAACCATGAAACAGTCTTGGACAATAGTTAGAAACACCATATTATCAATTTTTTGGGGCATCAACACTTTCCTATACTTGTAGGTATCAAACCCTCACTTCTAGGGTCATTAGCCTAGGGCTTTCTCAAAAGGACTCTTCCAAACTTCTCCAAATCCTCCCGATGGACCTAACACATCCATATGGACCCCAATAGCCAAGATCCAACATAAAATACCCCCATCCTTTGGAGTATTTGTTCACATTAATGACTGATGTCAAACTATGCACCTTCAATCGACATGTAGCCTCCATTTGTGGTCTTTCCTCCACAACACCTATAAAGTTCATGTTGGTAGGTTCCTCCCACAAGTCACAGGGGTTACAGAAAGTGGGAGAACTTAAAAACTCATGGAGACTTCAAAAGAAACAATGTTGATTGCACAAAACTAGTCCAGGAACAGTCAAGAAATGAATATGTTTATTTCTTTAAAACTCAATGAAACATCAATATAATTGTAGGGAAATGATAAAAATTCAAAATATAAACATTCTAATCCATTTCCAAATCAAAAATACATTCTAAAATGAGTTTGAAGCCAACACAGTGATTGTATCTCACGGGCTGAATGTGACTGTTTGCAAGAATTTGTTTCTTTATTGATTCAAGAACATTACAATGGTTCTCCACACACCATCCTCCAAATATTAATCATACTCATGTGGATATCCTTCTAAAATACCCTCAGACTTGACAACCAACCAAATAACCGACTTTAAACTCCCTAAACTTTCTACAACAGTCCCAAACCCGATTATTATCTAATGCTAACACACAAAATGATAACCTATTATTTTCATCTCGACAACATGATGTCTAATGCCTCACAAAGGAAATTTAAAAGGTTTATAAAAAAAAATTAATCCCACTCTTATCCCCATATCCCTTACATGAGCCTTCTAGGCCATATTTTGTACACAAATGCAAATTTACATCTTTTGCACCTTGAGTGCATTTTACATGATTTATTGGCTCAAATGGCCATATTATAATCATGGATGACCTTATATGTCTTTAATAATATCAATTATCATTGGATCAATCAAGTGATCCCAAGGTTTCTCTACTAACCCTTATGCTAATTAATGGCTTTACATAACTTTTGTTCATGATCCTATTACCAAATGATCACAACATTACAAAACATTATTAAACATCATTAAATGACCATCTATGATCTCATTACAATGCAAATTACCTTTCATGGTCATTCCTAAATCTCCCTAGGATGAAATAGTAACCCTAGTGTCCCTTCAAGACCTTGGTGCTCCTGCACCATACTCCTCAACTTTAAAATTTTCCAAGTCCTCTTGGAAACCTGCAAACACAACATGTTAGCAAATAGAAACCATTTAATTGGCACCTTCGGTTTGAAAATATCAACATTAGTGATCCATGGAATCCTCTCTTGATGCTTCTCCTTTATGCACTTGAATACATCTCCAATATATTCTTGCCTCTTATGGGAAAAATTTAGACCACCATCTAGTCCCAAATCTGAACTCCATTTTTAGTCTCTTGTCCCGAGATCACTGTTGTCATCTGCAAATCTTCATTGTCTTCAAACTTGAAGTCTCTTCCCATTGAGACCAATGCATCTTGGACTCCATGCCTCTCCTCTAGACATTCCAAGTCTTCCTCGCCATTCATGGTTGTCTCCTTAGCCTCACCAATGACAACACAAACAGGCTCTTCCTCACCTACTCCCAACTCTTGTTGGTCTTCACCATCATTCTATTCACCTAGGCATACCAAAAACTCACTAGTCATCTTGGCTTCCTCTCTAGCCATGCTACCATGTTTTTTATCTTCTTCCATCACCAAAGTACATTGTGTTTCCCCCACTTGAAGAATTTATTCAAATTCAATCCCCTCAAGACTTGATTCACTACTGCAACCATCATCAACTTCCTCTTGTACCTTAGATTTAGATTGTAGAACCTCTTTTCCATTGGGTTCATCCACTTCTTCATGTGCAATTTGTTTCTCATCTTCATATTCTTCATTTGATACTTTTTCAAGGAGTGATGCAATCCACTCCAGCTTCTTCCAATGTTTTTCCAAAGACTTTCCAAGGCTTCTTATCTTTTCTTCCCTCTCCTTTCTCTCTTCTTCTTTCTTCTTCTTTCTCTTCTCATCTCTTTTTCTCTTATCGGCCAAATACTCTTTAAGAGCATTGTACACCTCCTTCTCTGATTTTTTCATGTACATCTTCACCAATCTAGGATCTTTCAATTGTCAAGCCACCACTTTGGAACACTCTCAGATGATAGTTCAACTCTAATCATCAACAAAGGACTTTCAATCTTCAAAATCCTGGAAAGCTCTTCCACCACTTCAACCTAGGATGCTCCTAGGCTCTGATAGCACCTAATGCAGTCGGTGTGATATCCTACTAGACCATACCATGATAAATAAGGAGATCTCTTCAGCAACCATGTGAGATGAAACTTCCCAATCGCAAACTGTCTCTCAAAAACTCTGTCAAAATACGATCTTCGATAAATCTCAAATAACTATCACTAACAATTGAATCTTTGTACGTGCTCTTAACCACAACATCATGATACTATCAAAAATATTTTTTCAACTGCACATAACCTTGTCTGCAATTCTTTGTCCATACTAACTCAATCTCCTTGTAGCCCTGTCCAACCACTAATCTTCCCTTAACCCAAAACTTTCCCAAAACACTAAGGAAACTAATGACATTTTCAGATATCCTTTACAATGCTACAAATTATATCCCAAACCCAGTGTATGTTACTTTGGACCAACACCCAGACCAACTACCTTTGTAGCAACCAAATAGGCCTAAAATGCACCCATTTACAAAGAAACTCCTAAGAGATCTTGATCCCTTAACTCCCACCAATGAAATAGTCTTGGACAATGCTTAGAAACACCAGATTATCAAGTTTTTGGGACATCAACACTTGCCTATACTTTTAGGTATTTAACCCTCACTTCTAGGGTCATTAGGCTAGGGATTTCTCAAAAGGCCTCTTCCAAACTTCTCCAGATCCTCCTGATGGACCTCACACATCCATATGGACCCCAATATCCAAGATCCAACATAAAATACCCCCATCCTTTGGATTATTTGTTCACATTAATGACTTGTGTCAAACTGTGCACCTTCAATCAGCATATAGCCTCCATTTGTGGTCTCTCCTCCACAACACCTTGCAAATCCCTGCATCAAACACTATACAAGGATAAATTACATGTTGGTAGGTTCCTCCCACAAGTCATAGGGGTTAAAAAAATTTGCAGAACCTAAAAACTCATGGAGACTTCAAAAGAAACAATGTTGATTGCAAAAAACCAGTCCAGGAACAATCAAGAAATGAATAGGTTTATTTCTTCAAAACTAAATGAAACATCAATATAATTGTAGGGAAATGATAACAGTTCAAAATAAAAATGTTTTAATCCATTTCCAAATCAAGAAAACATTCTAAAATGAGTTTGAAGCCACAAAACAGTGACTGTATCTCACAGGTTGAATGTGGTTGTTTGCAAGAATTTATTTCTTTCTTGATTCAATAACATTACAATGGTTCTCCACACACCATCCTCTACATAGTCATCATACTCATGTGAATCTCCATCTAAAAGACCCTCAAACTCAACAACCAACCAAATAACTGACTTTAAACTCCCAAAACTGTCTACAACAGTCCCAAAATCGACTGTTATCTAATGCTAACACACAAAATGATAACCTATTGTTGTCATCTCAACAACATGATGTCTAATTCCTCTCAAAGGACATTTCAAAGGTTTATAAACAAATTTTAATCCCACTCTTAGCCCCATAGCCCTTACATGAGCCTTCTAGGCCATATTTAGCATACAAATGCAAATTTACATCTTTTGCACCTTGAGTGCATTTTACATGTTTTATTGGCTCAAATGACCATATTAAAATCATGGATGACCTTATAGGTCTTTAACAATATTGATCACAAGGTTTCTCTACTAACCCTTATGCAAATTAATGACTTTCCATAACTTTTGTTCATGATCATATTACCAAATGATCACAACATTATTAAACATCATTAAATGACCATCCATGGTCTAATTAAAATGAAAATGACCTTTCATGGTCATGAGTCAATCTCTGAAAACCTACAAACACAACATGTTAGCAAATAGAAACCATTTAATTTTCACCTTCGGTTTAAAAAGATCAACATTAGTGATCCATGGCATCCTCTCTTGATGTTGCTTCTTTATGCACTCATGCATCTCCAATCTAGGCTTTCCTCTTATGGCCAAAATGTAGACCACCATCTGGTCCCAAATCTGCACTCCATCTTTAGTCTCTTGTCCCGAGACCATTGTTGCTATTTGCAACTCTTCATTGTCTTCAAACTTGAAGTCTCTTCCCATTGATACCAATGCATCTTGGACTCCATGTCTCTCCTCTAGACATTCAAAGTCTTCCTTATCATTTGTGGTTGTCTCCTTAGCCTCACCAATGACCCCATAGATAGGTTCTCCCTCACCTACTTCCAACTCTTGTTGGTATTCACCATTACGCCATTCACCTAGGCATACCAACAACTCACTAGTCATCTTGGTTTCCCCTCTAGCCATGCTACCATGTTGTTTGTCTTCTTCCATCACCAAAGGACATTGTGATGCCCCCACCTAAATAATTTCTTCAGATTCAAGCCCCTCAAGTCATGATTCACCACTGCAACCATCAGTAAATTCCTCTTATACCTCTAATTCATATTGTAGTACCTATTTTCCATTGGGTTCATCCACTTCTTCATGTGCAATATGATGCTCATCTTCATCTTCTTCATATTTTTCTTGTTCAAGGAGTGATGTAATCGACTCCACATTTTTCTGATACTTTTCCAAAGACTCTCCAAGGCTTCTTATCTTTTCTTCCCTCTCCTTTCTCTCTTCTTCTTTCTTCTTCTTTCTATTTTCATCACTTTTTCTCTTTCGGCCAAATACTCTTTAAGAGCATTGTACACCTCCATATCTTATTTTCTCAAGTACATCTTCACCAATCTAGATCTTTCAGATGTTAAGCCACCACTTTGGAACACTCTCAGAGGATTATTCAACTCCAAGCATCAACAAAGGACTTTCAATCTTCAAAATCTCGGAAAGCTCTTCAACCTAGGATGCTCCTAGGCTCTGATACCACCTAATAGAATCGATGTGATATCTTACTGGCCCATACCCTGGTCAATAAGGAGATCTCTTCAGAAACCATGTGAGATGCAACTTCCCAATCGCAAACTTTTTGTTAGAAACTCTGTCAAAATACGATCTTTGATAAATCTCTAATAACTAAAACTAATAATTAAATCTTTGTACGCGCTCTTAACCACATCATCATGATACTATCAGCAATATGTTCTCAACTGCGCATAACCGCTTTTGCAATTCTCTATCTATACTAACTCAATCTCCTTGTAGCCCTGTCTAATCACTAATCTTCCCTTAACCCAAAACTTTCCCAAAACACTAAGGAAACTAATGACATTTTCATATACCCTTTACAATTCTACAAAACATATCCCAAACCCACGATATGTTACTTTGGACCAACACCCAGATCCACTACCTTTGTAGCAACCAAATATGCCTAAAATGTACCCATTTTCAAATAAACTCCTAAGATATCTTGATCCCTTAACTCCCAACCATGAAAAACTCTTGGAAAATGGTTAGAAACACCAGATTATCATGTTTTTTGGGCATCAACACTTGCCTATACTTGTAGGTATCAAACCCTCACTTCTAGGGTCATTAGGTTAGGGCTTTCTCAAAAGGACTCTTCCAAACTTCTCTAGATCCTCCTTATGGACCTAAAACCTCCATATGGACCCCAATAGCCAAGATACAACATAAAACACCCCCATCCTTTGGATTATTGTTTCACATTAATGACTGGTGTCAAACCGTGCACCTTGAATCAACATGTAGCCTCCATTTGTGGTCTCTCCTCCACAACACCTTGTAAATACCTACATCAAAAAATTTACAAGGATAAATTAAATGTTGGTAGGTTCCTCCCACAAGTCACAGGGGTTACAGAAAGTGGGAGAACCTAAAACTCATGGAGACTTCAAAAGAAACAATGTTGATTGCACAAAACCAGTCCAAGAACAGTCAAGAAATGAATAGGTTTATTTCTTCAAAACTCAATGAAACATAAATATAATTGCAGGTAAATGATAAAAAATCAAAATATAAACGTTCTAATCCATTTCCAAATCAACAATACATTCTAAAATGAGTTTGAAGCCACAACACAGTGACTATATCTCATGGGCTGAATGTGGCTGTTTGCAAGAATTTGTTTCTTTATTGATTCAAGAACATTACAATGATTCTCCACACACCATCCTCTACATCCTCATCATAATCACATGGATCTCCTTCTAAAAGACCCTCAAACTTGACAACCAACCAAATAACCGACTTTAAACTCCCTAAACTATCTACAACAGTCTCAAAACCGACTGTTATCTAATGCTAACACACAAAATGATAACCTATTATTGTCATCTTGACAACATGATGTCTAATTCCTCTCAAAGGACATTTAAAAGGTTTATAAACAACCTTTCAGCCCATTCTTAGCCCCACAACCCTTACATGAGCCTTCTAGGCCATATTTTGCATACAAATGCAAATTTACATCTTTTGCACCTTTAGTGCATTTTACATGTTTTATTGGCTCAAATGGCCATATTACAATCATGGATGACCTTATAGGTCTTTAACAATATCAATTATCTTTGGATCAATCAAGTGATCCCAAGGTTTCTCTAATAACCCTTATGCCAATTAATGGCTTTACAAAATGTTTGTTCATGATCATTTAGCAAATGATCACAACATTATTAAACATCATTAAATGACCATCCATGGTCTCATTACAATGCAAATGACCTTTCATGGTCATGCCTCCATCTCCCTAGGATCAAATAGTGACCCTGGTGTCCCTTCAAGACCTTGGTGCTCCTGCACCAGACCGTTACACCTAGGAGGAATTTTAGGTGTCAACACCTTCTTTTGCCACAAATTGCTAAAGTCTTTAAAGAAAAAGAAAAAATTGGACTGCAAGGGTGGCTAATTTTCGAGCCTTATTAATGGATTCTTTTAGGAAGAAATTACTCTTAGTTAGTGTAAATAGTTAGATTTTGCTTTGAGTGTGGTGTGTTTAGTTTTAATTAGCACTACTGCGCAAAAGACACATTGTCCGGTGTCCTCTGTATATTCGGCAGTCCCCTGTTATTCGTAGTAGGTCTTTTCATGGTTGTCATCGATAGTCGTGATTTCCTCTATTTAACAATGATTTTAGTTTATTACTACACTAACCCTTTTTTCTTGTTGGATCTAGCATCTTTGCAAGGTTTCTCCTTTTTTGTGCATTCTTGGAAAGGTATCCTCTACTTTATTATTGTTCTATGTGTGATATTAAAGTCCTATGATATTCTAATTCTCTATGATTAATTTGAAAGAAAATTTGAAGGCATAAAGAATTAAAAGTACTTCAATAAAAATGAGTGACTAGAAGAATGTACGTGGGTACAGAGATAAGAAAACCTAAATTCACATATTATATTATCAGTAATGTCTATATACATTGTGAAATTTACAAAATCATCAAAATTCTTTTTTCATTTACATATATATCATCTTCTTTTTTATCAAAAGGAAAACACAGTATTCTATTCAATTTGCAGGTCAATCTTCTCCAAAACTAGAGTCTTCTCCACTTCCCACCATATTCTCTTCCAGGTTGGAAGAGTTCCCTCCGCTTGACTCTGATGTTGTATCCCATGCTTTCTCAAAGATCATCCGTAGATATAATTCCTATATCGTCACCTATGACATTTGCACTTTGGGGTCAAGGTACTTCGTAAGGAATTTGACCCCAGGCCTTGCATAGAAGTAGTGAATTTCGAGGGTACAATAGCAAAAGTTTAGAACAAATGGAACCTTCACGCTCATCTCCAGATGAAACCTTAGGTCAGTTGTTAGTGGAAACCCTACATCCTCTTGTGTCACCACAAGCACATCCTCAAGTCTCTCGTAGTAGATTTTACCGAACATATCCTTGGCTACGAAGGCAATTGTGTCCTTAGACTCTCCCAGGTCCAACAGAGATCTGACAAAGCGCGATGAAATTTTGGTATTCATCCTATACCAATCTTCACTATGAAGGAAGTCCTCATCAAGTATCCATTTCAAGACTGTGAAGACTAGTTTGTCATCGGTCCTGACCAGTGTAGCTATTTGGTCAATAGTTATGCACCCCAAGGAAGGTTCCTGAGGCAATGGGCTAGTTAATCTCACAGGAGTATCCATACTTCTAGAATAAGCTAATCTAAGTGTTTTCCAACACTTAAAAGCTTGCAAAATGTTGTGCCACCTTTTGAAGAATGATGGCCCATTTATAGAGCAAGTAATTATTCTTCGCAGGCATTTTGCATGTAATTCTTCTAAGAGAATGTCTTATCAAATTTTTGCAAAGGTACCTTTCCCATTTTCCAAGAACCGCCACTTGCTTATTTCTTGAGACGAGGAGTTGAGTTTTGCTTAATTGGTGATTTCTTCAGTGGAAGTTCGTACTCCTTGAACTTCGAGGTGGTAATTGCATTTAATTTCTTCTTAAAATGAAAGATTATGTGTGATATCGTGTATGTGAGAACACATTTATCATAGCATTGATGCATTTAATTCTAGTCATTTCTTAAAAGTGGTGATGTCCAACCTGGATCTCACACACTTCACATTTAAATACCTATATTAATGAGGATAAGATGTCTTTCCCACACATGCTCGGTGAGAAATTAGAGGTATCCTGCTACCACCTTGACAGCCAACCGGGAGGGATGATGTCATAATCATCCATGCATACTAAAGCCAAAAGGCATAAGCAATAAAAATGAAAAATGAAACAAAGAAAAAGAAAAGGAGAAAAGTGTAAAAGATGCAAAGGTTCAAGTCACATTACCAACTCTATCGGGGCTGTGAATGATTGGCTGGCAGTAGAGTAATGTTGATGGTTGTTAAGGTGATAACCTCATCGGGGCTTTGGATGTCTGATTGGCAGTGAGGCTCTACTTGGTCGGCTATGGGACAATTCCTCATCTACATAATTTAGTAGGCAAGTGGAGACTATTTCCTCCTCTTAACAAAGGGAATGATTAACCCCTATGTACACACCCAGATCCCTACATGATCCACTTTCACTTTATGACTAATTAAGCTAGAGTGTTGGTTGGAAATGTTATGACTACAGGGTTTCGAATGTGAAGTTTCATTATGAAGTCAGAAGAATATGAAATTACTTGCTTTTAAGTTCTTGGTGTTCCCTTTTCCTCTGAACACATTGGTTAGCTCCCTATGTTTAGAAATATTATCTTGGCATTTTTGGGCTAACGTCATTTGGTGCTTCTATCCAGGGTATGTGCAAGAAGATGAGGGGCCAAAAAGTGGCGATGTGAAAAAAAATCCACTTTTTACTCGTCCAAAAGCGCAAGAAAACATTTGTTAAATTTTTAGTAGGCCTAGGTGTCGGTACACCTGGGCAAACCTGACACCAAAGCACAAGGCTAATCGCGTACCCAAAATAATCGGATAACCGATAGTTTCAGGTACCCAAAATAATCGCGTACCCAAAAATGACGGCAGAATTTTGATTTTTAAATTTTCCCCCCCCTTTCTCCCTCTTAATTTTTTTCCCTCCCCTTTCTCCCTCCTAATTTTCCCTCCCATTTCTCCATCCTTCATATGATATATTATATATCAAAAATTATATATTAGATTATGTATTATATATATATAATATTATATAATATCTATTGTATATTAAATATTATATAATATATATTTTACATTACATATTATATCAAATATATTAATATTAAATGTTACATTATATATTATATATTAATATGTATTTTACAATATATCACATAATATCTTCATATTTAAATTGTATATATAGTAAAAATATATATTCAATATGATATGTATTATATATTATATATTGTTGTATATATAATAAAATAAAGTATAATATATATAATATATATTATATATATTATATAGGACATATTAATATATAGGTTAATTACACCAATATAAGGCATCCAATAGGTTTCTAAAGGGGTCATCAAGGGTTCCTAGGGATCCTAACGTGTGAGAAGGTGTATTAGGACCCCTTAGGACCCCCTTTGATCCCTGGGGACACATTGGAACACTCAAGTGTGTCCCAAGGGGTCGTAGGACCCCTTGGGACACACTTGAGTGTTCCAATGTGTCCCCAGGGGGTCAAAAAGGGACTTCCTAGGGGT
>MU226247.1:2915694-2928837 GCA_018584345.1 Thuja plicata
CCAAGGATGAGGTTTTCAGTCGCTTCCAAGAGTTCAAGGCTCTTGTGGAGAACTTGACAGGAAGGAAGATAAAGGTTCTTCGGTCAGACAATGGAGGCGAGTACAAAGGAAATGAATTCCAGGAGTTCTGTACCAGGGAAGGAGTCAAGAGAGAGTGGACTGTTCCTTACAATCCACAGCAGAATGGAGTTGATGAGAGGAAGAACCGGTCCATATTAGAGGCAGCAAGGGCTATGCTACATGACCAGGATATGCCCCGCTACTTATGGGCAGAGGCATGTAGTACAGCAGTGTACATAGAGAACAGGGTTCCACATAAAGTACTAGGAAAGATGACACTAGAGGAAGCTTTCATAGGTAAGAAGCCAGATGTCAGTCACTTCAAGATATTTGGAAGTTTGGCATATTGTCATATTCCAGGTGACACCCGTACCAAGTTAGATCAGACTGCAGAGAGGGGGTACTTTGTTGGGTATAGTGAAACCTCAAAGGCATATTGGATATTTATTCCAGGGACCAGGAGGATTATAGTCAGACGTGATGTTAAGTTCATGGAGGACAAGGCTTTTAGGAGGTCCAGAGATTTGCCAGCAGAAGATCAGAGTAAGAAGCCAACAGAAGCTCCAAGGGTAGCTTAACTGAGTCAAGGGCAATAAAGCTCAAGTACAGTAACTAGTATAAGTGAAAACTCAGGTGGTGAGAGTTCACAGAGTGTAGAGAAATTGCTGCAACAGGAAATGCATCAAGAAGATATGGAGGTTGATATTTCATCCTCTACAGTTGGCAGTTGGAACCGTGAGGTTCAACAGAGGGATACTCAAGAGTTTGTTGGAACTCCTAGGAGGAGTACAAGATCAAGGAAACAACCAGCCAAGTTTAATGACTATGCGGCTTTAGTTAGTCAGTTGGTAGATAGTGAGCCTTCCAGTTATCAGGAAGCTGCATGGTGCAGCATCAAGTTTGGTGAGATGCGATGGTTGAGGAATATACCTTAATAATGCAGAATGATGTGTGGGAGGTAGTGCCTAGAGCAACAGATAGGACAGTGGTTGGATCATGCTAGATCTACAAGATCAAGCACGGTGCAGATGGTAACATCGAGAAATACAAGGCAAGGTTTGTGGCTAAGGGGTTCTCTCAAAAAGAGGGAATAGACTATGAGGAGACATTTTCTCTAGTGGCTAGGTATACTTCTATACGAGCTGTGATCTCATTTGCAGCACAGATGGGATGGCAAATCCATCAAATGGATGTCAAGACAGCATTCCTTAATGGTAAGTTAAAGGAGGAGATAAACACAGAACAACCAGAAGGCTTTATAGCACATAGAGAAGAGACCCATGTGTGCAGATTGAAGAAAGCTTTGTACGGACTCAAACAGACTCCTAGAGCGTGGTATGAGCGCATTGATAGTTACTTGCAGGAAATGGGTTTTGTGAAGAGTGAGGCAGATGCTAACCTCTACTATTTGGTGGTTGGGGGCGAGGTTCTCATTCTTGTTCTATATGTGGATGACTTGTTTCTAACAGGTTCACTAGGGCTCATAGAGGAGTGCAAGAGGGACCTTGCAGCACAGTTTGAGATGAAGGACTTAGGACTTATGCACTACTTTCTAGGCATGGAGGTGTGGAAAACAAATGGAGAGATTTTCCTTGGGCAAGGGAAATATTGCATTGAAATCTTGAAGAGGTTCAAGATGGAAGATTGCAAAGCCACGTCTACACCCATGATCACAAATTGGAGGAAGGTAGATACTTCTAAGGAGAAGGATGTAGATCCCACCTTATACAGGCAGTTGATTGGTTCGCTCATGTATTTGGTCAACACTAGGCCAGATATAGCCTTTGCAGTAAACTCTCTTAGTCAGTTCATGGTGGAGCCAAAGAGAGTGCATTGGACGGCGGCTAAGCATGTGTTGCGCTATCTTCATGGTATAGTTGAGTATGGGATCAGATATGTTCGAGGTGAAGGAATCAAGTTGATAGGCTATACTGATGCAGATTGGGCAGGCAGTACAATGGACAAAAGGAGTACTTCTGGATGTTGTTTCAGCTTGGGATCAGGAGTTGTTTCTTGGTTCAGCAGGAAGCAGAAGTCTGTGGCTCTAAGTTCTGCAGAGTCAGAATACATTGCAGCTAGCATGGAAACATGTGAAGCTATATGGATTTGGAAGTTGCTAGTGGCCTTGTTTGGTCAGAAGGTTGAGACTACGATGATACACTGTGACAATCAGAGTTGCATCAAGTTGACTGAGAATCTGGTGTTTCATGATAGGTCAAAACATATTGACATCAGGTATCACTTCATCAGAGATTGTGTACAATGAGGGATTGTTCAACTACAGTACATACCTATAGAGGAGCAGATAGCAGACATTCTAACAAAGGCATTGGGGAAGGCAAAATTCATCTTCTTCAGAGATAAGTTGGGTGTCCTGCAGAACAGCTTCCTCACTAAAAGGGAGTGTTAGTTTGTTAGCTTGGACAGTTGTCCCACCACTTGCTAACAATAATTAATTAATTATTAATTATTTGTTTGTTTGATTCCCCTAGGTGACAACGTGCAACAACTTGCAATTAATTTTTTGATTGGTTGTTGGGTTGTAATTTATCTCAGTCGTTGATTGAGAATTGATCTCGGCCGTTGGTTTACCAACAAGGGTAGTATAAAAGGGGGTCTAGGGGCATTTGGAGAGATATCAATCACATCACACCAACACAAGTTGGAGAGCATTTGCAGTGTTAGCAAATGAGTTTGCAGTGATAGCAAACAGTCTTGCAGTATTAGCAAGGGCGCAGTGATAGCGTTGGCGATAGCAGTGGAGGAATATCAGTAGGAGGAGTTAGGAGATTGTCTGAGTTCTGCCAGTGAGAGGCAAGGAATTTTGTATCTCTTAATTTGTTGAAGATTAATGTATATTTCTCATCTGCAGTACTAGTTTTCCCTTCAGGGTTTTTCCAGGGACAATTGTCCAAAAATATTGTGTTCTTTGTGTTGCATATTTCTTTCCGTATTCTTTATTGGTGAAGTTGCAGTTGTGTTATTTTTCAATATTCAGTTGTAAATTTATTTTCAGCAGTTAAATAATCTTTATGAGATAGGAGATTAATAATCAGTGACTGCAATAAGAATTTTCACAAAGGGGAAACCTACATGGATGAAATCACCGCGAGTGAGAGACAGCATGGGTAGTGGCTTTGTCTAGAATAAAACCACTCCCGCCAAAGGTCGAATGTAGAAAAACACACCTGATTAACCCTCTACTCGAGTACACAGACCATTAAGGGCATAATTCAGCCTTCATGCGAAAGAAGAACAGAAGAGTGGAGAACCCGCATGAACCATTGCATTCCCACGGACGCAAAGGATGTAAAGGCCAGTGTCTGTGGCCAAGGCATGAAACATATTAGCATAGTACACCCACCTTAATAAGTAGAGAAAGGCCAAATGCACAGTCTCAAAACCATATTAAGAGTAAACATGCCAAGGTCGGAAACCAAACCACAGAGCACAAAGACTATAGAATGCATGCAAGAATAACAAGTGAATGAAAGAAAACTCATTTGTATTGCGAAAATTACACTGATGAACTAGCTCAATGCTCGTAGATACACAAAAATAATATACGCACATCCCTGTTAATAAGTCAAACACAAGAGCTTATATAATCCTCGCTCTTCCTTCATTCGAACAAAACACGCCCTTTGAAATCAGACAAGAACTGTAAAAAGCGACATTTTTAAGCTTATCGTAGGTAGATTGATGACAGAGACCGAAGATCAATCACAGTGTCTGTCGGTCATTACATAAATGGGGTTAACAGCAACTTCTTTACTCTTGGGGAAGGCGTTTTCCAGAATCGAAAAGATTTCCCAAGATTTTTGTCTGTGGATGTGACCATACAATGTTATTGCATAGGAGAGTGGGCCTCATCTCTTGCTAAGCGATTGTGAATGACACATGTCACCCCTGCGGGCATTTTTTAGACTGCTTGGTGAAGGCTCCTTAGAGGTGTGGTGATGTCACGTGGCAGGGTGTCGACGGTGTTAATCATCCTGTGAACAGTGAACGGGAAGCATAAGCCTTGGAGATGAATGGATGGGGGTCTCCTTTGTGATGATCCGACCGTTGTGGAAATGGTCCACAAGACTCATATAACAATTATGTTATTTATACACATGTTTGTAATAAAAAAGATAGTAATATATACTTAGTCTATTCCTTAATTCCTTCATTAATTTCAATTAAGAGGATTGGGAATTTGTGAAGAGTGGTGCAGTAATTTGGTCACGTGATGGGAGGGTCCTAAGATACATAAGAACCTTGAAGGAGCCCTAACCTAATTCTACACCTGAGCATTGTAATTCTACCATCATTTTCTTAAGGTTAGTGATTAGAAGAGAAGAAAGGAATTAGCACTTAAGTATGTATTATGAATCAATTATTGTTTCTTAATCTTATTTAAATGCTTATTGATGAATGTTAATCCTTGGAGAATTGGCATTCTCCTAGTAGGAAACGTTACAAGTTATCATTCCCAAAAGTGTTTCCAAACCTCAATTGAAAAATTTAGAGCAAATTAAGGTCCTAGTTGGAGTCATTATAATTGGTATCGAAGCATAATCCTGTCATCCTGCATATATATGTGTGTGTGTGTGTGAAACAAATTATAAATATTATGTATAGATTATAAATAAATTACCTTGATTATATTAAATCATTTTATATATGGTGTGTGTGTCTTACCTCGTAACCTATTAGGAAGAATGAAGTTAGGGAATTACAGTTTACCGATTCTCACAAGCTAAGTAGACCAACCCAAGGGGTGGAATTGTAATAGTGGGATGTTCCTACCTCTTGTGGGCCAAGAGGTGAGTTGTCATAGTGGGGCGTTGTGCACTCTTGGACTTAGTTGGGTTGACCAGTTTACAATCACCCTCTCGAGGCTTTCCTACCAAACTAAACTATGATTGGTTATGAAAGACGTGTCATTCTTTGCATGGACTATTTGTAGTCAATAGGAAGGAATCTAAAAATGTGTGTATTATGTGTATACTTTGTGTATGCTTCATGCCTTCATGCATTTATGTGTATACTTTGTGCCTTCGTGTATTAATGTGTATACTTTGTGGATGCTTCATGCATTCATTTATTCATACATATATTCCATACTTCATGTGTGATTCTATTTTAGTTGATCTAGAATAATAAAAATAATTCAAGTAAACTGAGAGATATGAATTTATTGACAAAAGTTGGTAAATCTAAATTAGTTTTACAAAGATAGCCTTGATTCTTGCCAGTAGAAAATGAGAGAAAACTTGTCTAAGTTAAGTTACCAAATTCTACTATCAAAAGGTGAAAAATATATAATTGCTTGAGGACAAACAATTCTAAGAAAGAACGAACTATGATGACCTCTTTATAAAATAATATTAAATATTAAATAATGATAAAATTAAAATACCAAGAATATTAAAAAAAAATTAAAAATTAAGACTGTAAATTGACAAACGATTAAACAAGTTTAAATATAGCCAAGGGAAACGACAACGACAACGACAATATTCATTAGACAACAATCGACTACAGCTCAAATTGATATTATAAGTCAAAGGCAAAGATAAATCATAATAGCGACTAAGACAAGTAATACCATCGATCGTTCCTTTTGTAAGTAAAACGGTAAGTAATATGTCAACAACCAATAATTAATCTCCACTATGGTCAAGAGATCGCGGTACATAAACAACTATACCACGACTATACCAGGCTAGCGGCAGATAAACATACGACCAGAAATATGATCGATGCACCATAAATAATAAATAATGAATAATAGTTAATGATGATGATTTCATGACGACAATCATGGTTGAGCATGCAATTACATAGACCACGGAATACGAGCTGCTTTGAGATCAAACGATGACTTTGGTCAAGGCATCCATGAAACATCAAATCAAAAGATGAGAATCATTAAAATCTATTAACACTACGCAGCGTACTAAATACTAACGACGCATAATCTCAAGACTCAAATACCATAAGTTGATGGATATCTTAATAAAGGTAGAAATCAGAAGATTATCTTCGTTAGTCAGCAATATTAGTTAGTCAGCAATACTAGTTAGAGAGCAGCAGTCAAGACAATTAAGGAAGGTACGATAATAGCATGACAGCGGCATCAGGACTCCACTGAAGGTGACTTCAATAATGACTCATGACAGCAAATAGTTGATATCAAAGGCTCCTTAATGAATTAGCGTTAACGACCAAAGCTGTTCATAAGCAATATGAAAGGTGTGATATGAGAAGTTAATATTAAACATTGAGCATTAAGAAGGAAGTCTAATCGATGAAATGGCTGTAGAGGTTATCTTTAAAACTAAACAGTATCCTATATATAACAAACCAATTGTTATGAAAGAACACGATGAGTGGAAGGTGTGACTCGTCAATTCCCAAGGCTGCCAGCTCTTTGTGTTGAAAGATATAAAAGTAATTCAAAGGTATTCATTGGGGGGATCGAAGAGAAGTATGAGGAGTATTATTTATTATAAGAACTCATTAAAGGGAAATTATTTACAAAGAATCGTTATTTATAACTCCCACACATCAAAGTAATGGGAAACCAAAGATTTAGATTATATATATTTGATACTCGCCAAATTGGAAGGAATGGGAGATTACATGAAATAGAGGAGTATTGATTATATCGAAGAATCAGAATTGGGGAAGAGGCATCGAATAGGAGGATGTGAAGTATTAAAGGAAATGGAATAAAAGTAATATATTTCATGAATAAGAGATAAGGAAAGCAATGAATTCTCACATGGCTGGCAAGCATAGAATGACAGCGAATCATGCTGAAATATCTCTATGAATTAGATATTGTTTCACTATATATATATATATGAATTAGATATTGTTTCACAAAATATTATATCTGAATTTTATATATATATATATATGTTTGTAATAAATAAAATAGTAGTATATACTTAGTCTATTATTTATTCACTCTTGAATTCTAGTTAAGAGGATAGTTTAAATGTATAGAGATGAACATTAATCTTTTGGGAATTGACATTCTTCTGGTAGGAAACATTACAAGTTGTTATGTTTCATGAGGAAGCAATGAATTCTCACATGGCTGGCAAGCATAGAATAACAGCGAATCACACTGAAATGTATCTATAAATTAGATATTGATTCACAAAATATTATATCTGAATTCTATATATATATATATATATATTTGAAATCAGAATCATATATCAGTTATGTTATTTATATATGTTTGTAATATATAAGATAGTAATATATACTTAATCTATTATTTATTCACTCCTGAATTCCAGTTAAGAGGATAGTTTAAATGCATGGCCCCGTTTGATTGCGGGAATAAGAAAATGTTTGATTCGATGAAATGTTGGATTTGATCAAATGCTGGAAATGGTCAAATCATGGATTTGATATTCCGGTTTTTCATTTTTGGATTATAGTTTGGACCGTTTGGTTGACCTAGAATATGAGCTAGAAGATGCATTTCCTCCATTTGGTTCCACATTTTGAAACTGGAATTGGAATTTGAGTATGATTTTTTTTTTGAAATTGGAATTGGAATTCGAGTATGATTTTTGAGTAATTATGTCCAACGTATCTACATGAAATTCTAAAAAGTTTCAGTATCTAGAATAGCCCTATGTTAACCACATTTATGTATATGGTCCCAACAAAGTAGTGCACAAACTACACAAAGAAGGCATCACGAAAACATGATTTCTATTTTCGCCATTGAAGCAATCTTGGCGGCACTAGCTGCCTCTCAAGCCCTGCACAAGTTGCATTCATTTCCTACATCAGGTATAGATGTAGATGGGGAAGATGTAAATGTGGTTTCATCGACCCATCGAAAGTATTGACATCCACTATTTCCCTGCAATACCAAATCTACATCAATTCTTCCTAAAATGATTAGTTCTCACATTATTTTTAAACATAAAATATAATTCCATATACAGACCTTTTTCCTATTTGGGCAACCCCAAAATTGACGCTCAGGATTACTTGTTGTGTGTGACGTCTTCAACACGCAAGGACCAACACCACATAGGCACATTGACCAAAGTCATTGACGCTATATCAACAAATATTGCACTGTCATTCCAACATATCATTTTGTTTAGTTAATTATTTTATTCATTCATACTAATTATAATTGCAATAAAAAGCAACATACTAATGTAGACATCATCTCAAATCAGATTGCAAAATGACTATTGTCAATCACAGTACAAAATGAAAATGCTTTGTATTTGATGATAGAATAAATCTGAACAACATGTAAATGCAAAGTCCTAACTGTACATTATGGAAACCATATGCATAGTTGTGATTGGGACTTTTAGTCCTTACCACACATTGAAATGCATGTAAAGGCATCTATAGTTCGGGGCATGTCAAATTGTGATATTGCTATCAGGATTCAAGTGTATAGTTTTTTTCGTCAAACTCATTGACTCGTGTTTTATGAGTAGTATTTCATCCATGAGTTTGGCATTCACAAATTGCCTCGTGTCAACTGCAGTTAAAAAACTAATGTCACAAAAATTGTTGATGTGTCAAAAATTCCTCTGATTACTTGTTCTCTGAATGAAACAATTGGGAGTACTCAGGAAAGACGAGTCGGCTCTACTATACCCTTTTTCATGTCCACTTCCTGCGCGGCTAATTTCTTCTTTGCTATCTCCATTTCTCTACATGCTTCGTCATTGTTATATTCCTGGCCCAAATATCTGTATATTAGAGTCGACTCACTTTCCCAGGTACTCCCAATTGTATGAATTGGAGTTGAACCTTGTCTTACCTACACTCTTGCGAGTAACAACTTCCAAGTCATTGTTGACACATTAACAATTTTCGTGGCATTAGTTTGTTAAATGCAGCTGACATGAGGCAATTTGTGCATGTCAAACTCATTGATGAAAAATGGGTCAATGAGTTTGACTCAAAAAATTGTACACTTGAATCGTGATAGCAATATCACAAGATAATGAAAAGTTTTGATGAAAATTTAATGGGAGATGTAGTCAGGTATAAAAACCTCAACTACATATAAGATGAACATGCAAAAACAATTACAAAATAAACATGCAAAAACATTTGATCAAATTATAAATTTAAAAAAAATTAGCATATCCTTGTTCAATATAGTGAAAGCATAAAACATTGAATCAAAGTAATACTATTGTTATTTTAATTTAAAGAATCCTTGTCCAATCTATGATTTCGCCATATCTTTGGAGATTTGAAATTAAAAGCTATGTCTAGCAATAACATCTTGATCTAACTGTTGTTGTCTCTGTTCTTGCCTTCCAACACTCTTATTACATCTAATATCAATTTTGGCAATGGATTTCTTGAAAATTAATGTGCATCAGGACAAAGTGCTGAGGGATGTCAGACCCAACCCTTTTTAATGTTGATTTTCAGTTCTTATACGTTATCTAGCTTGACCAAAATGTTTTAAAATAGATCTTATTAAACCGACTAAGTGAACAAGCCTTTGGGCCTCCATGGAAAGCAAACTTAATATACATAAAAGATGAAACAATTAATTGTCATTAGCATCATTTATAACTGAGAAATAATTAATAATGTGAGGTATATTCTATCTTGTCCTTGGAAAGGAGCCCAATAGGAGAGGGATTAGCCCAATGAAATCAGAATGAGTTTATTTTCATAAATTAGTTTCTCTTGTCATTATAGAAGTAGCATTATTTTAAAAGTGTGGTTGTATTATTTCTTATTGTATGGAAACTACTTAATACTAGCAAAACCCTCAAACCAAATATACATATGCATATTGGAAATAAAACAAATCAAAACTCTCAGCATATAGGTTGCACGCAAACTATTTGACAAAATTACATCTCTTGGAAAAACACAAAAAAAAAAAATTAGAAAAGGGGCAGGCCTTTACATGTTTGAACTGCTAGCCCTCCCAATCATTCATCCCATCATTCCTTGGACTATATTGCATGTCACCTCCACCTTACAAAGCACTACAAAATTATTCAAACTATTTAACACATATGTTTCCTATGGCATCCACAATAATCATCAACAGCACAATGAAAATTATAAACTAGATCAAGCATACAATAAAAATAAAAGACAAAGGTGAATCAAATTGGGACTGTTGGCTCTAGAAACCCATTACAACATTTACATCTTTTAAAAAATGTATGATTTTATACACATCAAACATGGCTTTCCATCTCCCCCTAATTCTTGTCAACTTGTCCAGCACAGTATGCATAGGATACATTAAAAATGCTATGATCAACAAGCCTACATGAACGCCACAAAAATAAAATGCAAACTTTGTATTCATCTACCTACCTTCATTAATTTTAAGTATTGAAGTCCCTAACAAAGAAACACCTAGATAACCCTCGAGGGGCTTCAAAACACATCACATCTCTAAATCAATTGTACTTCTCTCCACATGGGTAAAGGCCAACAAATGTATTATAACAAACACTTGGCCTTAACCCTTCAACTTAAGTCTTCGTTCCTATTTCCACTATGAATATTTAAAGCACTAATCTGCATTCAAACATACTAGGTTACCACATCAATTTCAAAAAAATAGATAAAGTTTACATTCTTCGAGGAATGACTGAATGATCTTGTCACCTGAAATTCATTCATCCTAAATATTGCCACTCAGTTAGAATGGATCAACACCTGAAGTAACAAGATAACTCATCAATTAAAACCTCTTGTATAATGGAAAAGAGGAATAGAATCAAACTCCTCATCTACACAAACTAAGTGGGACATGTGACTCATCATCAAGAAGTCAGATTGAATATAATCAATCAAACAGCATCCCCTCTCAAAAGAAATATCAACAAACAATGTCTATGCTATCAACTTTGTTCTTGAACAAGTAATCTATCACAGCATACCATTGCTACAATGCATTCATTATGGGTGCTTCAAAAGGTCATTCATTTGTAGGTGGATCTTTCATTATGGGATACTAAAATTTCTGGAATTATGAAACCTGATGGAGTACAAGTTTATTAGCCAAGTCTATAAATGGATAATGCAATATTGGCAGTGCAAATGTCTTAAGCTAGCAAGGCACCCCCGAAGACATAGTAGAAGAAAAAAGAAAGTTGTTGAAAGAAGAGAAATAGGGAAGTTAAATCCAAACATAAAAAGGGAAAATATAATAACATCGAAATATATGTCACTGTCATTCTGGATAACCAATAAGGAATGTAGGACTGATGCAGAGCAAAAGTGCCAAATATATTTGGACCTCACAAGTTGTGACAAGCCTACAAGAAGATGAAATAGTCAAAAGAAGTAACATAACCTTTATCGGGCCTGCAATGTTGAAATCTATAATATTAATGAAGTCTATACTTTGAATTCTATTTGTTAGCATGTTGTGAGCTTAGTCATGCACAAAACTTGAACAATATATTGACCAAAAAAACCTCCTTGTTCTCATTAGGGGGTCTCTTAGGTTCAACAGACATGTTGGCAAGTCCAGGAACTAATAAAAAATATCTCTAATAAGGATGTATCCTCCTAGCTGGATATATATGTCATGCACAGATTGGATTCAAATCCCTTGAATAATTGTTCTACTAGGTCTACACACATGCTTTTAGTTAAGTTTCACATGGCCTCCTTCCTGCTAATTCTGATAGTGGGTTTTCTATTGATTCCTATATAGTGCAGTGAAGAGAAGAAGACCAATGTAAGTCATGAGCTTGTGGAAGGAGAATATGATAGCAGATGCAACAGTGGTGATGGTGGTGCAGATGCCCTAGAGGGGGAGAAAAAGTATTTGATGCACAGGAGATTTGGCTACAACTTCAACTTAGTTTTTACTACTATTATTACTCTATTGATGTTGATGATGATCTAGTTTGGAAGATACTAAAACATGATGTTTATGATTATCTATTTTGGAAGATATATATAATCTAGTGTGGAAAATAAATAAATTTGAGGTGTGCCATGATCAATATCTTTATCACAGAGTTCTTTTATCATACCATTCTTAGATTCATAATTGTTTGGCAATATAATCTCAAACCAAAGTAGTTGCATATATGAGCAATCACCTCATATCAATATCACATTACGATATATATTTTTTCTTTCAAATGGTCAATAGAACTTCTAGGATTGGCACTATGTGCTTCTACCCTATATATGTACACTATTCTTCAGTACTTGTGGGTGTGGAGATGAATGAACCACTCTGAGACTACATGTAATGACATAAACTACATTTTTCATGGCTTCAATACTTATAACTAACCATTGGTAGTGACAGAGTAGCTCTGTTATAATAGAATTTGTACATGCTTCCAATGTTGCATTGATTATAAATGAGAAAGATAGTATCATAGGATTCAGTGGGTATCAATTGTGCATGCTTCTGATAATGTTGTATGAAATAATTGTTCAATGAATTATAATTGTTCCTTGTACACTCTCTCAGCCGCATTTTATTAAATTATTGGTATTGTGTCACACAGAATTGTTTTTGTTAATCCATTTTGCACATCAGGAGACTCATATAGATAAATCAATTAGGACAATATGTATAATCTAAGTTGAGATTCCTTAGGTATGCTGAAGTGTGCTGCTGAATGTGAAGTGGATGTGTATGCAAAAGGATTGCATAGTTGATTTACTGTTTGGCATGATCTAGTAGAGAAGGCTGAATACAGAAGCATAGAGTTGCATGTGTGATTGCTTGACGGATTTCCAAGCAGATCAGAAGGTTGAAATGACAATGCAGGCTATCCAATAAGTTAACATCAAAGCTGTAATTGGATCTGAATTTGCAAAGTAAGTTGTATGTACCAGATCACAACTGCTGATTACTTTCTAACCACTGTATCAGTTAAATCCTTTAACAAGGTTGACCTAACAGTCATTTGTATAAATCCTCTAACAAGGTGACATTCAAGTGGAATATTCTAAGTCCTCTAACAAGGCCACTCCTGACAGGGTGATTAAATCCTTTAACCAGGTCACACCTAGCAGTGTGTTATTGTAACCTTTAACAGGGTTGGCTCCTCACAGGGCATCACTTCA
>MU226247.1:2935062-2952391 GCA_018584345.1 Thuja plicata
TAAGTCCTCTAACAAGGCCACTCCTGACAGGGTGATTAAATCCTTTAACCAGGTCACACCTAGCAGTGTGTTATTGTAACCTTTAACAGGGTTGGCTCCTCACAGTGCATCACTTCAGAAGAGTGAACACTCGGTAGCATGTTACTAGTGGTTTTTCCCATATTGGGTTTCCACGTTAAATACTTGTTTCAACTTGTGTGAATGCTTATGGTTTGTTTTACTATTATATTTCTACAAGCTAATTTCAATTGACAGTAAATTGTATGATTAAAGTTGTTGACTTATGCTACTACTGCCGAGTAGATCTGAAATACAGAAAGTTTTTATTTGCTACATCTAGACCTGAGGATAACTGATTCACCCCTCCCCTCTCAGTTATTCTAAATTAATTCTAACATCCTCTTCATTCATTCTCAAGAACCCTTTGGCTCTTTCAGTTTCAACCATGAAGGTTTTGTATGCCTTTAGCATAGAGCCTCAACTCAAATCAAGGATGGATTTGAGGGCCTCATACACACTATCTAAGACAGCATATGAATCTGATTTATCCAATTTGATAACTTGAGGCAAATGGAGGTCCTCTTGTATTTTTTTCATAGTTTCACAAATCGCATCCAACGAACCGGTCATGCTTTCCTTCTTCCTATTTCCCCTCCTTGATGACGGTGTTGAAGGATTTGGCCTACCACTTGCACTCGATTGATTGGAATGATATAACTCATCATCCAGATCAGTTGTAGTCTCTAGAGGCGTACCGATAGGAAAATCATCATCACAATCCAAGTCGACGCCCTCATCCATATTGTGCTCTTCTTTTGTCTCTTGTGTAGTAGTAGTTGTGGTACCTTCAGCTATGTCATTACCCACAATGAACGGTAGGTCATTGTAGTACTGGAAGGGTTATCTCTTGTACACTTTGGCATTTTTTAATTCTTTTCTTTGTCTTGTATCACTAACTAAATAAGGAAATATTTCTTGGATCAACATATTCAAAAGAGGATGTTACCTTTAGAAGCTCCTCCCACACCACCTCATCTTCATCCACACATTGAGTAGTCTCATTCCATGCAAACCCACTCATACTCCTGAACTCTCTCATAACTCTAAAACCTTGCTTCCATCCTTTCAGCTTGTTTTTGAAATTTTCCTTTGACAGATTGAGGCTCATCTCAGCATTGAACTTCCTCTCAATGGCAGTTCAGGCTTTTTTTTAAGCTCCCTTCGCCTTTCCTTCCTAGCTGAACTTGCTCTTGGAGCAAGTCTAGGAAATTTCATTCCATTTCTCTTGTCCACGTAAACTTCTTGGAGGAAGAAGTTGCATGCCTTACTTGAACATCATCCTCCATGATCATCATGAGTTCTGTAAAGGACATCACCTACACCACTTATTAATTGCAATTATTAGCTACATGCAAATGAGGATAGATAGATAGTGAAACATTAATATCAAAAGCCATTATCAATGCAAGCCCAATCTGGGGATAGAAACAATCATCACAATAAACATATATATATATATATATATATATATATATAAACCATTCATTATTATTAATCATGTTGATTATGATCAGCAATATGTAGTCTTATCAATTATATGTAGTGTTCAGGATTTATAGCTTCCACTTGAAAAAGTGGAATTGAAATTTGAGGGACAAAGTCTCATTTTTTAAATGCCCATTTTGAAACCATTTTCGGGTCTGATGTTGTGTTGTGTTGGGTTTGTAGTACATATGCTCAGTATATATGGTCTAGTACATATGTTGCACTTTGTATTAGAGCATATATAGTGAGCGTATATAATGACCAAATGTACTAGAGCATATGTACTACAAACCCAACACAACACAACCACATATACTACAAACCCGACACAACACAACACAACCCAAGCCAAATTCTATTTTTTCAATGCCCATTTTGAAACTTTTCAAGTCCGCATGCAACATTGTAACATTTTTTTGGGGTCCACATGCAAAGAAATAAAAACCATTTTTTGGGTAGGGTTCCATTCCCATCATTTTTCTTTGTTCATTGCAAAGAAAAACCATTCCCATCATTTTTGTTGTGCTTTGGAAAGCGTTTGTGCGGGCGATGAACAACAAGTTGTGGGTTTCCTCTATAGTTGTGTTATGTTGGGTTTGTAGTACATATGCTTGGTATATATGGTCTAGTACATATGTTGCACTTTGTACTAGAGCATATATAGTGAGCGTATATAATGAGCATATGTACTAGATCATATATACTACAAACCCAACACAACACAACAGTATATATACTGAGCATATGTACTAGAGCATATATTCTGAGCATATGTACTGACCATATATACTGAGCATATGTAGAAGAGAAAATGTATTGAGCATATATACTAGAGCATATATAGTGGACCATAGCAAGGCATTCATTGAGAATGAGATTGAAATTGCAGTGAAAATAATAAGCAAGCAGGATGTAACTTAGTAACCCAATATCAATGAGGAGTAGAGAGATTGATGAATGTTAAATAATAGTAAGCAAGCAGGATGTAACTTAGATACAGATCAAAGAGGAGTAGAGAGATTGATGAATGTTAAATAACAGTAAGCAAGCATGATGTAACTTAGTAGCCTAGCATCAATGGAAGGATAGCATAAGGAGTATCATTAGAAAAAGAAATGAAAATATAAATGGAACACAACAATGGTATACATCATTAAGAAAAGCCTTGTGACAATAGGAAATATAAATGGAATACACCAAGGAGTAACATCATAAAACTGGTCTGCAGGCTTCATTTGTTTCAAAGAATTTTCTATATGAGAACTATAAGAGCACATGATTTGAGCATCAGCATTAGAACACTATGATTGACCCTCATTACTTGGTACTCTTTGGTGTATTCAATTTATATTTCCTAATGCAGCAAGGCTAACAAATTCAAGAGGCATAGACAATAACCAGCTAGGAATGAAGATAGAAATAAAGTAACAATGAAACAATTGCAATGTCCATTTTTGTATCATATGAGGTACAAATGAATGTTAAATAACAAAAAGAAAGCAGGATGTAACTTAGTAACCCAGCATCAATGGGAGGATAGAAAAAGGAGTATCATCAGAAAAATAAATACCAAATTTAAATGGAACACAACAATGGTATACATCATCAGAAAAGCCTTGCTGCAATAGGAAATATAAATGGAATACACCAAGGAGTAACATCAGAAAATTGGTCTGCAAGCTTCATTTGTTTCAAAGAATTTTCTATATGAGAACTATCGAAACACATGATTTGAGCATCAGCATTAGAACACTATGATTGACCCTCATCACTTGGTACTCCTTGGTGTATTCCATTTATATTTCCTTATGCAACAGGGATAACAAATTCAGGAGGCATAGACAATAACCAACTAGGAATGAAGATACAAACAAAAGAACGATGAAACCATCATGTATATCTGATGCAGAAGCATCTTGGGTCACTGGAAATCCTACACAACCAAAAAGATGTTTTCTTTTGTTCTTTAAGTTTGTTCCCTGTCGCTCGGGTTTTGTCTCTCAAGCAAGCTTGCTCATGATGCTCGGTCATGCTTTCACCGACGGGTTTCAGCAAATTCCTTACCGATGGGTTTCGGGATGTCCTTACTAATGGATTCTCTAATGCTCAGGCATGCCTTACCAACGATTTCTGATTCTCGGTGTTCATCTGCCTGAGATGCATATTTTGGAAGTTGGATCTTTGGCCGACTTCTTCATTTAATTTCTGTTGTTGAGTTGATTTGGGATCTCTCATTGGGATCTGTGTGGACCTAAATTTGGGTCTCTCTTATGGTTTTGAGCGCTGAATTCCTTTGTTGGACTCTTGTATATATTTGGTTCATTGTTCTTAGTTGAGTAGTCAGATTTTGAGTATCACTTAGAAATAGAAGATTTGAAAGCAGGTCTATGACCTCGCATGTATGAGAATCATAGTGTAATTCTTTAAATATTTGGTCAAAACTGGGAAGGCCTTACAACCCGGCATGTAATGGTTTTGATCAATTAATGACAAAGGATCTTTGTGTTTTCTTCTCTCATTTTGTTTTTTGTATTCCACATTGTTTCTGCAAGCTGGCTTGGTAGTTGGGTGAGCCCTAGGCCCCTCTACCTCTCTCTCCTTGCGTTAGGTGATATCAGAGCGTGGTGAGATCTAAGTTCCTTCTTGAAACCCTAACCCTAGTGGTATTGTTATGGGGTAGTAGATTGTGATCTAGCCTACAATTGCAGACAGATTCAAGATGGTTCATGGGAGAGGAAATCCAGATCTAGGTCTAGCTGATATACTTAGACATATGGTTGCTAGATTGGAAGCTATTGAGACATCCCAGTGCAAAGGAAGACATCTTGAAGATGTTAGTGATGATGAATTTAAAGAGGTTCAAGGTGAAGCTTCACCTGCACCTATGATGGAATAGGAAGAAGAAAGATTCCTGAGAGCCTTGAAAAGTTTGAAATCCACACCTCAGTTCAATCCTCCTGAGTACAGTGGAAAATTGGATTCTAATGTGTTGATTGACTAGATAACTGAAATGGAAAAGTATTATGAATATGAGAATGTAGCAGAGGATAAGAAGGTGAAGATTGCAAGCACAAAGCTGAAAGGTCATGCATCCTTATGGTGGGAACATCTGCAATTAGATCGAAAGAAGAAAGGCAAAGACAAAATCAAGGTATGGGATAAGATGGTTAACAAATTGAAAGGCAAATTTCTACCTTGTGATTATCGGATTAACCTAATTCAAAGAATGCAAAGTTTGAAGCAGAAAGACAAATCAGTAAAGGACTCCACTGAGGAATTCTATACATTAGACATCATATTTGGCCATGTTGAAGATGAGGTGGAAAGAATAGAAAGATATCTAAATGGTTTGAGGAGTTCTATACAAGATGAGATCAGTTTGGTCAGGATGGGAAGCATTGAGGAGGCATATCGATTTTCCCTAAAAGCTTAAGAAAATTTGAACAATATGAACAAAGACAAAGATGCAGAGGTGGTAGATTCCTTAGAAGAAGAGGTATATCTCATGGTGAAAATAGTAGATCTGAACCAGATAAGTCAGTTTTAGACACACCTCAAAACAAAGGAAAGACTGAATGGAAAGGTGGAAGTTCATACCGAGGAAGAGGAAATTACTCCAGAGGTGGATATAGCAGAAGAGGTTTCCAAGTAACTTTCTACAATTTTGGTGAAGAAGGTCATAAATCCTTTGAATGCACACATGCAAGAAAGAAAGGTGGTAGCAGTAGCAGAAATGCATTAGTGCAAGAGGAACCATCCAATGAACCTGAAAGAAATCTCATGATCTGAAGGATACTATGGAGTGAGAAAGATAAGCAAGATCCGATCAAGAAAAGTTTGTTCAAGACCAAATGTAGATTTGCAGAAAAATTTTCAAAGGTCATTGTTGACAGTGGAAGCTCGGAGAATCTAGCATCTGAGGAAATGGTTGCAAATTTGCAATTGGAGAGGATGAAACATCCAAAACCCTACAAGATCTCATGGATCAAGGATGAGCATACACTAATGGTGAGTGAACAATGTTTTGTGAATCTGAAAATTGGAAAATACTATGATAAGGTGTTGTGTGATATTATGCCTATGGATTGTTGTCATATTTTGTTGGGTAGACCTTGCCAAAATGATAGACATGCTATACATGATGGAAGATTGAATAGATATTCTATTTGGGTTGATGGTATGAAAAAAAATTTGTTTCCTTTGGTTGAAGAATCTGTTGATGAGTTATGCACATCTGTGAAAGTTTTTCAGATGGAAGGTAGTCATTTTGCTAAGGATTTGAAAATAAATGATGTTTGTTATGCTTTGATTCCTAACAAACCCAGTAAGAATACAGAAGATGACATTCCTATAGAAGTTGGAAAGTTTCTCACAGAGTACAAGGAGATAATTTTAGATAATGTACCTGATGGTTCACCACCAATGAGAGATATCATTCCTTGTATGGATTTGATTCCTGGAGCTAGTTTACCAAACAAGGCACCACATCAATTAACACCGACTGAGAATGAAGAGCTTAACCAACAAGTTCATGAATTGTTGAACAAAGGTTTGATCCGAGAAAGTTTGAGTCCACGTGTAGTACCAGCTATATTGGCACCTAAGAAGAATGGAGAATAGAGAATGTGCACTGATTCTAGAGCAATTAACAAGATCACAGTGAAGTATAGGTTTCCTATACCGAGAATGGATGACAAAATGGATTGTTTGAGTGGAGAAAAGTATTTTACCAAAATTTATTTGAAAAGTGGATATCATCATATCAGAATCAGAGAAGGTGATAAATGGAAGACTTCTTTTAAGACAAAGGAAGGTTTGTATGAGTGGTTGGTTATGCCTTTTGGTTTAACTAATGCACCCAGTACTTTTATAAGGTTGATGAATGAAGTTTTGAATAAATTCTTGAATAACTTTGTGATTGTATACTTGGATGATATTTTTATATTCGGTAAGACCAGAGAAGAACATCTAATGCATATAAGGCAAGTTTTGCAGAGATTGAAAGAGGAAAAGTTGCTGATAAATCTGAAGAAATGTTCCTTCATGAAAGAAGAGCTTGTGTATTTGGGATTTGTGATTTTAGCTGATGGTTTGAAGATGGATCCAGAAAAGGTTGAAGCTATACTGAATTGGCCTACACCTAAAAATGTCACTGAGTTAAGATCATTTCATTGATTGGAAATTTTTTACAGAAATTTTATCAAAAATTTCAGTTCTATTTGTAATGATATGACTAAGACAATGAGAGGAGACAAAAGAGAATTCAAATGGACACATGGAGCTGAAAAGAGTTTTGAAGCTTTGAAGTTGAAAGTTGTTGAATTACCTATGCTAGCCTTACCTGATTTCAATAAGGTATTTCAAGTTGAATGTGATGCAAGTGAAAGTGCAATTGGAGTTGTGTTGACTCAAGAAGGTAAACCTATTGCTTTCTTTAGTGAAAATTTGAATGATGCAAAAAGGAAATATTCTGTCTATGATCAAGATTTCTATGCTATTGTTCAAGCTATGAAGAAATGGAGAAATTACTTGATGCCAAATGAATTTTTGTTGTATACTGATCATAAGGCTTTACAGTATTTGCGTAGTCAAAATAAGTTGAATCAGAGACATATGAAATGGGTTGAGTATTTGTAGAGCTTTACATTTGTGATTAAGAATAAGAGTGGAGTTTCTACAAGAGTTGTTGATGCATTAAGTAGAAGAAGATCTTTGTTGACTGAAATGAGAATTGAAGTTGTTGGTTTTGATGACATGAAGAATTTGTATGAAAATGATCTTGATTTTTCAGAGCAGTAGAGAGTGTGCAGAGCACCTAATTCAAATCAATTAAGTATGAAGACTATTTCATTCAAGAAGATATGTTGTTCAAAGGTATTCAGTCGTGTATACCGAGAGGATCAATGAGAACTAATTTGATAAAGGAGAAACATAGTAGTGGATTGGATGGACACTTTGGCATTGATAAAACATTGAGTTTGTTGAAGGAGAGGTACTTTTGGCCTCAGTTGTCTAAGGATGTTCAGAATTTTGAAAGAAGCTGTGGATTTTGTCAAGTTGCAAAGGGAGTAAGTCAAAATACTAGTTTTTATACACTTATTACTGTTCCTGAGAAACCTAGGAGTGATATTAGCATGGATTTTGTTCTTGGCTTACCTAAGACAGCAAGAGGTAATGATTCTATATTTGTTGTTGTGGATAGATTTTCTAAAATGACACATTTCATACCATGTAAGAAAACATCATATGTAGTACATATAGAAGATCTTTTCTTTAAGGAGATTGTCAAATTGAATGGATTACCGAGTATCATCTCTGAACAAGACAGTAAGTTTGTAAGTTATTTTTGGAGAACACTTTGGAAAAATTTGGATACTGAGTTGAAATTTAGTTCTACATTTCACCCACAGACTAATGGAAAAGCAGAGGTTGTAAACCAAAGTTTGGGTAACTTGTTGAGATGTTTAGCTGGAGACACACCAGGCAATTGGGATTTGATGTTGGCACAAGCAGATTTTGCATACAATAGTTCAGTGAATAGAAGCACTAGAAAGACACCATTTGAGATTGTTCATGGCACACAACCAAGAGGTATATCAGATTTGAGAGATATTGTTGGTGAAGAGAAAAGAAGTGCTGAAGTAGAAGAATTTGCAGAATTTATGAAGACATTGCATGAAGATGTAAAATAGAAGTTGGAGAAAAGTAATCAGAAATACAAGGATGATGCAGACAGATCAAGAAGACATAAAACATTTGAAGTTGGTGATGCAGTAATGGTTCATATGAAGAAAGGAAGATTTCCTATTGGAACATATGGTAAACTGAAGATGAAGAAATTTGGTCATTGCAAAATACTGAGAAGATTTGACAGTGGAAATGCTTATGAAGTTGAATTACCTGATGACATGGATATATCACCTATATTCAATATTTTAGACTTATATGAATATCATGAACCTGATGAAAAAATGATTGTACCGAATGATTATCCAAAGAAGCAGATAGAGGAAGTTGAAAAGATTATGAAACAAAGAGTTGGAAGAAGCACAACAGGAAAAGAATAAATGGAGTATCTGGTAAAGTGGAAGAACAGACCGATTGAGGACTCATCTTGGATTTCTCAATCTAAGTTGGATTCATTTCAGGTTGGATCTGACAAATGATTCGGAGAATCATTCCTTGTAACCCCAGGTGTCTGATACAGGAGCATCTTGGGTCACTGGCAATCCTGCACAACCAAAAAGATGTTTGCATTTGTTCTTTAAGTTTGTTCTCTGTCGCTTGGGTTTTGTCTCTCGGGCAAGCTTGTTCCTGATGCTTGGTCATGCTTTCACCGATGGGTTTTGGTGATGTACTTATCGATAGGTTTCAGGATGTCCTTACTGACAGATTCTCTAATGCTCGGGCATGCCTTACCGACGGTTGCTGATTTTCGTTGTTCATTTGCCCGAGATGCATATTTTGGAAGTTGGATCTTTGGCTGACTTCTTCATTTAACTTCCATTGCTGAGTTGATTTGGGATCTCTCATTGGGATCTGTGCGGACCCAAATCTGGGTCTCTCTTATGGATTTGAGCATCGACTTCCTTTGTTGGACTCTTGTATATATTTGGTTCATTGTTCTTAGTTGAGTAGTCAATTTTTTAGTATTACTTAGAAATAGAAGATTTGAAAGTAGGTCTGTGACCTTGCATGTATGAGAATCATATTGTAATTCTTTGAATATTTGGCCGAAACCGAGAAGGCCTTACAGCCTGGCATGTAATGGTTTTGATCAATTAATGACAAAGGATCTATGTGTTTTCTTCTCTCACTGTGTTGTTTGTGTTCCACATTTTTTTTGTGAGCTGGCTTGATAGTTGGGTGAGCCCTAGGCCCCTCTACCTCTCTCTCCTTGAATCAATATCATTGTATCTTCATTAAAGAACATTAAAGAACAAAGAAAGCTCCCCTAAAACTACAACTATTGTCTACGTTTGTAGTCTTCCCACACCCTACTTTCTATATCATCTTGAAACTTCCCCCAATCATCCATATCATGCTGACTCGACCCACATGTCTCAAGTATTGGTACATTTATCCCATCACGATCGTCCTCCTCTTCAATAGCCACTTCAGATGGAACGTCGTCATCTATAGTAATGAAGTTGTGCAGTATGCAGCATGCCAAAATAATACGTGCTTGTGTCATGATGGGATAAGAGGTTACATACCTCAGGATAGGAAAACGTTGCTTCAAAATCCCAAATGTATGATCTACTGCATTTATAAGGGAGGAGTGTTGGTGGTTAAACAACTCTTATGAATTGTTTATAGGGTTTGCTCTTGAAAACTCCTTCAGGTGGTAACGTGTACACCGATAAGGAGCGATAAAGCCTTGTACATTTGGAAATCCAACATCAACTAAATAATATTTTCCTACAGTAAAAATTATATTGTTAGAACATGAAACATTTATCGTATTCTTCAATAACATACAGTGCAAAATGGCATACCAGGGGGGACTACAAGTGGATCAACTCTACTGAGAGCTGAGGCTAGAACACGACTATCTCCAGCAGAACCTTCCCAGCCAGCAAGAATGTATTAAAACTTATAATCAAATGAATAGACAACCATAACATTTTGGGACAAGTTCCCTTTTCTATCATGATATTTACCATGTAAGTCAACATTGATAGTGACTGGTATATGGGTTCCATCAATTGTCCCAACACAATCCTAAACAAAGAAAAACTATAGTCAATTAACACGTGGTAATAGGTTTAACACTCAAGAAAAGAAATTTGTAGTGCTAGGGAATTTACCTTGAAGTACGGATCGAAACGGTCCTTCCCACTAATTTCAGGAGGAGTGTTTGGACCAGGTGGTATGAAATAATCTGCATGGAGTGCTAAGACAACCCTCAAGACCTTGTGGAAGTATCGGCTTACTATCTCTCCTGAGTGGCCAAAGTTATGGGCAATCTTACAATTCCTCAAATTGTGGCCAAGGGTGTGGAGGAACATCAGTAGTTGTTCTTCTAACTTTATGTTTATCGTATCTGTAATGCTGCCTTTTTTCCTTAGAAGATTGGCTAGCTGAAAGAAGGCTCTTCTACTCATGCGGATTTGGTCGTGACAATCCACATCGTTGGAATGAATAATTTGTTTATAAAAACCAATTTCATCACTTATTTTCTTACGCATCTGTCGTCTATCTTCTTGTGCAAACACTACTTTGGTTATTGAAAGGACTGCAAGAATGAGTGCGAGAATACGAGTGGTTGTGTTCTTCCTAGATATATGTCCTTAAATGTTTTTATTGTTGGGAATATCCATCAATGACCTGAAATATGCACGGCAAAAAAGATTTAAGATACTAAATTGGCAGCAAGAGTTGAAGACAACAAAAGAAATGCGACAACATGATTTTGTTCCATGTAATATGTCTATAACATGTAGTTATTGATAATTTTGTTTCTATATGTAATCCTAGTTGGTTATTGTCTATAGCTGTTGAATTTTTTAGCGTTGTTGGATTAGGAAATGTCAAAGTGATATTAGTCAATAGTGATTTGGGCATACCGTCTAATCATAAATGGAGCAGATTTTGAGTTATAACATACTACTCCAGCTAGTACAATTTATGTAAATTGCTGCCAACAACTACTTAGTGCTTGGAATCATTTATACATGTGTTCATGAACAAGCTCATAAGCAAACCATTAATAATATATACCTATGAAGGAGATCATAAGCCCATGATATATATAATTAGTCTTTTAAATCTGATATGTCTGCTATGGTCGAGCTTAGAGTTGGACTTTACAAAATAACATTTATTATGAATATTCTTTCACAAATTGTAAAGTGGATATGGCACCTAACAATGTGGTGTAAAAACATAGTGGTTATGTCCCAAATATAAGCTACAAGACATATTGTTGAACATACTCAGCGTGATTATTAATAAGAAAAGTATATACATATATATATGGTACTTATATATGCACATACATATTGCTATGTAATAAGTTATTATTAGTCATAACCTCCTCAAACAACAAAAAGGACCATGCAGACAACTATTAAAGAGTTATAAGCATGCGGAAAATAATAACCCAATGGTAAATTATGAGCAGAATAAATTTATACTCTCCATGAACATCAGAATGTCAATTTGAGGAAACAATAACTGTGATTTTCTCAAAAATTACTTTGATAAAATACTTTGAGAAAATCATAGTCATCATGTACTGCGACATTGTAAAAGAGTAACTTTTTGAGAAAATTACAGTTATCATGTACTTTTTGAGAAAATAACAGTTATATGTTGGGCTGAAATATAGTCTATGTTCTTGTGCGCTAGCATGTGTTCACATTTGTAGATTTGAAAGAACCTCATTGGAGGATTTTGGATAACCATGATTAATAGCACATCCTAAATAATGGAGGAGAGTCACTTCTATGGGTTAAAACGTTGAATCTGCCATTATCACCATATTGACCTACCTAGGCTCTTTGGAACTATAACTTCCTATCCTCACTATTGTCCATGTGAGTAATAAATGGAGTTATCTAATTATCTCCTACCAATGAAAAGAAGATGCTCTTCTATTTTAAGGTAATGAATGCACGTATCTAAGCGAAAAATGGTTATTAGTCGTCTAGATAAATGTAACATCTATTGTTAGAGGTTAACGTTTTGGAAGAAATTATTATTTAGCTATCAGGATGCACCATCCTCATCCATATTCTTTAATATGGCTATAACAAGGAGACATCTCAAACACAAAACAATGTAAGCTGTCATTTGGGATTAAATCAAGGTTTAAGGATAAGCTTCTAATTGATTTGATATCTTTCGATGTTTGTGGTGTCATTTTTGGAATTCCCTATCTCTATTTGAAGGATGAAATCTACTTAAAAAGAAAAAATCAGCACAGAATTTGTTTGAATAGTGAAGACTTTACCTTAAATTCCTTTATTGGAAGGTCCAAAATCTCCATGGTTCAGGATTCTCAAGCTAAGAGGCTTATCAATGCAAGTAGAAAGTTTTCTCTTTTGTTACTACGTAGAAAAGAAAAGCACAAGGACCAAGATAAAGACATTATATCATATGCTTACTCATATCAAGAACAACAAGAGTTTAAAAAATTTTCAAACCAATTCTCTGTGTTATTCTTGGGGCCAAAGGGGCTTTCCCCTAGGCAAGCTATAGCCCATGAGTATAATTGTTACCCAATTGTCTGCTTTGAAACATTGGGCTATACCGTCTAAGTGTTGTTGAGACTAATAAGGTTAAATTGCAGCCAAAGGCAGTCATTAAGCAAGGTGTGTTCAGACATAGTACTTCACCTTGCGGTTCTCCTATTGTAATTGTGCCAAAGAAAGATGACAGCTCGCAAATGTGTGTTCATTGTTTACCATAGGGCATTGAACAAAACTATGATTGAAAAGATATTTCTACCAACTTGTGATGATCATCTCTTAGATAGACTTTAGCGGGCCAAGTAGTTTTCAAACTTAGCCTTGAAATGAGGGTATCAATAAGTTCAAATCAAAGAAGAGGATGAGTGGAAAACAGGTCAAGACAAAGCAAAGATTGTACAAGCAGTTGGGGCGCTACTGTTTTGACTATGAATGCTTCAACTATCTATATGAGGTTGATAATGAGGGAGTTAGGCCACAATTATTCTTGTGCAACTCTCTATTTGAATGATATCTAGGATTTTAGTAAAACATACAAAAGAAAATATTACTCATCCAAGGCAAGTATTACAAGTGTTGAAGGAGAATAAGTTACTTTTAAAAGGAAAAAGTGTGAGTTTGCATGAACAGCCTCACCTATCTCGGCCATATTGTGGATAAACATTCAAAAAGAAAACACTTTCCAGTCAACCACCATGTAAAAGTTTTGAAAGTGACCCAATGGATCAGACATGTAAAAAATTGAATTCTCAAGCAAATAAAACAACCATCTATACAAACAAAAAAAATCGCAGCATGAAAATAAAACAGAGGAAAGATGAAAAAGGTTAAAGTTGTCTCTTAGGTCATGGCCAACCCCAATCCCAAATTGGCACATGATACCCCTTGTGGAAACCCGCAAAAGAGTTTATTTCCATTTACCTTATATATTGTTCAAAATTTTGTATCCCTAAGAAGACCACAAAATAAGTTATTTCTATTTGCCTTATATGTTTTTTAAATTTTGTACCCCCTAGAACACCACAAGAGTGCTTTTTTCCCAATTACATTAGATATTGTTCAAATTGTGAACCTCCAAAAAGATCAGAAGAGAATTTATCTACATATACTTTATATATTGTTTAAATTTTGTACCCCCTAGCACACCACACGAGTGTTTTTTTCCCATTTACATTAGATATTGTACAAATCATGAACTCCCAAAAAGATCATAAGAGAATTTCTCTCCATATACTTTATATATTGTCCACAAGACAATTTCTTCCACTCACCCAATATATTTCAAATTTGTACCCATTGAAAGCCCACAAAAGAATTTCTTCTCATTTTTCTTGCATAATTTGTACCCGTAAGTTTTGACCTCATGATTCAACTCATAAACAAAGCCATATTTGCCAATCAACTCTATAAAAAGAAAGACATTAAATTTCCTCATTCTCCATTCACTAATTAACACATTATCATTAAATATACCAAAACTTTAGTTTTATGCCTTTCTAAGAGTTTGAATCAATCAAATACTAATAGGGCTCCATGGAAAGGGTTGCATCTCCTATTTCTATTTGTCAATGGTCTCACGGAATTCATTTATTTAAAACTGCAAGGTTTAGAATGTATACTTGAAAATGCAGTGTGGGTAGTTTTTAGAAAAAATAATTTAAACTACTACTTGCAGTGGGGGAGTAAAGCTTTGCAATTCCTGCAAAGATATTTTAGCACTTCTATATGCCAAATGCCAGCATCATGCTGGTGGTTTTTGAAATAGATTTTCTACAAACAGCTAAATAACAATTATCCTTGTCCAGTTCTTGGAAAAACAACAAAGACATGAAAATGTTATGCACTACAGGGCCCTCGATCTACAGTTGACTCCTCTATGACACCTACTAAGAAAGTTGTGCAAGCACCCTTCCATGGGACTGGAGAACCGCCCCATGCTTGGACTACTGCTTCTACTTTTAGGTAAATGTGATCCCATGCATAATTTTTTAACAAATACTACAAGTTGGGTTCCATGGAGGAGGCAGCTACTCATATTTTTCATCATGTCGGTGGTCTCATGGAATTCACGTATCTAAAACTGCAAATTTTATATCTGAAAATGTGGAGAGGATATTCTTAAGAAAGAAAAGTTTTACAAACTATTACTTCTGATGGGGGGAGACTTTCCAATGATACATTAGCAGTTCTCTTGTTGAAAAGTCACACTAGTTGGTACTCTATTTCTATAGTTTATAAACAGTTAACAATTTTCCTCATGCAGTTCTCTAAAAAATAGTTACACCACGTCTACTCTGTTCTACAGGACCCTGTTTCTGCACTTGGCTCCTAAATTTCATTTCTGGGGCCTACTGAGAAAATTGCTCAAACATCATTCCAACGGACTAGAGCATGGTCTCGTGTTTAGGCTACTGCTTTAATTTTTAGGAAAAGGTGATCCCATGCATATTTCTTTAAACATCCCCCAGTAAATATTTCTCCTAAAACACAGGAGCTGATGCTATATAGGTCAGAGTCGGACAATTCCAACCACCAACCATAGAAAAAGAGGGTCTTAAAATTATGTAGCCCCACTATTTGTGAGTTTTTACCATGTCGCTGAAAATTACATCTTCTCTCTAGTCTTTTCTTTTTATTTTCCATCTAGATTTGATCTATAGATTTCCATATAAAATTTATGTGACACATAAAAAATACGAAGCAACAAAAGAAATTTATGAGATACCCCTTAAAAAATAAAAGAAATGAACTTCAAAAACTTTAAACAAGCCAGGCATGGAAAGTTTAGAGAGCCTCAACCAAAAAAGACCTTTTTGGTTGGATGTTCAGATGCATATTATTAGCATAACAGACCAATCAACAAGAACAATAACAGCAAAAACACATAAAATTACCCCTATTAATATGTCGATTCTGCATTCTCCAACTCTTTTACAAGTGCACAAGCTTTTTCTTAAAAATTTGGCAATTCTCTCTTAAATCCTTTGTAACCCTCTGAATTACTCAAAACAACCCTCATGCTGCCATGCACGCTCCGAGAACCATATTACAAAAGAGGGAAAAACGAAGCAGACCATACTCGTCGAAAATAATAGTAGAGGAATCACACAGTTCCAACAATCGCTTTCCAAAGAACACTGAAGGGATCCCACACAACACAGTACAACACGAGCCGTTCGTCGCCGAATTGCTTTCCCAAAGAACAGCGAGAAAGATGGGAATGGGTTTTCTTTGCAAAGAACACACAACAGAATTGATGGGAATGGAACCCTACACAGCGAAAACAATGGGAATGGAACAACTCTACCACAGTGAAAACGATGGGAATGGGTTTTGCTCACAATGAAAAACAAACCCACTTTTCTTTGCACGCGGACCCCAAAAAAATGTTACAAGGATGCACGCGGACCCGAAAAGTTTCAAAACGAGCATTGAAAAAATCAGAATTTGCCCCTCAAATTCCAATTCCACCTTTTCAAGTGGAAGATATAAATCCAAAAAAAGGGACAAAATTAGAATTGGTCTATTCCAATTCCGATTGTCCCTACCAAACTGCAGATTTGATGTTTTCAGCATTTACCAATGCTAATTCCACCCAGATTCCGGCAACCAAATGGGGGCATAGTGATGAACGTTAATCCTTGGGGAATTGGATTCTCCTAGTAGGGAACATTACAAGTTGTCATTCCAAAATGCAATCCAAACCCTAAATGAAAATTTTAGAGCAAAATAAGTAAGGTCCTAGTTGGGGACATTACACACAAATCTTCAATTCAAAATCAATGGTAGTTGTTGTGAGGTTTTCACACTATCGCCCCAAAGAATTTGGGGACCCCCATTTTTTTTGAGTAAAGCCTTGACAATTTTTCCTGGATCCGGGAGTTTGGGTGCCTTAGCGAATTTTGGGCAATCCAGAAGTCTTGAAATGAAAATTTTACACCTTGGATGCTTCGAGCGTCTGGGAGGGTATAGCTTATTTTCACCTTGCGTGGAAACATGGTTTTCCTAAGCGGTCGATTTTGTCTCCGGGCCAAACGAAATTCAATAGGAACATTTTCTTCAATTGTTATAATGATATCTGGCGGGATAAAATTGCAAATTTTGGACTTAGATGAATTTTTTGAAAATTGATGAAATTGAAAAATTTGAACATTTTCAAAATTTAATTGTGAAATTGGATATTTTTGGGAAAATCTTGTAAATTTTTGGTGGTGAAAATGGAAATTAAATGAAATTTTAAAATTGTCAAATGAAATTAACTTGCTAAATGATTTTGGGTTGCAAGTAATAAAAAATTAAAATGCCAAGTGGGATTTTCAAAATTTTAAATAGGAAAAAAGAGTAAACGAAAATTGGAAATTATTTGAATTATTATTGGCTTGCAATTTTTGATTTTGGATTCGGTTGCCATGATTAAATGCATTAAAATCATATTTTTGGGCTGAGTGTTGGTAATTTGGATATTTAATTTGTGCCCCTTTGTGTGTTAAATTCAATGTATTTTAAGGCCTAAGAGGTGTGAAATTCAAGGTAGGTTATTGGGTCCACAATGGGGAAGGTTTAAAGCTATATTAGAGGCCTACATGACT
>MU226247.1:2976085-2999065 GCA_018584345.1 Thuja plicata
ACTTGTTTTTTGGTATATGACTCTACGTTGATTTACTAAATTCTAATTGCTATGTATTTAACTGAAAACTTTGATTTATATATGATGGAAATTTTAAATCAGTATATGTTCTACAAATTTGGTGCATGTGTGTTTTCATAAGAATATTTTAGGAAATTATATATTTTCAAATGTTTGATAAAAGTGTCGATTTATTGCCGATTTCTCCGTCGAGTTTTTGTCGAGACCGAGATTTTCAACCTTGATTGCAAGGGCTTTCGCCTCAAAATTCTCCCTCTCAGAGAAAAATGCATTACAAGGGCTTTCACCTCAAATTTCTCCCCCTCGGAGAAAAATGCATTACAAGGGCTTTCTCACCTCAAATTTCTCCCTCAGAGAAAAATGCATTAAGCTCATAATAAGAATAACTGAATGTTGAGACTCTCTCTCAGTAGGGGCAGCATTCTCACAGCTTTGATTATCACACTAAATTACAGTTGGCTCCAATGTTTGACCAAACAATGAGCTTTCGAAGCCACACAGTTTCTCAAGCTTGCAGATCCTCTGTAAAGGGCTTGACACTCTGCATCTGTCGCTCAGGCTCCCTCTGAATCCTCAAGCACTTGCATCAACCTCCTGACCTCCTTGTTCAAGGATTGCCTGCAATGCTTGCCATAGAGGAACTGCATTCAACACATGCCTTCGAAACTTCTGACATGCTAAAGTTCAGGACTATCCTCCTCGACCTCATCCCCAATTACTCTATACTGGAGCTACCAATGTCAAATTCAGATTGATTGTGCAAATTTCTTCTCTGCAACTAAAGAGTCTCCCTCTGAATGTCATTTCTTCCTCTTTGAAGAAACTAATCGCAATGACAAATTGTATAGGTTCTTCCTCTTTAATGAAGTTATGTGCCACCAATTCAGTCCCACAGCTACAAGCAATGTCCCCATGTTTGTTTAATTCTACATCCAACCTGACTTTCTTACAAGATGCATCGAGCTCTTACTTGAATTCCTTATGTAATCTCTCATCATCCTTTTGTTCCTCGATCCATCCTGGAAGCATTTTAGAGAGATTAATAAAAGTTCATAGAATCAAACTATCTTGAAGAGAAACATACAAACCAATGCTAAAAGCATACATGATTGACTATTCCCAATATTATAGCATGAATTAACTAGATAATATTCATGATCAATATTCAAAGGTATAATCATAAAATACTTATCTCTTTATTGCCTAAATTTCCTCACAATCCACCGATAGATCTTTCGCCATCACACAGTTATAGTGCAGGCAGAGAATGAAAAATTCAAACACCAGCACATCCTTCCAAGTAAGAAGCTTCTTCAGAGATTCTACCCTTCAGGGCTCTTCAGCTACACGTTCTCATATGAATCCCTCATATGTTGCATCTTTTAAATTCTCAATTGTTAAGTTTATAGAATCAGAATAGCAGAGAAACAATTAACATATAAAACAAAACACAAGGACACCAGCGATGTCTTGGGAAAACCCTCCTACTTGAGGAAAAAACACAGCGACACCAAAAAAGTACCCCTTTATTTAATAATAATGAGTCTCATAACAGAGCTCACAGCTTTCACACAGATCAATAAATGTATTCACTCAACCCTGAATACATAGAATGATAACAGTAGACTAACACAGAATAATCACTATAGACTACTCCAATGATCTCCTACAGAAAAATTCACAATATCTCCAGCACTGTATACAACTAACTATTACTTGTTGTGAAAGCAGAATCTCTACATCAATACAATATACTTCACATCAATACACATCCTTCACACTGACTTCAGCAAATACATGCTAATCGATGCAATACACTCCTACAAGCATGATGTCTCTAAACAGAAGTCTCCCCGATACCATACACAATCAATTGGCACATATAATATTTACACCCAGAATGTTCACTGCGAATGTCTGCAGCAAGACATCAACTAAAGAAACAACCTGTAGTCGAACCAGTATCGTCCTTGAATAATCACCGTAAAAAAATTCATCTCGGCATCCGCTAGGCTGGAAAGATATTCTACTACCCATGAGAAAACCAAGAGACAAAAGCCTGTCGCTTGTCTAAGAACCATCGACAATTACTTCAATTTGTCGTTACGTATACAGGAGTTACAAAAACCATGAAGATATTAGTCGGTGACTCTTAGATGACCAGCAGCCACGTAAAGGAGAGGCTCTTTGACTACCAAACATCCACGCAGGAATAAATTCTTCGATACCCATCTACCACATATGCATAAAACCTGCGTAATGAAAGAAGACACTACCGTTACAATAAACAGTGACCTTTCAATTCTATTGACCGGCTGAGCTTTCATACGCTGACAGAGAAGACTCTCACAGTCTTAATTCTCCCGATAGCAGAGTATACATAGCAAATGTCTCAGACATAATACTGCTGCAATCACAATTACTCAGATAGCTTAAACATAATACAAAAGCAATCATCACAAGTACACATGATATCTCTTGCCGCTACAAAAACATTAACAGCTTGAAGCCTTTATGACATGAATTATGATGCATGTAGCTAATAATATTCTACGATATCCTTGGTAAATAAAAGTTTTATCCTGCAATGCTCTTACAAATTATAAAACACCTTTGTAGGTTGCAGGAGGAGATTATCTCATTCAAAGGTGGTCTACTATGTTGATCATCAGGCTGTGAGTAAAAATTTGATAGAAATGGTATCATAGTGCAATGAGATCTCATGGGGAGATCTCTGGAGAGGCAGGTGGTAAAAATATTCTGTGTCTGGTACTCATCCTTTGCAAGGACAGAAAAGTTGTGATATCAGGCTGCCGAAAATATTTAAAAGACAATTCAACATTGAGCTCGAAAATGCTATGATGGGCATGGATTAAGCTTTCACAAGAAGGTTAAATGCTTGAACAGGTAAATTCCAAGTAACCAGTACACCTCTGTTGAAGGAACTAATAAGCCAAGGATGCTCTGCAAGTATAAAGGCAAGACTAAAAAGAAGGCTACCACCCTCAATGATGTGATACGGTCTTGACAGAACAGAATGTAAAGATCTCCAAGGAAACTACTCATCGGAATTTTTTGTGTAGGTGTCAATAAAGAAGCAACACAAAATGTAATTGATAAAGTCATAAAGGATCTATCAATATGTGGCCTATTGGGTTGGCGCCTCTAAGTTTTAGTCTATTTTGGTGTTTATATGTAAAACTAAATAAAGACGGGGACGAGGGGACGGGGAAACGGGTTTCTGTAATGGATTTATTTTTCCCAAAGCAGGGGACGGCAATGGGGACAGCTATATAAAAAATGGGGAAATTTTAAATATTTGTATGAAAACATGGATAAAGCAAGCTTAATTATATTCTAGAGACTTAACATGAGAGTGGAAATGAAACAAATTATCAAAATTCGAAAATTAATACTATGGGACAGCCAGGGGACGGGTTTACGGAAGTTTCTGAGTTTCTGGGATGGGTCAAATTATGTCGGAAACGCTTCCCCGGGTAACACTGATAAAGACAAGTGTATCGGAGATAAAAGTTAAAAAGAGCTCAAGGTATTTTTTCACTTTTCTCTGCTAATGTGTTTGTTGGGCTTCTTTACAATCTGCGATGCATTTGATGGGGCTTGCTTTTTCTTTTGATAAATAAACATTTAAACAATATATCGAAAAGAAAATCCAAGACAGATTTAGGGTAGGAAAAAATGGCTCGCATTCGAGCTAAGGGCAGAGACTTAATCCCGCCGGCGAATAGGATTCCACCAGGTGGAAGGGTAGCTTGAACAGGTGGTGTAAGCACCTGAGATAGGAAGAATCAGTCCCAACAAGATAGGGGGCAGCACAAGGTTCTCAGAATGGGAGGATCCAGAAACAAGTTAGAGAGAGAAATCAGCATTCAGGCACTAAGAACAAGCGGAGGCCGTTGAAATGCAAGGCGTTGGTTATCCCATCAAAAACCCTCGCTCTCGTAACAAATTTCCCTAAGGAGAGAACCTTGCTCACGAAATGGAGAGGTCGGGGATGCCCTAAGGAAAAGATTGTGGTGGTTGGCTTCAATGATTTGCAAATCGGGTGAGTCAGTGATTTCTCCCAAATTCCTTCTTTCTGGTTGAATGCACTTTGCATATCTATAGAACTGTGGGATGAGATTTTATTGGGACAATCCATTGTCTTTGAAATGTTCAATTTTTACACTTTGGTTGGAATGCAAACGTCAATCCCTACCTTCCCTGTAGTATGGTTGAGCTTCCATACCTTCCCACGAAATACTAGGATATCAATTTGTTGAAGATTTTGGGAGATACCCTAGGAACCTTTAGGGGAGTAGATGAAGATTTCCTCAAGGGTAGAGCAAGGTCGGAAGCAAAACCTTGTGTGGAGATTGATTAGGAGGCGGATATTTGGGAAGAATGGGTTTTGGCTTATTAAGATTTTGTTGGGTAGATTCACCCTGGGATCTCTGGATGAGAAGAATAAAGGGATCATGGAGAAAGGGAGAGAGGACGACAAGGGGCCCTCATTTTCCAGCCCAAAGAAGGGTTTAACTTTAGACTTCGGGTCAACAAAGGACCCTCCTCCGGAGGCATTGGCAGGCTGCAATGGTTAGGCAGAAATGTCGAGACTGTTTTCTAGTTCAGGGATGACCCCAACGCCATCAAAAACACTTGTATCTGATATCTCTCAACCTACCAAGGAAGGTGGATAGAGGTCAGAAATGGAGCTTTGAAAAACTTGGTCACAAACCCTTGGGCAGAACCAACCCAAGCTAGGGATGATGCTACTTTGCAAGCTAAGTTTCTGAGAAATCAAGAAAATCAGGAGATCATCCCAACTAATGAGGAACAAGCTCAGCAGGTTACTTAGAGGTCCTCCTTTTGGGATAAGTTAATGAGATTTAGGATGGTTTTGGAATAGCAAATCAAGGAGAACTAAATCTTGTAGCTTGCTAGGGGCCGATTTGGAAGATGGAGAATTGCTTGAGGAAGAACAAACCCTACTCTTTGCGGGAGATCCAGAGACAGACATGAACGTAAGATAATTTAGAAAATTTGGGGATTAATCAGAAGTTGGCTAAGAAATCTGCTCCAAAATGTTTTAAGGGTAAACACAGGGGTAAGAAATCCCTGCAAGAGAAGAGGTCTTTGGATGAGGAAGAGAAGGGATAGATGAAGATCACAATGTTACTCAAGTCAAGGAAGCCCCCCCCCTTCCGGAGGGACCATGAGGCTCCTTCTGTGGAATTTTAGAGGCTTAAAGACTCCTAACAAGTAGCGCTTGGTCAAGCATAGAATGACTCTTTAGAATGGTGACATTTTCTTAATCCAAGAGACAAAAATGACCAACACTAATTTAGGGCAATTCAATAAGAAAGTTAGATCATGGCAATTTTTGGATGTCCAAGCGATGGGTGCTTTAGGTGGCTTGGCTATCTTTTGGAAACTACAAATGGTGTGTCTGGACAAACTAGCGGAAGGTTCAAATTGGATTGATTGCATGGTGAGGATGGTTTCGTCCAACCTTCAATTCATCCTGATCAATGTTTATGGTCCAACTCTTGCATTCAAAAAAGGGAGGTCTGGAGGGAGTGTTAGGAAGGTCAAAATATTCATGATTCTATGTTTGCATTTGCTTCTTAAATGGCTCTACAAGTCATTAGGCATCAAAATCCTCTAATGTTGAAAGCCTTTTATGCTATACTCATCATATTGAGTCCTTTGTTATAATTTGTTGTCCTAAGTCACCACTTGAGCCCATTACAATGTGTCTGTAATGTCCCTTCTTGTTCACCTTATGTAAGTGTCCTGCAAAACCATCATTAGTAGAAGATAATATATAATACTCAACCCATTATCTCTATATTCTAAGTTAGTAAGGGGGATTTGATCCTAAGGGCTGCCTCTAGGTCGGGCTTCACGGGATTCCATGTTCTCCGCTTGAAGGATATGGGATCCATTCTAAGCAACCCGGACTATCAGCACGTCTTCCCATAGAGCACTGCTCTTAAGATTCTCTTGGAAACAATAGACGTTATCCAAGCCTACGCATATGCATATGACTGACATCAGTATATATACTGCCTATACGAGATTGTAACAATCTTGAGACTAAGGAAACTATAACAATTTCCATTAGTCCCCTCCAGATAAAGGATCATTTCTTAATGAATATAAACTTCATTCCATGTGATCTCTATATCATCATACTAGTTAGTAGATATAAATATAAATGTATAAGTAACATAGAAACTTTATCCCAAAATGCTGAATAACATTAATTATAAAAATCAAAGTACAAGCCTCGGAATTATCCATTTATCATTTGAAAATCAGAATCACATGTATTTCCGATTTACAGATTAACCATTTCAACTTTATATATTTATATAAATGTGTGTGTGTGATCACTTATTATTAATAAATATACATATAATATATATGTCTGATTCTTATTATTACATATATATATTTATTATATCTATATCTCTTAATATCTATTACCAATAACCTCCATTATATATATATATATATATATATATATAATCATATTTAATCTCGTCTGATTTTATTATTATTAATACACATATATATATATATATATACCCATAAATGAGTATCTAACTCAAATATGTCACAGCCTATTTGCTATCACACTTTGCTTACAGCATGGTAAGTATCCATTACTTTATTATGATCAGTACTCCTTATTTTAATAATCTCTTATTTTTATGTTACTTTCCCATTCGATTAACCAGTTTCAAGGTATATTATGAGCTTCTAGTTGATGCTCTTCTCTATCGATAAAATTACCTTGTTCTTCCAATGAACTCTTTTCGTGGTGCTTATTTGTCTGAAATTGATCTCGTTATATATCTCTCTCCCAATAATCATTTCTTGAGGAGAAACGTCCCATGCTGATTGTGTATTTTCTTTATCACATCTCCCATAATTAAATCGCACCTATTCATAAGTAATATAATTGGTGATAACTAATACATAAGAACTTGACTTTAGTTTTGATTAATAGTAATGCATCATGCTTGAACTTCTGTAACTCAATGACTGGTCTCGACAAATCTGATCCTTATCAGGTTATCTCATACACTTGACATTTGACCACAGGATAATATCATTCCATGTTAATTGTGATTGTTATCTCTAAATGATACTCGATACTCCTTGAGGATACCAAGTCGCTGCCATTTATAATATTAATTCAATCAACGACTTGTAATACGAATGTAAAATGCGATGGTTTTATTTGTTTTCCAGTTCCATTGTAATGTCCGAGATTTATGACATTGAATTAATAATATTAATTGTTTAATAATTAATAAGGTTGAATATTTAAGTATTAGTTTTAATTCTAAACTAATATTTAAATACTGTTATATTACGGGAATCCTTCAAACTACTTTTGCAATTAATAAATGGTGGTCTCGTGGAGGGATTTAGCATGCCTGAAAATTAGAAGTTGTTTACAGAATTGGAGACACTGATATTCCTTTCATCAGATTTTGTCTGGCCTATTGGAGTGGTTATTAATAACATTAAGGAAGATTTGGGAAGGCACAGTTAGCGCTGAAGGAACATAGACGTGCCACGAAAGAAGAACTATCAGCCTTCACGCTGGAGGAAGGGAACATTCGAGTAAGAACCGCGGTGGAGTTTCACAATATTTTCATAAATCCCCAGTAGTATTATCGTGCAGTCATACTTGTTGGGATCAAAGCTTTGCCTTCCCTCATAGAGTGTCAAGGCATAAAATGCTAACTCTTCCTCCGCTGCTGCCATGGGAGTAAGATTGTGGCAACTATCTGTCCCAGCTTGAAGTGGAAATACAACTCCTGTCTTGCTCTCTTGCTTTTGAATCCAGTCAAAGTGGCCAAGCTGCTTGGCTACTTCCATCACTACCAATATGTCGGGTGGATACCTTGGAAGCTTCTTCGGGCAACATGTACTTCCTGCAATCCTGATATAGGTGAATCTATGAAACTGGATGTACCACCAACCATACTTCTTTATCAACTTTTCTGCATCAGGAGTGAGCCGCCTTTGAGGAGCCTCTTGTAATGTTCTTACAGTCTTCATGGAAAAGGCATCATAAAATATCTTGAAGTGCTTGATGTTGTGCAGATGAAGTGGTGGGTAGCACTCATGCACCACGTATTGTCCTGGCTCTGTCCCCACTTCGCCCAATGCTTCCAATCCTGGATATTGATACAAGCCTACTATTGTGTAGAAAAGGTAGAATCCCATGTAAAATGTCTTCGAGTCTTGCACCAATCTCAGTTAGAGATCCAAATTTTCGCTTATGATCTGTCCCCAATCAAACATTACCTCTCCACTTGCTATCCTCTCGATGAAGTAGTACATCCATGGTTCGAATAATGTAGCTTGTGGAACACCCATGACTTTTCCCAACATCAGGATGAGATCGCCATATTCTTCCCTTAAAATCTGATTTTGTGAACCTAGGCAATCTCGAATGTGGCTTCCTTGGCTTCTTCAACCATTCCTTACATGTGAGGGCCAGATAGTGATCGGTGTTGTCTTTGAAATGCTTGGTTGCTTGATCCTTCGTTATGAAAATACCAGCCTTATGGTGCCGAATATAAAATACTTCTTCAATGGCTAGATCACATATGTTAGTAAGTACCCTCTTGTCTTCTCTATAACAAACTGACTTGGACTGGTAGTCATAGTGAATTGCACATTCCAATATTAACTCCGGACATGGTAAGGTGGGAGGGAAAGCAGCTGCCTATATGATTCCATTTCGAAACATCCTCTTAGCAAGCCTTGGGGGATTGCCTCTTGTCAATCTATCCTTTGCTTGTGTCATGTTTACTGGCCCTAGGTTGGTATCCCCAACCTTCTTGTTCTTGGAAGGGAAGAGAGACTTAGGCAGCATATCCTCTGTATCCTTCTTGAGTTGCGCCAACCTTTTTCCCTTAGAGGAGGCGGGATCAGCCATGCTCCTTCCTACAAAACCAAAAGTTTGAATTACCACACTTGATTGAAAAGATTTTGCCAATTAGATTTGAAAACTTGATTAAGTTAACTGATTTGAGATTGTCATATTTGTTAAGTTCAATTAACTTAATCACTTAATGCTTAGATTGATTCCAACTTAGATTTGTCAATTTTAGCCTTCCAATTGCCTAAGTTAGAAATTTGTCATCGAATTGTTCAATAATTACCATTAGCATTGATTGATTGTTGAATTGATGTTCATTTTAAGGTTCACTTAGCCTTTCCAACTAGTTAGCTTAGGATTTGCATTAAATTGTTAACTTAGTTGAAATTAGTGTGTTACTTCGTTTGATTTGTCATTAAGATTGAAAGCAATAACACTAAGCTAGGAAAGCAATACGAAACCAAGAGAAGTTCACCACCTTGTTGGTGAACTTCGAACACTGGAGGACCCTCCTCAACAAAACCAAATCCGAATTCAAAATCCAAATCGGAACTTTACAAGGTGCCCAAATTTGCACCATTTACCTTTCTCTTGCAAGAGATATGAGAAATGAAAATAAAACCACACTTGCTGGTCTCTTGGCTAATCGGCCAACTTGGAAGATATGGAATGGTGCCAAATCGTGGAGCTCCAACCGAATCCTTGGTCTCAAGCCTTCCCAGAATTCTGCCCAAAACAATTCAACATCAGCAATCAAGATTCGAAACATAAGACTGGGTTAAGCATGATGAAATATGTCATAATGATGCAATCGATCAGCCCAGCTCAGCGTTATGTGCATGTCCAAATCTCTCTCAAAACATGGCAACCAATCCAACTTACCCCTCAAAACTGGAAACGAAAACAAACCCTCAGCAAGAAGCAATCTAGAAATGAAGATGGAGCATGAAGATGCTCTCAAATTCTCTTCAAAACAGTGATTTCGCTCCAGCTCTTTAGCTCTAATCTGAATGTGCAAAGAATGAAATCAGGATGCCCTAGGATGATGTTTCCTTGATATGATTGGCTTGAGAGGGTTATGTTCTTTCCTTCACAATCAAATTCGCTAACTTGCCCAGCTGGAGAGAGGAATTCACCCTTCTACCAATCAGATCTGAATGCCTAAATGCATGAAATTTGATGCGCTAGCTTGCTGGTTGCTTGATCTTGGAGGCTGGAAATGCCACCAAAACAGTTCGCCACTCCCTTAGCAATGAAATTCGCCCTTCCACCAATCCTTCCCAAGAAGAAAATCGCCAACAATGGAGAAAATTCGGATCTGCACTAATAAAATCAGAGATCGCCCTTGCTTGTTTGTGAAATGGAGTTGAAAATGTCAAGCTTATATACCAATCTGATTTGCCAAAGGGGGCCGACTTGCATGGGGAAATGAATTTTTAATTTGAATCACACCCCTTGGATTATAAATCCATCAATTAGACTCAGCCACCTAGGCCGACTTGAAGGCCTTAGGATTAAATCGACAATCAGCATGCCTGGGTCCAATTCGAAATTAATAAATGCAATGGAAAGGGCCAGACTTGAATCAATTTTAGAGTAAAATAGGTCCCAAAATAAATGGCTCTCACTATTAATTTCGAAAATCTAGGGGGGAGGACCCAAAATTGAATTCAAATTGCCCTTGAAATGAATTGAACTTGCACCAATTAGGGGGGCCCAAAACTGAATTTGAAAATAAGCATGGGGCCTTAAATGTTGAATTCGATATTTGCCAAAGGGCAGCCCCATCATTCACCTCAAGTTTTGCATCATTTAGCCATGAAATGCTTTGAAAATAACAACTATGGGACCCAAAAGATTTTGAATTTTGCAAGGGTGGATCACTTGGCAAGGAAAATCGAAATTAAATTAGTAATGCTTGCACCATCATGTAGCCGAAATGCCATCTTGGTATACAGATTGGGCCCAAAATTTGCTAAAGATGCCTTGGTGAAATTCGAAATTGCATAGCCCAAACTTGCAAGAGGTCCCAGTCCAAAATTAAAACTTGTCATAATTGCCATTACAAAATTGTAAGAGGTAGCTTGCTGAAAATAGGACCTGTAGGAACCACCTTGCCAGAATTGAATTTGGACAAGGGAGTTGATACAAGATTTGACACAACTACCCTTCCCCAAATTAATTTCTCAAATCTTTAAGTCCAAATTTTCCCTTTTAATTCCAAAATTTCCCTTGCAAAATTAAATCATCCAAAATGTGTTGTGGTATGGCCACCTCTACCTCCAAGAATCAAACTCTTCCAAGGACACCCATTCGACAAAAGGACAAAGGCAAGAAACTGTTTTAGAAGGATTGACCCAAGAGGACTCTAATGGATGATGTGACCAAGCAAACCTAAGGAGAAGGAAGCTTTGTTTCAGCTACAAGCAACCATGGAAGCCAGGTCATAGATGCCTTAGCAAGGGAAGATTCATTACACCGAGGTTGCATCCAACAGTGAGGAGGAAGACTACATAGCCAAGGAATCTAAGAAGCTCGGTAAGGAACCAACTCATGTGGAGAAGATAGCCACAATCGTAATGAAGGGAGATACCATTGCTACCTTATTCGGTAAACCACGATGCAACATATTTCAGGTACATGGCATACTACAAGAAAACGGGTCATTGTCATGCTCAACAGTGGGGCCACTCTCAATTTCATCAATGCCTCCGTAGAAATCAAGAGAGGATTGCATGTAGTAGAACACAAGGGATTTGATATCAAGGTTGCAAGAGGTCATCTTCTACCTTGCACACATTTGGTGCCCTAGATGAGCATCACCATGGGGAACTACAAAGTTGCGGACGACTTCTTCATGGTGCACTTGGATGATACAAATGTCATTTTGGGTATTCAGTGGATGGAGACTCTTGACAAGTACACCCAGAACTTTAAGCATTTGGAGTTCACATTCAAGGTGGATGGGAAGATGGTGGTGTTGTGAGGAATGTCAAATGGAAGACCTAGAGTAGTTTCAGCTAAACACATGGAGGCAAATTTCAGGCATGATGATGTGATATGGGCAGCATAATCCTTGGTCTCTTCCAAACCTTTGGACAGTCAGCTTACACATTACCGTGATGATCAGCTACAACCAGTGTTGGGTAGACATAGCTTGGTTTTTAGCATAGATTTGAGACTCGCCAAGACTTCGCAAGTCTTGGGCCGAGTGACCCAGGGTGAGTCCTAGGGGCCTGGACTCAAGCCCATCTGAAACCTGGGTGAGACTCGCTAAGTCTCAGGACTCTCGAACTCGGCCCAAACCCAAGGAGTCTCGATGCCCAGACTCGGCTGCCGTCATGAGCAAAAAGTGCAAGAAAACATAGAAAACTTTGTTTTAACTTTCTTTTTCATCTATTTCTTCTCTTCAACTCTAAATGTGACCTCATTTCATTCTATTTGTGAAAAAGGAGAAGAGTGAGTTATGAGCAAAAATGAGTGCATGGAAGGGCAACCAACAAAGAGGAAGAGGAAGAGCAAAAAGTCATCAACAAATCATATTGGGGTAGCTTAATACATGCATTTAGTGCATCAAAAGCTCCATACCAGCAATTGCAAAGAGTTTGCATCTCATTTCAAGTTTGTTCTAAGAGGTAAGATTGATTTTTTGGGGTTTTTTTTCATTTCATTGTGTTTTTTAATTCTAAACAAAAAACTTCATTATTTTTCTTTTAAACATTTCAATTATTTTCCTTTCAAATTCAAACTTCAAAGAAAGAACAATCAGCGAACCCTACATCCTTTTTTAGAAGAAAGTTACAAATAAAAACCCTAGATTAGTTTTTGGAACAAACCCTACCTTTTTAGCATTAGTTTATAAATGACAATGCATGAATGTTAATTTTTTTGTAACATTGTTTTATTGCAGCAGCCTTGGACTTTTTCACAATGTCTACTCCTAACCCTAAGGCTAAAGCTACCCTAAAACCAGGTCAAAAGGATGAAGCTTGGATACATACCGAAGATTTTCCTAGGAGAAAAAAAGAAGCTAAACATAAATATTGTAAAACAATTTTTCATGGTGAAATCAATAGAATGAAATACCATGTTCTCAGAATATGCGGCCATGAAGCTGATCCTTGTGATCAATCACCTCCCGAGGTTGTTCGTCAATGCCAAGTGCAATTAGAAACATTTGCAGAAGAAAAGGAAATGAAGAGGCAAAGAGAGGAGTTGGCAAGTATTCATCCAACAACTTCAAGTTGTGTTGGAGAGACTTCTTCCAAGCCTCCATTTCGTCCTAGTGCTTCTACTTCTTCTAGTACTAGTGACACTATAAGCATTGGTCCTAGAGTTCGTAAATCTAGGATGGATTCATATTTTGAGCCAAGCACTACTATTGATTCCCAACCCTCGCTTGAGAGCATGGCTTGGAACAAGGAGGCACGTGATGTAGCTAGACGTCCAATTGGCAAGTTTTGGTACTATTGTGCTATTCCATTTTTTGCAGCCAAGTAATTCTTTTTTGTTTGATTGTTTTAAAATTTATAGTTTTCTTTGTCTAATGAATTTTTATTAGACATACTTATTTAATCTATTTGTGACAAGTCTCCTTTTTGGCAGGGTATGGTAGATGTCCTAACCATTTGTGGTGTAGGGTTCAAAGCCCTTACTAATTCTAAGTTAAGTGGCCCGATTTTGGCAAAGACCGTGGATGATGTAAAAGCCACATTAGAAGACCACCATCAATTATGGAGCACAAAGGGTTGCACCATCATGACTGTTGGATGGACCGATAGGAGAAATAGAACGCTCCTAAATTTTCTTGTTTCTTCCGGAGATGATTGATCATTCTACTTCCCTAAATGCATTGAATAATTTGAATTTGACTTAGTGATTAATATTTTTAATTTATCATTTATTGATTGATGTTTGATTTTGCTTTATTTCCAAGCGCCACCATGTTCCTCAAGACCATTGATGCTTCCGCACATTCGCAAAAACTCCACATACCTATGTGAGGCTATAGATGAAGTCATATGTGAAGTGGGTATAGAAAATGTAGTTCAAGTGGCAATTGACAATGCAGCAATTTATGTTGTTGCAGGGTAGACTTCTAATGGAGAAACACCTGAGCATATTTTGGTCTCCATGTGCCACCTATTGCCTTGACCTCATATTGAAGGATATTGGCAAGCTTCCATGGGTCACGACATGCATAGAAAAGGCTAGAAACATTAGCAAATTTTTGTACGATGCATGGGTCCTTAGCCTAATGAGACAATATGTGAGTCGTAAGGAGTTGGCTCGTCCTTGAACCACTAGATTTGCCACCAATTTTATCACACTACAATCCTTAATTCAGTCAAACACAACTTTGAGGCGCATGTTTGTTGGTGATGAGTGGACTTCCTCATCCTATGCTACAACCACTGCAGGGATTGATGTGGCATATTGCGTTTTTGGTGAGCCAGGCTTTTGGGCCCCTTGTGCAAAGATTGTGCAAGTAAATTCTACATTATGTTTTACTTTTGATTTGTATTTATATTTTCCTTTTGTGTGCAATTTTGCTTATTTTAATCCACACTTAAGTTAGTTGTTGATGTTTCACAATATTTACAGTTCACAAGCCCCTGGTAGTTCTACGAATTGTTGATAGGGGGAAGCTTGTGATTGGCTACATAAATGAGGGCATGGATAGGGCCAAGGAGGTCATTAGATCAACCAATGGAGGAGATGAGAGTATCATCCCATTTGGGAGATAATTGATAGGAGATGACACCTCCAACTTCACAAGCGCATCACATGCAGTCACTTATTACCTCAATCTAGCATTCCATTTCCACGTTGATTTCAAGGCGGATGAGGGGGTTCTTAATGGGCTCTACTCAGTGATAGAGAGGATGTGTGCTGGTGATACCAACAATATCATGCACGAGATAGAGGCCTTTTCAAATACACAAGGGGAGCTCTTCTCTCATCGAATTTGCAAAGATAGTCAGACAAAATTGCAGCCAGGTAAAAATATATTTTAAGTGCAAAATTTGATTTTATAACTTAAAGTCTTAAAGTTGGAAATGAGACTAATTTTTTTCTTTTTCTTATCTCGAGTACATGGTGGCAAATGTTTTCGTGCTAAAACACCAAACCTTCAAAGGATTGCTATCCGCATATTGAGTCAACCATGCAGGGCTTCGAGATGTAAGCACAATTGGAGTATGTTTGAGGACATACACTCCAAGAGGCACAATCAATTGTTTGTGGAGAGGTTGAATGATCTAGTTTTTGTTGATTACAACCTCGTCTTAGACAAAGACAGGTTATGGAGCATGACTCCACTCGATCACGCTAGATAAGGTCGATCCACAATGGGAGTGGATCGATGACCCTACAAATCTTGTCTTTAGTGATGAGGACCTTGATTGGATCGACCAAGCCGATAGAGAGGCTGACGAGGAGAATAGAGCACGCGAAGACATAGGCATGGTTGATGTTGGCGAACGTGGCAGGGAGTCACAAGCAAAGACTATGGCTATTAATTCATCCAAGACCTTCCTTAGACGCCTTCGTAGAAGGGACGTAGGCTCCTCTGAGCCATAGACTTATAGTTTTTGATATGTTTTGAACATCTGGTGTCATGCATTTCATATTACATGAGTTTTGTATAGGTTGTAATCAACAAAAACTATATCATTCAACCTCTCCACAAACAATAGATTGCACCTCTTGGAGTGTTTGTGCTCAAACATACTCCAATTGTGCTTACATCTCGAAGCACTACATGGTAGGCTCAACATGCGGATAGCAATCCTTTGAAGGTTTGGTGTTTTAGCACCAAAACATTTGCCACCATGTATCCGACATAAGAAAAAGAAAAAAAATTAGTCTCATTTCCAAATTTAGGCTTTAAGTTATAAAATCAAATTATGCACTTAAAATATATTTTTACCTAGCTGCAATTTTGTCTGACTACCTTTGCAAATTTGATGAGAGAAGAGCTCCCCTTGCATATTTGAAAAGGCCTCTATCTCATGCATGATATAGTTGGTATCACCAGCACGCATCCTCTCTATCACTGAGTAGAGCCCATTAAGAACCTACTTATCTTCCCTCAAATCAACATAGAAATGGAATGCTAGATTGAGGTAATAAGTGGTTGCATGTGATGCGCTTGTGAAGCTGGAGGTGTCATCTCCTATCAATTATCTCCCAAATAGGATGATAATTACTCTCATCTCCTCCATTGGCAGATCTAATGGCCTCATTGGATTGCTATTCGCACATTGAGCCAACCATGCAATGCTTCGAGATGTAAGCATAATTGGAGTATGTTTGAGCACATACACTCCAAGAGGTGCAATCGACTGTTTGTGGAGAGGTTGAATGATCTAGTTTTTGTTGATTACAACCTCCATCTTAGACAAAGACAAGTTATGGAGCATGACTCCACCCTATCACGCTAGAGAAGGTCGATCCACAATTGAGTGGATCAAGGAGGCTACAAATCCTGTCTTTAGTGACAAAGACCTTGATTGGATTGACCGGGCAGATAGAGAGGCTGAGGCTATAGCCATGGCTGAGGAGGAGGATAGAGCACGAGTAGACATATGCACAATTGATGTTGGTGAACGTGGTATGGAGTCACAAGAAGAGACTATGGCTATTAATTCATCCAAGACCTTCCTTAGACGTCTTCATAGAAGGGAGGCAAGCTCCTCTAAGCCATAGACTTGTAGTTTTTTATTTCATATATGTTTTGAACATCTAGTCTCATGGATTTCATATTCCATGAGTTTTGTATACATTTGACAATATTTATAATTTTATATACCTAAGGTTGCTATTTCCTTTAGCTACAATTTGTGTTTATACTTATTTGGTTGATGTATACTTGTGTATGTGATCAAATTAGCTTCTATTTGATGATGTAATGTGTCTTTAAGGTTAATTTAATAAAGGGTGCAAGAAACAACTTCTAAATCCTTAAAAATCTCTAAATTTCATGGGTTTTTTACTTTGTCGAGTCCCAAGTCTGGTTAGCCTTGTCGAGCCCACATTGAGTTTGAGTCTTGTTTCTATGGTTTTTAGTGACATTCCCCTCGGGAAACCAACTGACAGAGGCTTCAAACACACAATAGATCTAAAGGGAGCTAATCAAGTCATCATGACTCCTTATAGACAACCCAAACAATTCAAGGATGAAATCAAGAAGGCACTTTAGGAGCTTCTAGACATGGGACATGTCAGACCTAGCTCAAGCCCTTTTGCATCTTCAGTGGTTTTGGTGAATAAGGATGGGAATCTTAGGATGTGCATTGACTATCAGGCCCTAAACAAGAACACAATCAAGAACAAGTACCCCATCCCATGAATTGATGAGTTATTGAATGAGCTTCATGGGGCGGACTATTTCTTGAAAATAGATCTTAGATCCAGATCGCACCATTTTAAGGTAAGGGAGCAAGATGTTCACAAGAATCAGATACCCAAAGTTTCGAGATGAAACATCAACTGCTCAATCCTCTCTTGATATAAGGTCATCTCTCATGCTAAGCTTGCAACGTAAGATCATGAAATGACTTCAAGGTTCCTTCTATTGTGGACACTCGCTCAGTGAAATAATGTGATTTGCTGGTAATCACTTAGGGGGACTTACGCTATTCATTCAATGGATATCAACTCTTGCACCTCTACTGATCTGGCTTCACAATGAGCAATGAAAATATAGCTTCTCTCAAACTTCCATTTCAACAACTTAAACTTGCTAACTTTGGCTTGACTTCTACTCCTACTTCTAACTAGGAATGCAAAAAAGTATGGATGGCTTGGATTCTACCAAGTGGAATCTTGTCAGCGACCTCAACTTCACCTAGTGCAAGCTTCTAAGGATCTCAAATGGTTTTCATATCAACATCTTCTCCTTAATCCAACTTGGAAGTACAATGTAAAATACCCAGATTCTGGGTACTAATTTCAAAATTGGACTCAGAAAATTTAACAAAATTCTGCAATACTGATCTTAATTTTATTGTAGAGGTGGCATAAATATTGATTCAGAGACTCTTCTTGTTTCAATTCAACTAAAGAATGTATTGTAATATAATAGAGTCTATTCGTATTCTATACACCATTTGCAACTATTATTCAAAGAGGGTATGTAACATTGGCACCTGTCTTCATGAGTGTCGTGCAGAACAACACAGTTTCTCTGCGCTCTACAGCAAACGCTGCTCAACAGCTACCCTTGAGGAACACCCGCAAACAATTTCTATTTCCACGTATTGCTCATGTCGCAACAACATATCCACCTTGGCATGTGTATAAACTCCTTCTTACTTTGCGCTTCTTTGTCTTATTGTAAGTAACCGAAAGGGAAGGCGAATGGCAGTCTGCGTGTCAGGCCCCTTGACCACTACGTGAACTACAATGTCGGCTCTGTTGCGGCAAATATATAGTGAGGTCTTCATTAATGCGAGTGCTGCTGTGTAATTGACGCTTCCATTAGACACAACCTTCCGGTGATAGATCGCAGCGGTATAACCCGACGTGAATGACACTCGTGGCAACTCGGTAGAATCCCGAGTTCAATGGACACCTGTCTGCTAATGACGGCCACAACACTTCGTCTCATCACGGCAGTCCCAACCAGAAGAATTTCCGGTTGCTCATCTAAAACTTCTCTGTCGACATCTGTTGATCCACTAGGTCAAAGCCGGTTCTCCTGACGAAAGGATAGTTTGTTTTATCACCCATACAATTTCACAAATCTTCCAGCATCTCTCCTATGGCCACTCCCGACCCGTCTTATTGCCAACCATAGTTGGTTGAATCCCGTAAGGGAACTGTTCCATAAGGAACCGTTTATTCAAAAAAGTAAAGTTTGAAATATAAATTATTTAATATTACTTAACTTGTCAATAATATTAAATAATTAAACTCATTATTACATAGCCAATTGATGACTATTTAGGGACACGACAAGTCCCCCCTACCACATGTTGCTTGCCCACAAGCAACTGTAAATCTGGATGGCTGAGAATCTGTTCATTTTCCCAAGTGGCGTCTTCGAATGGCAAATGCTTCCATTTGATAAGATATTCCCGGATAGTCCTGTTACGCAAATGTCGGTCGCGAGTTTCCACAATCTCTTCCGGAATCATCTCTAATTTCCCCTCATCAGTCAAAGGCGGTAAATCTTCGGAGACGGAAACCTGTTGACCCAAGGCCTGCTTAAGGCAAGAAACATGAAACACATTGTGTATCCGACTACCTGCTGGTAAATCTAATTCATATGCAACCTAGCCAATTCGGCGGACAATCGGATAAGGTCCATAAAAGCGAGGCTTTAATTTCTCAGCCCCACTACGCTTGAGAGAAGACTGGCGGTAGGGCTGTAATCTGAGGTAGACTAAATCACCAACCTCAAAACTCCGGTCCACTCTCTGCTTATCGGCATACAGTTTCTGCTGATTCTGGGCGCGGTGTAAATTTTCCTTAAGAGCTTTCAAGATATCCTGGCTTTCCTGAATCCAATCACGTGATTTAGGCACATTACTTTTATCAAAAGCAAGATCAACAAAGGCTAAAGCATCATATCCATATAGTGCCTTAAATGGAGCCATACGTATAGAAGTATGAAAAGTAGTATTGTAACAATACTCTCCCAGATGTAGCCAGCGCACCCAAGCTTTTTGGTGTCCTGAAACATAATTACGAAGGTAACCTTCCACCCATTTGTTGACTATTTCGGTTTGACCGTCTGTCTGTGGATGGTAACTGGTACTGTGATGCAAGTTTGTACCTGTTAACCTGAATAATTCTGCCCAAAAGATACTCAAAAATCTGTTGTCTCGGTCACTGACGATATTCCTCGGTAACCCATGTAAACGGAATATTTCCTTAAAGAACAATTCAGCGACCTGAAGAGCTGTGAACTCTGTAGTGATAGAAAAGAAATGTGCAAATTTTGTAAGTCTATCCACCACAACAAAAATGCAATCTTTACCATGAGCCCGAGGTAAACCTGTGATGAAGTCCATTGAAATGCTCTCCCATTTCTGCTCTGGAATAGGTAATGGTTGTAATAGCCCGGCTGGAAAGAGTGTCCTACTTTATTCTGCTGACATGTTATGCACTCCTTGACATATTGCAGAACATCATCTTTGAGCCCTTTCCAAGTGAATCTTTCACGGATTTGCCTGTAAGTTTTAACATAACCTGGATGTCCTGCTAAGGGCAAGTCATGAATTGTTTGCAAAATTCTGAATTTTAATTTAGAAGCATTCACCAGGAAGATTCTATCTTTGTAGTAAATAATATCATTCAGCACTTTGTATCTATCATCCTGAATATTTCCATCCAATAAATCACAAGCAAATGAATCCTTAGCATATTCAGCTGGTAACAAAGATTTCCAATCAGCTAACACCCCACTTAAAGCATTTATCTCTGGTTTCCTAGACAAAGCATCAGCTACCACATTATTCTTACCTTTAACATATTCAATTTCAAAATCATAAGCTTGAATTTTACTAATCCATTTTTGTTGTCTGTCATTCAAATCTCATTGATTAAGGAAATACTTCAAGCTATTATGATCAGTTTTAACCACAAATTTGGATCCAACAAGATATTGTCTGAATTTAGCTAATGCATGCATAATAGCTAACATTTCTTTGTCATATATGGAATACAGTTTTTCAGTACTAGTGAGTTTCCTGCTTTCAAACACTATTGGATGTTTATTTTGCATTAATACGGCTCCAATTCCTTTACCTGATGCATCACATTCTAAGACAAAGGGCTGATCAAAATCTGGTAATGCAGGGACGGGACAAGAGCTCATTACCTCCTTGAGTTTGTCAAAAACCTGTTGTGACTCTACAGTCCATCTAAATGCCCCATGTTTAGTAAGATCTGTCAGTGGCGCTCCAAGCTATGAAAACCCTTTAACAAATCTCCTGTAATAACTGCATAAGCCAAAGAACCCTCGTAAATCGGAAAGAGTCCGTGGAGGCGGCCAATCCAAAATAGCCCTGATTTTTTCCTGATGCACCTGCACACCTTGAGCATTGATCATATGTCCCAAATATAAAATTTCTGTCATACCAAATTCACATTTAGAAGCTTTGGCGTAAAGAGATTGAGACTCCATTATACTGTAATGTCCCCTTCTCTGCAGTAATGCAATTTTATGCCTGATTAGTCTATCTAGCCATCCGGATAGTCTAATGGCCGCTTTTCAGAGGATGCCAGTCAGTCACAGGTGCTACTTGGACATTTATTTTATATCTGAGTCAGACTATATGGTTGGGATACTTTATTTTATAAAGTCACTTTAATATTATAATTTTAAGTTACTTTATTTTATAAAGTGACTTAAGTGACTAAAAGACGAAAGTGCTTTTTTATCCCACATTGCCTATTCGGATGTAATGGCTCTCACTTCGAGGTGATAAAAGGAAGGAAATCTTCCTTTGGAAAGTACAATGAGAATTTAAAAACTTGAGTTTTATAACTGGTTGCTTTAATGTGACTGAGTATTCTTGAGGACGTAGCCCCTTGGGAATTTTAATGGAAGTTGGACGTAGCCCCAGTCTTCTAGCTTGGTGAGATCACTTCAGATTTCACATGGGATCTTAATGTGTTATTTAAACAGTATTTGGAATCAGGCGTAGTATATGAGGTGACAAGTATTATCCCAGACTTAACTATATTAATCGACTGCTGCTAGAACATCATATACAGAGTATAGTAACAGTCGAAATATATGGAGTAATAGTGTATTTTCCCACGCATTTTAATTAGAACTTCATATTGCGGGTGATTGGTATCTGTCCCTGTGAGCTGGGCCTCACGTCTCAGCAGCTTAGTTTTTGCATCGAACAGACCCCAACAGCAGGAAGTCGGCATATTATATTCATCGAACTGGCCCCACAACCGGAAGTTGGCGCATTGATACCAGGTGCAACAACGTAGAATGTTATTGGAACTCACTGTTTGAACAATACACAGTTGGCTCGCCTTGACTGGCCCTCCAGTCGTTATAGTTCAGCAGAATAGGGGTGCTATACTACAGGGCTGTGAACAAAAATAGCAGGGGAGCTGTTTATATTAGCTGCGTGTAGTGATAGCAGACAGAACTCTACCGTCCAACATCATAATCGAACTTGGTGCTTGCCGCACGGGTTGGAGGTAATGGTGATTGTATCACCTCAGACTGGAAGTGTCTGGGCGTTTTAAGGAGAGCAAGCACGGGAGTAGTATAGAAGGAACTGCCACGACAGCCCCTCAGAGCCGCGGGTATCATACTGGAAGTCCACCTGTTAGGGAGACTACCATTCTTGCGTGAGATATCTACCTGGTGCTGACCGCGCGTTTGGGAGTTAGTCTTGTGACTGGAAGACAGTCGGGGTGACAGCTTGGACCACATATCACCTAATGCGGGTGTGATCAGACAGCTAGCTCAGTTCATGTGCCGCGATAGCAGCACAGCATCAACAGCTCTCTTGACGTCAAGTCCTACAGGTGCACCCAATCATTTTTATATTGTCCTGACTGTTAGGAATGCAATAATGTATTAGCATTAAAACTCTGAACATCTTTATGGGAATGACTGGTTTATTGAACCGACTGAATATCTGAGTAGTACAGTAGTGATTCCTCATATGCTTGTTTATTACTTTGGTGTGAAAAATTGTCACTAACATATTCAGCAAATAAAATCATTATCAACAATATCTTTATTCCTGCACTCATTATCACAATCTGAGAACTTGGATAAGAAAGTATCCTTGAAGTTTGTTAAACCGAATAAAGCTCCATATACAACCTCTGAGTTCACAGTTAGCCTCAGTACAGATAGCTAGGGATTCTTACAGCGATATCAGAGCCTCTGATCTTGCCATCCTAGTGGGGTCATCGTTTCCAGTTGTCAGAGTTCAGCAGTAGCCATGCTAGCCAGGTATGCATAGCAGGCGCAGGGTACCCGGTTTTGATTATAACAGGGAGGAACCAGAACAGGTAGATTCTTCAGTACAGGTGGACATTGAGTCCAGTCATCCGGA
>MU226247.1:3008002-3037341 GCA_018584345.1 Thuja plicata
CATGTTCTGGATGTAAATTTTGTGGAGTAAAGTTTGGCATATAAGGTCTGGCTGTTGCAGATCTTTCTGGTTGATTGTTATTAACTGAACGGTCATCCCTACCAACTTCATTCTGATTTTGATTTATGTTCTGAGTCCTGAATTGAGTCATCAGATTGGTCATAGTGTTTATATTGTTCTAAATGTCCTGTTGACTTCTAATCAATGCTGCAATTAAATCCCTATTATTTTCTGGTTCTGCCATGTGATTATCGTATTCAAAAATTACCTCCTCTAATTCAGTATGACTGTCCTCAATTTCAAATTGTAGAGTTGAATTGGATGGGCAGGTTGAATTTCTAACTTGACGTTCACGTGTATTCCGAAAATTATAATGTCCTGATGGCATATTCAGCAAAACATGTTTTCCTATTTTCAAAAAAAAATACCTCACAGATAGGCAGGATAAAAAGCTCTGATACCACTGTAAAATACCCAGATTCTGGGTACTAATTTCAAAATTGGACTAAGAAAATTTAACAAAATTCTGCAATACTGGTCTTAATTTTATTGTAGAGGTGGCATAAATATTGATTCAGGGACTCTTCTTGTTTCAATTCAACTAAAGAATGTATTGTAATATAATAGAGTCTATTCGTATTCTATACACCATTTGCAACTGTTATTCAAAGAGGGTATGTAACATTGGCACTTGTCTTCATGAGTGTCGTGCAGAACAACACAGTTTCTCTGCGCTCTACAGCAACCGCTGCTCAACAGCTACCCTTGAGGGACACCCGCAAACAATTTCTATTTCCACGTATTGCTCATGTCGCAACAGCATATCCACCTTGGCATGTGTATAAACTCCTTACTTTGCGCTTCTTTGTCTTATTGTAAGTAACCGATAGGGAAAGCGAATGGCAGTCTGCGTGTCAGGCCCCTTGACCACACTACGTGAACTACAATGTCGGCTCTGTTGTGGCAAATATATAGTGACGTCTTCATTAATGCGAGTGCTGCTATGTAATTGACGCTACCTTCCGGTGATAGATCGCAGCGGTATAACCCGACGTGAATGACACTCGTGGCAACTCGGTAGAATCCCAAGTTCAATGGACACCTGTCTGCTAATGACGGCCACAACACTTCGTCTCATCACGGCAGTCCCAACCAGAAGAATTTATGGTTGCTCATCTAAAACTTCTCTGTCGACATCTGTTGATCCACTAGGTCAGAGCCGGTTCTCCTAACGAAAGGATAGTTTGTTTTATCACCCATACAATTTCACAAATCTTCCAGCATCTCTCCTACGGCCACTCCCGACCCGTCTTATTGCCAACCATAGTTGGTTGAATCCCGTAAGGGAACTGTTCCATAAGGAACCGTTTATTCAAAGAAGTAAAGTTTGAAATATAAATTATTTAATATTACTTAACTTGTCAATAATATTAAATAATTAAACTCCTTATTATTACATAGTCAATTGATGACTATTTAGGGACACGACATACAAACTAAGGATCCAATGCCAATTGAACTTAAGTGCAATGACTAGCTTAGCACACAAGGCTTCCTCACAATCAACAAGGAGGCTAGTGGCCTAGTATACTTGAGTCAAAGAAGGAAACATCCGCACTCACTTTCATCCAACTAAGCTACTAACAACATGAAAAGAAATATACTCCAAGTAAGAGATTGAAGAAACCATGAAATGCTCCAAACGTCACATACATTCACCATGAAAACCAACAATGAAAGAAGGAATAATTTTGGTAGTATTATATCAACAATTTGATCAAGTCTTCCTTGGCTAACCTACTCTACTCTATCTTCTCTCCTACTCTAATCTAATGCTCCTTAGCTTACCTCTGAATCTAACTCTTGCAAATGAGAAGGCCTTGGCCTTTTATAGATGTTCAATTACAACGAAGGGCCAAGATTCAATTTTATAAACCCTAATTAGGGTTGCCAAATTTTCAACCAATTACAAGAGGGCACCAAATAATGGGCCACTAAGAAAATTACAATGATTTCTCAACCAATGAGAAAATAGGACACTTGGCGTGCTGTGATTGCTTGTGCTTGAAATTTGGAATTTTCTGATTGGAGAAGACAACTAGATCCACCTCATCATCCTTATCATGTAGCTTTGATCGTGAAGAGAAAACATCGCTTGATACTTAACATTTCTAACTTTGATTAACTCTTCCAAAACTATCAACTCCTTGGAGATGAATGGGATGACATGTTCCCAAATTACTTGATCCTCTCCACTCTTCCATCTTTGTCCTTGGAAATTTTCTAATGGCATGATTTGGATTGACATCCTTGAACTTGCACTCGATCTGATTTGAACTTGATTGCATTTGGAAATGCCTTCAAGTGATTGGACTTGTCCCTCTTGAACTTGATCTCGAATCCCAACTTGATCTCAATTTGAATAGCCTTGATGTCATGTCCTTCGGTGACTTGGTGTGAACTTCCTTCCCACTTGTTGGTGTGATGATGGAGGACATGCATTCCATCCTTTCTTTGATCTTCTAAGTTGTTCCCAGATTTGCTTTCCAAGGAAAGTAGCTTCCCATGATTTCATTGCCAAGAGTTCCAAGATTTGCTCTCCAAGGAAAATAGCTTCCCATGATTTTGTTGCCAAGAGTTCCCAGATTTGCCATCCAAGGAAAATAGCTTCTTTCTCCACCTTTCGCTTTGGTTGTCTTTTCTTTCCCTCGTGGAGTCCTTGAACTTGAAACCTAGAGCACCCTCTTGGAGTTTCGAACACTTCCCTTTATCCTGCAAAACATCAAGGAAACATGTCTTACTTATCTTTGTTCAAGATGCCACAAATCTGAGAAAAGGAAATTTAGAAATAAACTCCCTTAGATAAAGCCAATGAAGTTCGAAAAAAACTTTCATTTCCAGATTTCGACATATTCCTTCTACCATGACTTACTCTTATAAGATTCAAAGATTCCAAACACCTAATCCACTAGCCATGATAATTATCATTTCAGATTAGAACAAGATTGAATTCTGATTGTTTGAAGATTAAATACCCTTAAAGATTGAAAACTGAGATCTTAATGTCGAAAAGGATGGGATTAGATTGTAGGAATCAAAATATTTAAATATCCTATCACCACCTTTCCACTTCGTGCTTGCCTTTGAAAGGAAATCAGATTTGTACAGACCTGTAGCTTTCTTTAAGTAAATTCTGAGATTTGAAATGAATGCCAGCTTCTGCTACCTCACGATATTATGCCAATTTACTCTTCCACTTGAAATGCTAGGGAGATGGACAAAAGAACACCCCCCTATGTCTGATTTGCTTCCTTCCTTAAGTCTGCTACAAGTCCGATCTGCACTGCTGATTGGAGAAATTAGCATGCAATTGGATGTAAAATGAATCGAGTCTTCCTCCCTTAAATATGCTTTGCACTTCCATTCCCCTAGGAGGCCGAATTGCACCATTGATTTCCAAAATAAAAATGAAATAACCTCCTCCAAGAGGCCAACTTTTGCATCATGAAATTAATTGTTTGTTTGCTGATATAGGGACGACTTCATTTGGTTTAACTCTGGCTTTGTTTATGGTGGCCGACTTGCATTGGAGGAGGGGATGAAAGGTGAGGGCGGAATTGTCCTATTCATGGGACAATTCTGCCCAAGGAAGACATGGAAAACTCCCCTACCTTGGACCAAAATCTTCTCAATAAAATACCCAAACCTTGTTTGCCATGCCCAAGACTCCAAAAACTCACATGAAGGGGAAGCGGAATTTCATGGCTTGTAGGACAATCTCAGTCCTATGACTGGGCAGAATCCGTCCAGTCATGGGAGTATCTACTTTCTTATGATTTCCAGCTCCTAGCTCCCAAAAGATCATCACTTGTTTGGCTTGCACACGCCCCCATTGTCTAACACTTCACATTCCAAACAACCCAAGGGTGAAGGAAGCTTGGGAAAGAGGGAAGGAGGAGACAACCTTCATGACGGAATTGTCCTATCCGTGGTACAATTCCGCCCAAGGAAAGTAAGACAACTCCTAAAAGATACCACTCCTTCAACTTCAAAAAAAAACATCTTCCACATCCTAAGGGGTCTATCTCACATGGCCAAGAGAGGGCGGAAATTCATGGGGTATGGGACAACTCCTTGTCCTATGACTAGGCGGAATCCGACCAGTCATGGGACAACTTGCATTTTACTACAAAATTATTAAGACTTCCGACTACCATCTCTAAGTCTCTCAACACCATCATTGCATCTAACTCTCCGAATGCCCACACAACTATTCGCCAAAATCCCTGGCCACCATCACTTAGGAAGGAGAGAAGTGGGAGCTAGACTCCATGGCGAAAATGTCCTATGGATGGGACAATTCCGCCAAAACTCAATACGCTAAAACTTGTCCTCCAAAGATCTGGTGCCACCAAAACATTTTCAAAACATCATCATTCCACCTAAGGAACCGGAAGCAAGTCACCAAGGAGGGGCGGAAATTTGAAGGTCATAGGACAAATCCCTGTCCTGTAGGAGGTTAGAATCCGCCCTCGCATGGGATAGAGTAGACTTTATACTTAGCCAGTTTTTTCCAGTTCGGGGGCAAGAGAATTTATACAAATACAACATTTAAGTATAAGTTTGATTTGTACTTTAAGTTATATTTGTATAAATACCTTTCAGGATGTTTGAGATAAGTTTCAGCTTCATAGGAGTTAAGGTGCAGATTCTAGATTTTGGGGGTTTTTTAAATATTTCAGGACTTAGCCAAATTTCAAGGTTCAACGCGCCTTCAACAGGGTTACCTCCCACAATCTATCTCGGCTTTCTAAGATTGAATTGAAGCTGGAACAAGGATTCTCAAAGGGTTTAAACTTGTTTCATCGCAAATCCTTTGGTTTTGATCCCATATTCTCGAAAAATTTAGCACAACTCTTGCTCATGTTCCAAACAGACTTGACTTCCCAGCAAACCAAAATTGCCAAAACCAACTCTCGAACTTCACTCGCCGAACCTAAGGACCTGAAAACTGCCACCAACAAAGACTACCTAAGACCACTACTCCTACCGCTTGCAAAAGAGGGGGAGTCCCCATTTGCAATGGGGTGATGGTGTGAAAACCTCACAACAGGTCTGAAGTGGTAGGCAGCTGGAAGCTGAGGGTTTAAGGTGAGTTTCCAAGACATTGATGTATGCAAACCAAAATCTGAAGACTCCTATGCATGGGACGATTTTGGTATTAAATCATGGGATTTTCCATGGCCACTAAATCATATAAGGAATGATTGCAGGATAAGTGGGAGTGATCTCTGAATTTTTTGAGGCCAATTTGAAGTGAAGGGAGGCTGAAAGTAAGGTGTTTGCAGACCCAAGTCCGAGAATCTCCCCAGCTGGACGATTTTTTGGGAAAATCAAATAAATTCATTAAGTGCCCAAATCTTCTAGGGCTTACTTGCAGACTAATCTCCAGGCCAAGGCACATCTTTTACAAACAATTAGAGGCACCCAGGAGTTGGAGTAAGTGAGTTATGAACACAAGTCTGAGGACTCTATCTGAAAATCGATTTTTTCCATGTGATTCTGAGTGTGTTCAGTGATTATCAAATCTGATAGGAGTTTGTTGCAGATCTATTGGAGGTAATTTGAGGCTCATTTCAGAATCATTGGAAGCACATTTACCCTCAGAATAAGTCTGAAAACGTCAGAACAGGGGCGTTTTTGGGAAAAATCTTAATAAATCCACAACTGGCCCAATCATCCCAAAGTCTATTGCTGAGTGTGGGGAACTTATCATTACACAAGATCCTTGAATTTTAAGAACAAATCACCACAATAGAGGTATGCTGCAGACCTGTCTTCAGAAGACCAGAATTTTTATATCATGACAAAAGAGGTTTTTCCTAATGAAATTCATTCATGCTCCCATTGAGACACATATTTATCAATTGAATTGTATTTGGACTGGTGTTTGGACCTATCTTTAACTACTTTTCAGATTTATCCACGTATTTTCCTCAGAAAGTCAGAATCCAGTTAGGGTCTGATTTTATCTTTGGTGGAAAAGTATGATTTTGAAGCATGATTGAGTTACAATTTTGGTTCCTAGTTGACATATCAATCCTTGAATGCAATAAGCTTATAAGTTATTTGAATTTATTGCAAGCCAATTTTCAGACTTGTCCAATTTGTCCTCAGAAAATCAGAATTTAATGAAAGAGCAACTTTGTCATTTTTTGAGGCTAAGTGTTGATCAAATTTTGTCTTAGGATTCTTATCCCAATGCTTATTTTGGTTACTACTTTGAAGGGATTGAACTACTAATTTAAGGTATGGAATTCATAGCTTGATCCAAAAGATTTTAAGTCTGAAATTTATTATTTTGCCAAGTCCTTAAATACTACTGACTTTGAAATTAAAGCAGGGAAATGGCAGAGAGTAAGGGGATTGCAGCAAGGACAATGTTGATCAAGAGGCTATCCAAAGGATTCTATCCTGAGTCTTCGATGGCTTCTAAATGGGGAAAAGCTATAGATACGAACATGGAGCACATAGACATGAAGAAATTAAAGAGAAGGATGTATGGATCCAGAGATCGTCTTCCTTCAAGCATAGCAGTTAAGACCATGAAGACTGGACTCTCCCATGCGGCTGGGTTTCCTCCAGCTATCCAGTGCAATGAACTCCTGGTTGAATGTGCAAAGAATTATGATCCAGACACCAGGACAATCAGAGCTACAGGAAAGTTGTTTGCATTTTTGAATGAGGAAGCAATGAGAGAAACTTTCGGAATCCCATACTATCCCAAGATGCAGATCCAGACTAAAGAGGTGGCTAAAGCATTATATGACAAGAGACATGACACTTGTATAGACATCATTAACAAGAACTGAATCAGTGAGCCAAGGAAGCACCATTCCAAGTTACCCAAGAAGATTGTAAGTGAGGATTTTAAGGATGAATACAGTGATTTAATCTTCATGTTGAACAAGGTCATGGGAGCACCTCAGGGGGCCTTCTTTGATGCTTGGATGTATTACTTCATTGAAGAGATAATAGCAGGAAATGTAGTGATGAATTTGGGCAAGGATAATTAGCGACAACATAGATGCTCAGCTAAAGAACTTATGGGAAACAAAGCAATTCTATATGAGTTCCTATGTGATCTACCTGCTGGCAAGGAATATTGAATATTCAGGCCTCATATGCAAGGGTATTGATGATGTGAGTTTTATTCCACAACAACATGTAGAATCAAACACTTAATGTTTCAAGGTGAAACACCAAATATTCAATCCTCTCTTGAATAAGGTCATCTTTCATGCTAAGCTTCCAAAGTAAGATCATGAAATGACTTCAAGGTTACCTTCAATTGTGGACACTCGCTTAGTGAAATAATGTTACGGGACTTACGCTCTTCAATCAATGGATATCAACTTACTTGCACTTCTAAATATTTAACTTCACAATGTGCAATGAAAATATAGTTTTGATTTCAAACTCTTGAACCCTCAACTCAAACTTAAACTTAACTTCTACTTCTAACTATGAATGGAAGGAAACGTGGATGACTTGGACTCTACTAAATGCAATCTTGTCAGCGACTCCACCCACCTAGTGCAAGCTTCTAAGGAATACTCCAATGGTTTTCAAATCTATATCACCTCTTCAATCCCATCAAATGGATGCAAACTAAAGATTGAATATCAATTGAAGTTAAGTGCAATCACTAGATTACCACACAAGGCACTCTTACCATCAGCAAAAGGCTAGTGGCCTAGTTTTGTTCGAGTCAAACAAGTAAACATCCACAATTTCTTTCATTCAACTAAGCTACTTCTAAACAACATGAAATAAAATATATTCGAAGTGAGGATTGAAGAAACCATGCAACACTTCAAAACAATATTAAGTGATTCACCATGAAAACCAACAATGAATCATCAATCACTTCAATAGCATCATAGCAACAATTTGATCAAGTCTCTCCCTTAGCTAGCCTAATCTAATCTCCTAAGCTTATGAGTTAAAAATGAGAAGGCCTTGGCCTTTTATAGGTGTTCAATTACAACAAAAGGCCAAGATCAATTGAAGATCGAGGGCCGAGATTAGTCCCTAGAAATCCTAATTAGGGTTGCCACACTGTCAACCAATTACATGAAGGCACCACCCTATGGGCCCATAAGAAAATTATAATGCTTTTGGAAGCCAATGAGAAAATTGAACACTTGGCATGATTTGATTGATTGTGTTGTGTAGCTTGAATTTTCTGATTGGTAGAAGACAACTAGGTGCCACCTCATCATCCTTATCCAGTAGACTTGATCAACCTTTTGGTGATGGGAAAATACCTCTTGATACTCAACATTGCCAAGCCTTCAATAGTGATGGCATAATCCCAAATTGCTTCATCTTCTCATGTCCATCTTCCTTCTGAAATCTTCCCATTGTTATGATTTGAACTTGCTTGTACTTTGTGAACCTGATGCATCTTGAACTTCTTGATAATATCTTCATGTAGTTTGATCCTTTCGAGGCAAACTTGGGTTCCATCTTGATCTTGCCATGGATTTATACTTTGACAATCTGAATTGAATCTTCTCATTTGAAACCTTCGAGCTTGAGCCTTGAAGCGTCCACTTGGAGTCTTGAAGTCTTCCTCTCCTACCTTGTCTTAAACAATCCACCTTGCAAAACAAGAGAAAAGAAATGCATCAAACTATCAAAGATTTTCATAAAATTGATATTCAACCAAAGTAACAAAAATGAGTTCAATCATGGATTCACATGGGCTAAGAACCAAATTTTCTCATTCTTGGCAAATTTCTCCATGTTTTGATCTTTACTGATTAAATGGCTCTGATTTTGCAATCTGATATGAATTCTATTAAAATCTGGAGGATAAAACTAATTTTTCAGCGTACAACAAACCCAGATTTCACCCAATATTGTTGTCCTCCAAAAATCTTGATCTTTCCCCTAAGTTGATCTTCCACCAACCCATCACTTCGCCATCTTTATGAGATAGTTCACTGCCCTTATATGACAAAAACTTATTGCTAGCTGGAATATACTTCGCTACTACAGGCAAAGATGAGTGAAAATGATTTTAATTGAGCTCCTCTTATATAGGCGATGGAAGAGGCGAAGGAGTACAACCCCAAATAGGCCAACATTGGTCCTCATCACCAATGAAAATTTACTTGCATTTAACCCTTTTCAATTCCTCTAGGTCAACCTTGTTAGGATAGGAAATGTTTTTTTTTAAGTATTTAACACTCCTAGACAAAATCGCTGCCTCTTTAATCTTAGACCTGGCCTCATATAAGGGGCGGAGATTTGGGGTGTGGGAGGATAAATCCTCATGGGAGGACGGAATCCGCCTTCTACTGAGGAATTTCTTTGTTATCTCAAATGCTCATCACCATCCTTCATGAAACTCAGCCCAATCAATCCCGCAAACTCCCCATTTCTTCTCCATTTTTAGTTCAGATTTTTGCTCACCTCTTTCTAGAGCTAACTTGTCTTCTCATTCAAGTCATGGGGTAACCTTTATTGAGCAGGGCAGAAATAAGGTGGTCATGAGGATTTTATCCTTGGGGGATGGCGGATTCGGGATGGCGGATTCCGCCATCCCTTGAGGGATTTTTTCATTTGTAAACTTTGATTCCAATCATCAACTTTCAAATCACTTTGACCTTCACCTTTCTCCCATAATGCAAATTAGTTCATACTTCATCATTGTAAGCAAGGCAGAATTGTAGGGGGCTTGAGGATTTTGCCTTCTTGCTGTGCGGAATTTGTGAAGTCTTGAGGATTTTAAGATCAGCTTTCCATTGCTTTCACATATCAGATTTTCATCTTCTATTAATTTCAACATTTCAACCCAAGGGATTTTAACATTTTCATTTTGACAAACTCCCCTCAATCCAAAATAATGAATTGGCCAACTCAAAAGGGGCGGAAATTTCATGATGGGGAGGATAAAATCCTAGGTAGGGGGCAGATTCCACCCTTACCCAAGGATTTCAACACTTTTACTTAACCAATCTTCACACCGAAACCTTCCTACCTTATCATCCAACCTCTAACTTCATCCCGTAACCACTCAGCTCGCCCCATATCCACGAAATATTAAGTTGCTCTCACTCCAAGGAGGGGCGGGAATCTTCATGTTGAGAGGATTAAATCCTTGACAAAAGGCGGATTTCGCCCCTGTCCTAGGATTTTGAACATGTTCCACCTCATAACTCATACTATTCCATCGTTTTTAGCTTGTTTGCCTTTGGCAATGCAAGTTTGGGAGGGGAAAAGCCCATGCTTGCTTCAATTTTGCCAAGGCGGAAATTAAGGGTAGGCGAGAATTTTATCCTTGGACATGGTCGGATTCCAATCTGGAGCCAGGATTTTGAATTTGCAAGTTACCTCCCCATTTCAACACTTAGTCATTTTTTCAACTCAGGGACGGGAGGATTTATACAAATATAACATTTAAGTTATATTTGTATAAATATTGTCTGAATGTTTGAGATAGGTTTCAGCTTCATAGGAGTTATAATAAAGATTCTAGACTTTGGGAGTTTTCAAAAAAATTCAGACTTTGCCAAATTTCAAGATTCAGCACGCCTTCAACAGTGTTACCTCCCACAACCTATCTTGACTTTCTAAGGCCAAATTGAAGTTGGAACATGGATTTTCAAAAGATTTTAACTCATTTCATCACAAATCCCTTGTTTTCAACTTCATATCCCTAACAAACTTAGCCCAACATTCACTCACATTCCAGACAGACTTGACTTCCCAGCAGGCCAAAATTGCTCAAATTCACTCCCGGACTTGGAGACTTGAAAATTGTTACCACCTAAGACAACCACTCTTATTGCTAAAGCAAAAAGAGGGGGGTCCCCATTTGCAATGGGGCGATGGAGTGAAAACCTCACAACAGGTATGATTGGCAAAGATCAATTCAAAGTATATGATTGCTATCTTGAGTTGCAGTTACATGAGAAGGCAAGTTACAGAAGGGTCAATGACATCTTCACCATGAATATCACACACTCACTTCAGGAGGGAACACATAGAAGATTATCCAAGGAGGTCATAGCATTGGTTTAGCAGTATGGATATTGGTATATCCAATTCCCTATTTTTACTTATATCAGGATCCAGGGATTTTCCTCAGAGCCATACAAACTTCCTAAGTATCCTACAGATAAGATGGATTTGTTGAAGGTGGTCAGGCAACTTTCAAAGTTTGATCTTATACAAAAGGAGAAACACAAGCAGGGAATGCCTTCCTCTATCACTTTGGGGAAAATGCTTGAGTCTTGCCCTTCGTTACAAGCAGCAAGGACAACTAATGCAGAGTTATAATTCTATCAGTTGGGGACATACAAAGCAAGGAAGAATTTCAATCTATTCCAAAGGATCCATACCAACAAGGGAAGGAAGTATAGACATAGGATCGATATTGAGGATTATTGGTCAAATCTAATGGATGAGCTGGTTGTAAGGAGAACGATGTGGTCTAGAATGTCAGCTGATTTTATGAGGAGATGTGGTGTCTTCCCTATTCCCAACCAGGTTAAGGATGATGGGAATCTAGTCCATTCTCTCTACAAATATAAAAAGGACAAGTCCCTAGAGCCACCCAATTGGTCACAAAATGAAGAACTTTCAGATTTGGAAGTCTTGATGCGAGTAGTGATGGATAGATCAAGGGTGTGGATTGATAAGAAAATCAAGAGGTTGATGAAACAGGCTATTACCCTCAGTCATGCCAGGATGCAAGGCGAAGATTCTTCTTTGAGAGGGGATGAAAGAACTATCAGCACTTCAAGATTGCACACTCAGAATACAAGGCAAGCTTCAAGGGAAGGAGATAATGTGGCTGAAACATCACAAACTAAAAGTGACAGAACCATTAGTAAGGACTCTGGAAGCAAAAGAAATAAGTCTGTCACACCTCCTATTCCTAGTTCTTCAACAACTAAGGAAACAAAGACGCAAGGTATGGATCATGACTCAGTGCAGGGAGGAGATACAAAGATTTTACCTTTGGATAGTCAGGAGGCAGCTGCATCCACACAGTCAGTGCAACAAGGAACAGAGATATTGTCAGATTCTCCTATTGTTCAGTTAGTGGTTGATTTAGGAGGTGATGTGAGACAGCTTGATCTTAACACTCAGGAGATTGAGGATGAGGTCATTTCAGCATTCAAGGGACTTAATGATGATGAGCATATGGAAGATGGTATGGATTTATCAACAGTTCCTGAATGGTTAATAGAAAGCATGAAGAAAAGGAGAAGAGTAGAAGAGGTTCTTCCTATGGATGGCATCGATGCATTCTTGAGTAGGATTGGAAGAACAAAAGAGCCTAAGTCAACAAAGAAGATTAATAAGATTACCAGGGATGAGTCATGGTCTCGCACTGTGCATTTGGATGTCCCAGTTGAAGGTAAGAATGAAGATGAGATTACTCCTAATGATTACCATATCTCCTCATTCGACATTGGGCTGACACTAAGGAACAGGAATTTCAGGAATGGAGAGACACCGCAGATGCTATTGAAGACGGGATGGATCAGCTGATAAAATAAAGAGACGAGCTTGAATTGGAGAATATGGTGATGGAGGAATTCATAAATAAACATATGCATTCATCAAGACATGAGAGCACAGTACTTGTTCCATATGTCCCTGCTTCTCAGGATTCATATTGTGCTTGTGGCATAGTGAAGGGATGGGCAAGTGATATCAGGGAACAAGCAGAGGCCTTTCTTGCAAGGATAATTCAGGCACATGAGAGGACCACATTGTTGATAAATAAAATGCAAGGATTAGATGAGATATGGAAGGAACGTCAGCCTATTGAAAACAAAATGATTCCTCGTCTCAAGGCATTAAGGAGTATCCCTACATCGATCCTAACTCAAGGAGTTATTGATAAAGGAAGTGCATATGACTTTGGTCATTGGTATCTCTCACTGGTCATGAGGACTACATATGAGGGTGCGACAAAATGTGAGAATATTGAAGGTCCTATCCTGGAGATATGTTCAAGGGTCCTTGTTGCAATCAAGGAATTGCTTAGTCTTGACATTGATGCTTCCAGTGAATTGGATATGGATGAGCTGAAAGAGAGGATGGAATCAGTGTATTTCAGAGACAGACTCTCTTGAGAAGAGTCATTTGAATAGGTTTCTATCACTTATGATTTCCATAAATGACCTGTAGAGGCACACTTCAGATTGGGATGGCACATTGGATACATGCATGGAGAAGTTGGACCTAATGGAGTTACAGCATAACAACCTTCCTAGTGTTGAAATGGAGGAACTTAGTGCAATTTTTCTTAAGTTAATTGATTTTTCTAAAAGGGAAAAGGAAAAAGGAGTGCACATTTTGGATGATGAGTTGTATGATGACTAGACGGCTTCCTTGCTTCCTATTGGTCCTCAGGCCATTGAATTTTCTCATTGGCTCATTTTGTGGTGCTTCATTTCTATTGGCTATTTTTGGTTGTCCTAATTAGGGTTTGTAATGGATTAATCTAGGTCATTGGTTTCAAATCGATCTTGGTTATTCATTGTAATTGGGGCTCCTATATAAACCCCCATCCCTCTCATTTGTAGAAGAGGTTCTTAGAGAATTGTTTCTAATATAATGTCGAATTTTCTCTACTTTTCATTGTTGTGTCTTGCATTGGTGAATTGTTGTGATCAAGTTTGAATTGTTGCATGGTTATCTATGTCCCTCACTTAGAATAGATTTGATTTCAAGTTGTTTAGATTAGAATTTGCTTTACGAAACTTTGTTGGATGAGAGTAATTGTGGATGTTCACTTGCTTGACTTGATCTTAGACCAAACCACTAGTCGCTTATTGATTGTAAGTGTGTCTTGCATGGTCAACTGGCATTCATATGCACTTAACTTCAATTGATATTCAATCTTTTGTTTGCATCCATTTGATAGCATTAAGAAGGAGATGTTGATTTGAAAATCTTTTGAGTATACCTTAGAAGCTTGCACTAGATGAGCAGAGTCGCTGACAAGACTGCTTCTAGTAGAGTCCAAGTTCATTCACACTTTCTTGCATTCATAGTTAGAAGTAGAGGTAGAAGAAGAAGTTAGAAGTAAGTTGAGGATTCAAGAGTTAAAAGATCACTATATTTTCATTGCACATTGTAAAGCCAAATCATTCAAACTAAGTTGACAAGTCCTAGTGAACAGTGTAAGTCCCTAAGGGCCCGTTTGTTCCTGGAATTAGACTGGAGTTGGCATTATCTAATTCTAGGAAATTCTAATTTCATGTTTGTGTCCATCCAAAAAATTGGAATTGGAATTTCGAAATTCCAATTTTGCCTCAAAATGGGAATTTGCATCTTCCACCAAAATAGGTGGAATTGGAATTTCAAAATAAGTGGAATGGGAATTCCAATTTTTAGAAAACCAAATTTAATATTTTGTGGGATCCGTGACTATAAAGATGTATATTATATTGCTATAAGGATGTATATATATACATGTGTGTATATACACACGTGTGTATATACGCATGTGTGTATATACACATGTGCGTGTAATACAAACCAAATTTAATATTTCGTGGAATCCGTGACTATAAAGATGTATATTATATTGCTATAAGGATGTATATATATATATATATACATGTGTGTATACACACGAGTGTATAAACATGCACATGTGTATATATACACACATGTATATATACATGCACATGTGTGTATATACACACACGTATATGTACACATATGTATATACACACATGTGTATATATGTGAGTATATACACATGTGTGTATATACATGCACATGTATATACACACATGTGTGCATGTGTATATATACACACATGTATATACACACACGTAATGTGTGTGTATATACACAAATGTGTGTATATGTGTATACACACACATGTGTGTATGTGTGTATATATACACGTGTGTATATGTGTATACACGGATACACACTTGTATGTGTATATACACACATGTGTGTATATACACATGTATGTGCATAAACACACGTGTGTATGTATACACACACGTGTATGTGTGTATGTGTATACATGTCTATGTACACACATGTATACACATGTGTGTATATATACACACATGTATATATACATACATGTATGTATATATATATACACGTGTGCATGTGTGTATATATACACACCATATTCAAAGAAATTAAAAAATAAAGAATTAAAATTCCTTATGCATCTTCTCAGTCATCTTCCTGGTGAACCAAACGGGTCAGCCCATATTCCGGATTTCATTTTGAGGATAAGCATCTTCCTGAATTGCAACATCTTCCTGAATTGACCATATCCAGGATATGTTATTCCAGTACCCAAACGGGTTAGTGATCCAGCAAATCACATCATTTCAACTGAGCGAGCATCCACAATTGAAGGAACCTTGAAGTCACCTTGTGATCTTACTTTGCAAGCTTAGCATAAGAAGTGACCTTATTCAAGAGAAGATTGAGTATTTGGTATTTCACTTCGAAGCATTAAGTGTTTGATTTTGCATGTTGTAGTGGAATAAAACTCACATCAACAAGTTTGCTCGTATCTCCATAACATTCCCTCCTTCCTTTTTCTTAAATGTTATTAGGTTTCGATAGAAGGTAGGTGTCCTTGTGTCATATTAACTGCCGCCTCTTAATCACCACATGACTGTTTATTAATATCAAAAGGATGCCTTACTTTTCTGCTCAGAACTTCTTCCTTGATCGATGTATGAAATTGCTGATGTTTCTACCTGTTCAGTCTTAGTTAATGTCCTCCTCCAATGAAGCAATTCACTATGTATATCTTCTCAAGAATAGATGAAGAGTTGACATTCTTCATGGTATACAACTCCTCTGATTAAGGCGTCCCTTCATGACTTGATTGCTGCCCTTTCATAACCAAGCACTATCTTAATGCTAATTGCTTTTTATTAAAATTATGATCACTAAATAGTAGTGCAGATTTAGGAATCGCTGCTCCGCAATAATTAAATGTCTTTTTGTATCTTGCTTCTTGTCTTCCAATTGTCATGTGCATCGCCCCATTGCAAATGGGGACCGCCTCTTTTTGCTCGTAGTCATTCGGTTAGTTGGGTTTTTTCGCAGTGAATTTGGCAAGTTCAGAGCTTTAGGGACTGAGGTGGTAGAGAAGTCAAGTAGCCAAGATGCAATCTTAAGTGGGAACGTTAAAATTGAAGTCTCTTTGAGTCAGGTTATAGTGGGTTGAACGTACAATCCTAAGTGTATTTAAATTTTGGCTACTCAAGTAGTCCAAAATTCCATATAAATGCATATTCCATGCATAGGGGCCTTAAAATCCTTATAGAGATTGATTTTCCACACTTAAAATTGTCAAAATCCTAACGAAAATCAAATTTTCTTTATAAAAATACACAAAATCCGGACGTACTATGAATTTCCCCACTTATTTTGATCAAAATCAGGACTTATAATGATTTTCCCAACTTATTTTAATCAAAATCCGGACTTATAATGAATTTCCCCACTTAATTGGCATTTTCCTCAAAAAAATTTAAGTGTTAGGGATAAAATCTAGACATACTATGAATTTCCCCACTTTGCATGACATTTGCTTGAAATTTTTTTAAGTGTGGAAATTATCCAAACATGGGTCGATTATCCCCCAACTAGAATCCAGAGATTAAATGAGGAGAATAAACAATCCAGACATAGGGTGAATTTCCCTTTGATTTTATACTTAGTCAAATTTTGGAGGGCGAAGTTGGAATTATCCACACGAGTCATTTTTACCTTGGAATTGACTTGGAAGTGAAAAATTTCTAAGTGTGGAATTCATCCATCCACACATGGGTCGTTTTTCCCTTGAGAGTGATAAAGGAAGGTGGAAAATTTTCTAAGTATGGAAATCAACTATCCTGAGATGGGTTGAATTTCCCCTTTAAGAGCAAGCAAGATGAATTTTTTTCTAAGTGTGAAAATGAGTGTTATCCTTGCAATGATCGATTTCCCTACTTGGAATAGGTGGAAAATATGTGTGGATGTCACCCTTTTGATCCATGGATAGCATGTTTGGAGAGATAATTTGGACTTAGCCGTTTTTTTGAAAGATCCATACATGGATCGATTTTCCCCATTATGGCTATTTAAAATTAAATAAAAATAAATAATGGGAAAATAATAAAGTAAAGGGTGGAAGCTTCTAGAAAGTAATTATTTTTTATCCCACATTGCTTGTGGGAGGTAAACAACAAACTAAAACTCCTTTAAAAGGGCTGATGGCTGAGAGATAAAACCATAAAAGTCTGAAAGTCCAATGTGAAGTGGCTAAGTCAAAGGCTGGAGTAAAGTTCGATCTAGCAAGGGAGAGCTGGAAATTGATCCAAGAGGAAGAAAGAGACATCATCTACATTCATAAAGTCTGATATGAATGAAGGAAAAGATCTGAAGTATAGAGGGTTTGACTTTTTCTTGGAATATCCCAAGTTGTTTTCATGTCTTCAAGCATTAGTGGGATTTATTGCAGACCTTGATTAAGGGGAAAACCACAAATTCTAAAGGCATAAGGGGCGGAAGATATCAGTTTTCAGATCAAAATCTGAGGATTTGCAGCAGCAGGGGCAATTTTTGGAAAAATCATATAAAATCATTAAAGCCTCAAACACACCAAGGCTTGTTTGCAGATTGATTCTCAGGGAAAAACATACATTTTGCAACCAATTTGAGGCATTAAAGAGCTGAGGTAAGTGAGTTACATGCAAAAGTCTGAAAACTACCTCTCAGAATTGATTTTTCTTCACCTAAATCTGAGTTTGCTCTGTGAACACAATCTGATTTGGGACCTATGGAAGACCTTTTGCAGCATCTTGGGACTCATCTTGAGCCATAAGAAGTCTGAAAATTTCATACTTGCAGGCCCAAATCTGAAGTTTCCCTCAGACTGGGCAATTTTTTTTTAAATCATAGAAAATAATTTAAGAGACAAAGCAGCCCAAACTTGTTTACTGAGTCTTCCTTGACAAAAAAATCACCATTTGAAATTGATTCCAGTCACTGGGAGGTTAAGGTAAGGCTGCTATGAGCAAAAATCTGAAAACAACTTCTGAGAATTGTATTTTTTGTCAAATCTGGGTTTACTTTTTAAATTGCAGTCTGATCCTAACCATATTGCAGACCTTTTGGGCGTCATTTAGGGATCATTTTGCAACCATTCTAAAGTCTGAAGACACAAGTTTCAGACCCAAGTCTGCAGGCTTCTACAATAGGGGCAATTTTTATTAAATTTCCTATAATTCACTAACTTACCCAATCACATAGAAGGTTGTTGCTGAGTGCTTGGAAGGTCCTTTTGTGCATAAATCACTAAGCGTGAGGACTAAATTCATCCGGAAGAAGGTAGTTGCAGGTCTGTCCTCAGAAAAATCAGAGAATGTGCATAGGTAAAGGGGTCTGATCTGTGCATTTGGAAGTTCAAATAAGTCAATTTGATCATGATTTTTTATGTTCTAACAGTCTGATTGCACCCTAGTTGCAGACCATGTCTTCAGACTTCGTCCTCAGACATATGTCCTCAGCAAATTTCTCAAACTTAATGACTTCAAAATTCTGATTTTTCTAAGTTTGTAACAGCAAAGGGGCTATTTTGTGCTCTTAAATTGGCTTGTCTTCAAACAAGTCCTCAGACTTAATTTTCCCAAACTTGTCCTCAGACTTTAAATCTCTCATATTTGGTTCTAAGTTTCATTTGCAGCCTTCAATGTGATTTTTTCTAAGTCATGGAGTGCAAATTAGTGGTAAAATCAAGGGATTAAAGGGTCTGGAGTTTATTTCCTAATCAAATTCCCTTACAAGATCATTAACTTCATGCCTTATTTTCTTTTGCAGGAGTGATTGTGTGAGACATTGATAAGCAGGGAGTACAAGGATGGAACAATCTTGAGTAAATCACAAAATTACAATTCAAGTTGATCTTCCATTCAAAGACTAAGGTGACAAGACCAAAGACAAAGTAAAGGACATTTTATTAGGACTTTATATTATCCTTGTCCCTGTCAGTTTTCCACCAAGAGGATGAGCAAGAATCAAAGCAAGGATTGAACAAGAAACGTGAAATCAATTAATCCCTATGACAAGCGAATTTCCACCATAGGTGACTACATGCAGGGAAGCGGATGAGGAAAGAGGAAGGATTCAACAATGCAATTACAAGCCAAAAGGACCTTGATACATTCAAGAAGGAGACTTAGAGGATTCAAGATCAAGCCTTCATCAAGTAGGGACATGGGACAAGTTCAGATTTAAAACAAGGATTCCATGGACAAGTTCAAGGATTCAATTCCAAGACATTCATGTGTCCTTATGCAAGGCAACTTTCCACTTGATTAAATGCTTGAAGAATAAAGACTATCTTACAAGGTGAACAACTTGTCCCTATTCAAATCAATTTTCCATAGGGATCAAACCAGTACACCAAGGAATGTTCGAGGATGATTCTAACACCAAAGTTAGCATTGGAACGTGGACAAGGACATAAATTCAAGTCTGAGGTCAAGAGCAAGAAAGAATTCAAGGACAAGATTCCCATCAAGGGAGTGATCCTGATGATGATCGAGCCATACAAGGAAATGGATTAAGGAAGATTTAATATGCCAAGGAAGATGTGCTCCAGGATTTGCCCCAAGGATCAAGTTCGAAGATGAAGACAAAGTGGAATTCCAAACAATGAGGGTGGAAATGTGAAGGGTTCAAGAATTACAAAGTCAAGACATCCAAGAGGAAGAAGTCTGAGAATGATGTAGAATTCCTAAGGATAAGGAAGTGGAATTAAGATAAAGATTGCAAGAGGCATACATGTTCATATTACATAATAAAAGAGTTGTATGATGACTAGGTGGCTTCATTGCTTCCTATTGGTCCTCATGCCATTGAATTTTTTCATTGGCTCATTTTGTGGTGCTTCATTTCTATTGGTCATTTTTGGTTGCCCTAATTAGGGTTTGTAATGGATTAATCTGGACCATTGGTTTCAAATCAATCTCGGCCATTCATTGTAATTGGGGCTCCTATATAAACCCCCACCCCTCTCATTTGTAAAGCAGGACTTGTTGAAGTTGTTGGTATGATACTGCCAAATTGTTCTTAATTCATTGTTGTGCCTTGCATGGTGAATTGTTGTGATCAAGCTTGGAGTATTGCATGGTCTCTTCATTTCCTCACTTAGATTAGGATTTCATTTCATGTTGTTTAGAAGTAGCTTAGTTGAATGAAAGAAATTATGGATGCTTACTTGTTTGACTCGAACAAAACTAGGCCACTAGCCTCTTGCTGATGGTATGAGTGCCTTGTGTGGTAAGCTAGTGATTGCACTTAACTTCAATTGATATTCAATCTTTGGTTTGCATCCATTGATGGGATTGAAGAGGAGATATTGATATGAAAATCATTCGAGTATACCTTAGAAGCTTGCACTAGGTGGGTGGAAGTTGTTGATAAAACCGCACCTAGTAGAGTCCAAGTTCATCCATGCTTCCTTCCATTCATAGTTAGAAGTAGAAGTAGAAGTTAAGTTTAAGTTCAAGTTGAGAAGTTCAAGAATTGGAAAATCAAAAAGTATATTTCATTGCACATTGTAAAGTCAAATCATTCAAACTAAGTTGACAAATTGTAGTGAACAACGTAAGTCCCCTTAGTGATCCAGCAAATCACATCATTTCAACTGAGCGAGTGTCCACAATAGAAGGAACCTTGAAGTCACCTTGTGATCTTACTTTGCAAGCTTAATATAAGGATTGACCTTGGTAGTACTTCAAAGCTACTTGCAAAAAAATTTGATTGCCTTTGTGAATTTTGGTCATATCTTGTTGTTTATGCTCTCTATCTTGGTTTAGGGTTTAGGGTTTTATTTAGTTGCAAAGTCTTTTAAGCTAAACCCTAGGTTTGTTCTAATTTGTCGTTACTTTTCGGTTCATAAGACAAAGGGTTGTTATGTCCTGAGAGGGGTCATCGTTGTTATCCTAATGTTTTATATTTTATGTCGGGTCGGCCTTTTATTTTGTCTCCCTTTGTTTTATTTTCCTAAGTTAAATGTGCATGTGGTCGTGTTTTATAAGTGATATATGTTAAGGGTTTGGCCTAGGTTCTAGGCGGGTCCCCTTTACCTTTCTAGCGGTGTGCTACGTGTTGCTTTTTCATTGGCCCCGCAATGCCGTGATGACGTCCCACTGAAGACTTTGTTGACCACAGCATCGTAGGAGATCAACATCTGTCATGTGTATTAACCGAAGGAAACTATAGAAGGATTAAAATATTTCATGCCGATTGTATTGGAGTTAACTGGCGAGCAACTTAATATCACATCTTTTAGCACATGGTGAAAATGGACGGTGATCTTCTAATCTGGGTGAAACGGTAATCGAGGTTTAACAGACGGATGAAGTGCTATGGTTTGATCGACAGTTATAAGGAGGATGAAATCAACGGCTGTCGTGATCCTGCGATTAAAGACTTGTGAGGGATTTTGCGATAGCGGGATCACGGGATGGTGCCACGTGTCCCAGTCAGCCAGCGCAAGCCAAAGGTAGGGCCAGTTGATGAAGTGTAAAGAGCGATGACTTGGTGGTTTTTCATTGGTCGTCGGGTGGGTCCGTTTGCCAGATAAGAAGTCAATGTCAGATTGACCAATTTAGAGTGTTTGATGCACCAGAGAGGAAGGAGGATCGACGGCCAGAATTCAAACTTGCAAAAGGGAGGAATTCGAATTGTTTTCATGCATATGAACATTAATGGTGGACAGTACATCAACAACTTGTTTCAAACAAACATAAAAGAGGATTTCTTATGCCATTTTGCATTCACCAAAGCATTCAGAAGGTGCAGAATTCTTCTCCGGTGCTAGAAGGGTGTGATTTGAGCTTTTGCAACAAGGAGTCCGAGGGTTTTCTGCGATAAAACAGTAAGTGGGTTTCTATGTTTTCTTTGGTCATTTCAAGGTTACTGTTGGGTGAATTGTGTTCGAATTTGTGGGGATTGTGTTTGTAGGGTATTGAGGAATTAGGGTTTGATTAAATTGAGTAAAGATTTGTGGGAATTGTGTTGTAATTTGCAATTTCTTGGCAAGCCCTAGTTGTTCTCTTTTATCTTGTAATTTGAAGTCAAAAGCCCAAAGATTTAGAATGGCGCCCCAAAGAAAGCATTCCCAACAAACTGAGTATGAAAAGAGGAGCCTGTATGACGACTTTCTAGACCAATTTCGACCATCCACAACAGATAAGTATCAGGGACATAAATTCATGGCGGGAAAGGCCATAGGTGAGAGTTTAATTGATAAGGCATAGAATGTAGTAGATGCTAGGGCTCCCAATCTCATGTCTAGAGTGTCGATCCCAAGTAAGGTCTAGGTGAAACATTGAGCATATTGTAAAGCATTTTATAGAGCAAATTTGATGGGTTTTGTGTCAAATTTTTGCAGGTTTTGAATACATGAATTGTAAAATGTTGTATGACAGAGATAGCAATTGAAGATTAATGAAAAATACAATTCATACCCAATTCTCTCTTGTGTACAAGTTTTAAGAATTTGAGTGAAATAGAATCAAGGGTTTTATTTTATTTAGTGTGTTGTTGTGATGTATGTAAACTTTATTCATGCTTTGATCTAATAGGTCAATTAAATGCTTGAATATATTTACAGGTTCTTAGGGTTTGTGCAAGGCTTTTGATAAAAAGTTGGGGTTGGGGTTGCAGTTGAGATATATTGTAATGCAATATATTCTTAGAACTTAAAGCTATTTTGGTGAACTTCTATTATACTGCAGTTTTATTGCTTATGAATTCAATACCCAATGGAATGAGGTGCTGATTAGTGTTGTAGTGTTTTCACTTATATTGTGGTGCTCAATTTCATCTAACTTCGTTATAAAAATGATTAAATCACGCAAAATCTTTACATTTTATGTATGTTGTTGTTATCTCATGCTCCAATAGATAGAGGATCACTAGGAATCAGCCATTTCATAGCAGTATCCCTCTTTGTTGAGCTTTTATATGAGATCATCAGCTTTGTTTTGATGTTATTTACAAGTGTGGTGCAGAGATTGTAAATGCATTAAGATTACCCTCCCGGGTTTTGCAGAGCCCAAAGTGCAGAAGGGTTTAAGCTATCCTTGTCAATTGGTCCAAGTCCCAGAGATTATTGAAGATTGGAGTTGGCTTCTCCATAGGTAATTGAAAGATCAATTTGGTTGCTATTTGTAAGTGTAAACCCTTTTCAGGAACCAACAAACCTTATTCAAGAGAGAGTTGAATATTTAGTATTTCAACTCGAAACATTGAGTGTTTGATTCTGTATGTTGTAGTGGAACAAAACTCACATCAACACGGCCTTATATGTATGCCTTTGTTTTGGGTATGGTCAGCATATTAGAAGGTCCTTATCTTATTGATTATTTCTTGCTTTCAACTATTTCGCATTCTCAAGACTAGGTTGGCCCTCGCCCACTTTTATCTCCTTTGTTTTGTTCCTATGAGGGTGGGCCAGCTTTTCTTTTTACTTATTTTCATCAAAATCAAGGAGGTCGGCTAAATGTAAGAAAATTGTGATGTCTTAAACATAAGACAATTTTCTAATCAGATATATATCAGTTTTGAAGAGGTCTCGGGGTGGGGGCATGACAATGTGGAGTTACCTGAAGGAACTGCACGAAACGATAAATAAAGGCAAATCTTTCTTCCTTAAGAATATGTTTTTCATGACAAGATGTCTTTGCAAGATCATCTCATGAAGATCAAAGACATTCATGATCAACTTGAGGCCATTGGTCACAGATGGAAGAAGACGATATGGTGGTTATCACGCTGAAAAGCTTACCATGATCATGTGTGCACTACATCAAAACTCTCAACATTACATCCGCTAATGTTGAATTGAAGTTTGATGAGATGTGCAATAAGCTCTTGCAGCAAGCCGGGCGGAAAAAGCAATTTGGTAGCAGCAGAAAGATCACCAATGTGGAATAGGTGTTTACTACCAAGGACAAAGGCAAAGGCATGTACACTTAGCAGAAAGGGCAAAGCGCGCATGATGATTCTTCAAAGAATTTGAAATCTAACACATGTCATTATTTATTGTGGTAAACTTGGTCATGTACACAAGTTTTGTAGAAAGCAGTTGGCTGATCAAAAATACAACCAGGGAGGGTCTCAGCAGCAAGCTCATGTCGCATACATTTGTCGCCAAAAGACAAGCAAATTCTACATGATAATTAGTAGAATGACCCATAGAGGGGGTATTAAAGTAATATTGTAATTTTTAGCTTATAATGGTCATTTAAGTCAATTAATTTGTTTAGTTAGTAGCTTTCTATTCTGTAAGTCACTTTGTTAGTTTTAGTAACTTCCTTTTCTGTCTTCAGTTCTCAATCGTTTCCGTTATGGAAGGATCTTCTGTAATTGCTTATATAAGGAGTATTCTTCTCCTTTATTTAATACAACAACAATCAATTATCATTTCACTCACATTCATCTCTTGTCACATAAGACACCTGAATACAATGAGGGCATGATGAAATTGGGATCTAAGTTCTGAGTATGCTGTGTTAGATGCTCCAGTTGCACAACTTTGCCAAGTCTCTATAGATGAGGCAGCTTCTAGATGTGACATGCCTAGTGGGAGTGGCAATCCGATTGATTGTGATTCAAAAGAGAACCAAATGTTGACCTTGATGCTTTTGATGAAGAATATGAAGACTAATGATAACAAATTTCCACAATCCATGAATTGTCACTGCTGTGTTTCTGGGAATGATTGTGTGTAAGTTTTTAGCATCAACGTTTTGGATCATACTCCATGATCCATCATCAGGATGAGAGAGCTCAAGAATGTAAAAATGATGGATCATGGGGTATGATCCGAAATGTTGATGCTAAAAACTTACTCACAATCAATCCCAGAAACACAGCAGTGACAATATGAAGACTATTAAATATTAAATTGTAATTTCGAATTTTCATTGTCTAATGATATTTTGAGACTTAGTATTTTCATTTTTGCAAAATTATGAATATGAGGCATTCTAAAACTCTATTTATTGGCAATCATGAGCATCATTGTTCTTATAATTTAAAACCATACCCAAGGAAAAAAATTGGCATACCGCCATAGTAGGTACCAGTAACTGTACCTGAACATGTACCTGCATCAGAAGCAGTAACTTAGCTAGAATACCTACAATTATTTTCATTTGTAAAATTTCATTTTGTACAGTGCTGATTATCAAATCCATCTATTTCAGAAACTGAGGTACAAAACCCTAACCAGGTTGCAGGACCCAGGCTGGTTCAGGTTGGAGAGGACGAGAGCAACCTGGATGTTTGCATCAGAAAAATGTCAACCATGGAAGTAAGAGTAGTTGCAGACTAAGTGCCTAAGGATTCCCTAACAGCTATAACGTGCTGCAAATAGAATCTGTTTCACAAGGACATGAAAAGCATGTGAATATTTCGGATAGGCATCACAAACGACATATATTAAGGGTCTGAGAAAATAACAATTGATTGCACAAGCTATGCAGAAGATTCAACACCAAGTCAGATCTAGAGCGGGCAGTTTTCCTTGTCCACTCACAGCATTAGGGTTTTGAGGGGTTTCACACCTCAAACCCTAGATTATTCTAACTCTCAGGTCGATCAGTAGATCTGGGTGGCAAAAGTTGCCTTGATTTCAACTTCCAGTTTACAATCCCTTTCTACGTTTTTGCAGTGGAGGCAAGACTGTGTAGCAGAATTTCGTAAGGATCATATCAAACCTATATTCTCCTGCTATTTTCATAAGATCAATAAATTATCAATTGAAATATACGTTATTGAGCATCCTTCCTATGTTTAAATCTTTGTTTGGTTTGGTTCACTTGCTCTAAGGTTTAACTAAAAGATTAATTGTGATTTGTAATAATCAATGAATTATATCTGCTGAAGACATGCTAGAAAACCCTAAATTATTACAATGCATGTGTGTCTGCACATGCATATGTGTACATTAAAAGACTTGGAGATTCAACCTGTACCAGCAAATAGAATTACAAAACTTCATAGACAAGATATGAACTATCAAAAATACATTTTATAACTCATTTCAGGCATTTGAAATATAAAGAAGTAAAATACTTTAGTAACATTTCAAGCAAAGAGAGCCTTAAAAGCCATTCTCCTAGTTTGCCCTAACTCTTAGATTCCAACAGAGTATCTAACTAATCAAAGTGCTATGCGCAAGATGTACAAGCTAAATAATAGCATATTCTTGACAAGAATCAATGCTTGCAACAGGAACAGTGGATGCACCTTGGGTACAGCTTCAAGACAGTCAGTTTTGCATGCTTTGACACCATGATTGCTTTCAGACTAAAACTAAGCTCCTGGAATCAAGAAGGTTAAATGGCATCACAGTGTAGATAAATTGCCCAATGTCAGAATAAACAATTGATATTCAAAATATTAAATCAAAAAACTTACCATATAAGAAGAGAATAGACCAACTTCCAACCTAGTGTTTACTGCAGCACAAAAGGCTTGTTCTGTATCTGGAATTCTCTGCATTTAATCCAGCATTAAAAACTAAATTGTGAAGTCAAACTCAAAAGTAAGATATAAGAAAGTAAAGGACTCATACTAAATCATCACCAAGTATCTCTAGGTGGAAGATTTCATACACGTTAAGCTCTTGTTTGTAGAGAATGGAAAAATAATGGACAGATTTATCAGTCTTAAATTCAATGGATCCATACAATAATTAGTCAAACTTGAAACTTTTAATGCAGGTAAACATAGAAATATAAAATCCAAGGCATATTACATCTATGTTAAAAAAAGGTCCAGCTATTGCTAGTTCAGCCCATGTCAAAAATGGGTTGTGTTATGATTATATAAGTTAATCTTTGATGTTTTAGTGCAGAAACATGTGTACATGTGGTGGCAATCCATCACAAGTCTCCCAGAAATTATAGATACTATTAGATTGTTCCCAACATCGAATCTCCATTCTCATCTCAAAGAACTTCTCTGGGCAACAGAACGGACTCTTGGCTAAAAGGATTTGTACAAAAGCATGAGGCTATTATAGCTAAGTTAAGATGACAATATACTCAAATTCAAAGAAAGCATGACACTAAGCAAGTTTTACAGTGTACATATAGGACCAAAGAAAAGGGAAACAAAACAATATTTTCACAACAAAATATTATTATATTATTTTTATTTTTTTCTCTTTGTTAAGTTCATGTTGTGGGATAACCTTCAGTGTAAATGACATAATGGTTAGGTATTTCTTCTGTCAAATTCACTGAGGACTTGCACAGGGTACTATCTATTGTGCTGCACTGCACCCAGCACGTTGCCCATCATATTTCACCCAATTTCTAAATTTCATCATGTTTCCTACGGATTTGAATCTGGACTTGTCATAGAAAACACAATTACCACTGCATGTTATTTCATTCAACTAAATGATATGCTATTATTTGCATTTATCCACTTGAAGCATCTATTACAAAGAGATTTGTGATACCTGTGGATGGAGATCTGCGCACTGTACTCACTAAATAAATCTCCTTCATAAGCAATTGTCCAATACTGTTTGAAACAAAAGCACAAATATTGTAACCTCGGGCAAAAGTAAAGTCTCCAATATGACTGTTGTTAGATGGTCTGTCAACTTAACTTACACATATTCTATTTACAATGCTATAGATCATTCTCGTATAATTAAAGATTACCCAATGTTCAAGGTCTTTGCCATGAGAATAATCACATCTTTTGTCAGTACTGCCAAACAAGAAGTCATCCAGAGCATTTCAGAAATATGGGAAGCAATTTCACATGTCGACTCTTCCAGCTAGGTGACCTCACAACATCTCCATCAACATGCATCTCTCCGTTGCATCATGTACTTATCAGCTTTATATTCCTATCACTCGTCACTTTTGTGTGGCATCATGTCAAGTTGTCCACAGACCTGATTCAGCATATACATTAATATCAAAGCATTGATTACAAGCTTCTTAAAGAATGAACATCATATAGGGGGACTTATGATTGGGCATTGGATTTACCATCATTTTCATTGCAGCTATTGCACCAAGTCCACTCAACTCACATTGGCCAGGCTATAGCCTACTTGACAGATTGAGCACTTGCTATTTAAAAGATCAAGAGTTAATTCCCCATGAATATGTTCTCCTTAAATGTTCACAACTAAGGTTGTGTGAGAGAATCAACAATTTTGATTAAGCAAACTTAGAGAAAAATATTACCTGTATCATCCACCCGCTAGGCCCAAATGGCACATCCTACGAAGGAAAAAGGTTCACTGAACATGCTCTGGATGAATAGCAACAACTAACATAATAATGTTTATATTTATGAGAAACAAGCCATGCCCTTAACATTGTGATTTTGATACACAATCTCATTCTTAAAATTGTGACCTCGCTCTACCATTTCATTGAAGATTTTCTTGGCCTCCTCTGTTCTGCCATATTTGCACAGTCCATTAATCAAAGTGCCATACAAGATATCATCGGGAATAATACCTTTGTCCAGCATCTCCTGAAAAAGACTCAAAGCTTCTTCAAAATTTCCCTCATTGCACATCCCTCCAATTATGGCACTATATGTCATTAAGTAAGGAGCTAGACATTTTTCCATCATATCTTCAAAAAGTTTCCTTGCTGCCACAACATTACCTTCGTTGCAATAACCAGAAATAAGCACAGTATATGTAATGCCATCTGGGCTAGGACCTAATTTTAACATTTGATCAAAAAGCCTCTCAGCCTCTCTCATATTGCCATCCTTGCACATCCCACTAATTAAAGTAGTATATGTTACAATATCTGGAATGAGGCCTTTCCTTAACATTTCCTCGTACAAACATCCCGCCTTCTGCGTATTATGTGCTTTACAAAGTCCATCAAGTAATATGTTATAAGTGACAGTGCTCGGGCTATGCCCTTTGCCCAACATCTCATATAAAAGATCCATGGCTTCCCCTACTTTATCCTCTTTACACAATCCATCCATAAATGTGCTATAAGTGACAGCATTTGGACTCTGACCCTTTTCTAACATATGTCTGAAAATCATTCTAGCCTCAGCAATCCTTCTCTTCTTGCAAAATCCATCAATAACAGTATTGTACATGGTGACATCCAGAGGCATACCTTTTTGTAGCATCACCTCCATCAGCTCTAAGGCCTCTTTTAATTTCCCTTCCTGGCACAGCCAAGCAAGCCATGTACTGTATGTGAAAATATCAGGGCTGTGTCCTTTCTCTACCATTTCTT
>MU226247.1:3062659-3087490 GCA_018584345.1 Thuja plicata
ATAAGAATGCCAGTTGAATTTCATTGCCAGATCATCTGTATTGGTGAAGTTATTAAGGATTTACTGTTGAGATTTTAGGGTGCAAAACCTTTGAGCTCAATTTTCAGGACCTTAGAGGCTCCGGATCAAGGTCAAACCCCCGGCTGACTGGCGCTTCGCTTGTCAAGCACTATAGATCGCGATCTCCCCTTTTTGGAAAGTGGTTATAATAGCCAATCGGAGCTACAGTTCAAAAGTTATGGCTTCCGGAAGTTGGGCTACCTAATCTCATGTTTTGTAAATATTTAAAGCCGACCCATTTGTAATAAAAGTGAAAAATAATTAAATGCTAAGGGTAGTTGGCCTTAATGGCTAGATTTCTAGAACCTTCTCAGGCGATGGAAAATTGCCTATTTAAGGAAGGCCCATGGTGTTTTCTAGGGCAGTTCTGGGTGGTTATTTGAGGCTTTGTCCTACAAATTATTGTAAGGGATGCCCATGTTGATTTTGATATTGTAATTCTGAAGTTTGTAATTCCACATTTGTGGAGCCAATAAGAAGCCAATTTTCTATTCTTGCAAATTTCTGTTGTTTCTCTTTGTTTCTGTCGTGTACTTGTGGTATTAAGGGGAGTACCCTTCATCAGCATGCCATCTATCTTTTAGCGCATAGCTTTTGTAGCTCACAAAAGATAAAATATTACATTCTATCTAATTTTCAGTCCTACAAAGATTTAGCGCATAACCTTTGTCTTTTAGCATGTGGCTTCTATAGTTTAGCACATAAACCCTATAGTTTAGCGCATACTGCATATCCTTTGTTCATTTGTGCATATTGTTCTAGCATATACTCTGCATTTTAGCGCATACTATGTTTGTTTTAGCGCATGACAGTGTTCAAACATAAATGAAATTTTAACCGAATCTGATTTATGTGTTCTATTTTTTACTGCAGGAAATTTGATTACAGAAGGTAAATAGTTCAAGAAAATAGTCAAATGCCTCCCCAAATATTGAGCTAGGAAAGCCTTAAAGAAAAGGATTGCATATCACACGCATCAAGAGAAGGTTATTGTGAAAATCTGAGTAGAAGAGGAAAGAGAGAGTAATACAGATATATTTATACTCTCCAAGCTTATCAATTGAAGTATAACGTTCACATAAACATCTCAATTCTTATATCATTTCCTTACTTTAGGATTGAACCTTATTATGGTGGATATTTATTTAATTGTGTCTTGAGATTTTTGATATATAGAAAACGCTAACAACTAATCTACCATGAAATTTAAGGAAGTTGTTAGGAGGATTCTCACTTTTAGGTTAAGGAAAACATTGAAGAAAAGGCTTGTGTATGATTTTAAGCTCGTGTGGGCCCAATCAATTGAGAGAACACAAGAGGAAGGTAAATCTTATGATTTTTATGCACATTGTAAATCTTTATCAAGTAAAGCATAATTTGGAGGTTGATAGAAATGCTCATTTTGAATAAATCATTGGTCATTTGATTGATTTTGCTAACCCTGAGATACTAACCTTTGATCGCAAGCTTGATAAAATTGAAAAGATCCAAACAAAAAAAAGCAAAGAGAAATAAAAGGATTGCTAAAATTGCTAAAAGGGGCACATTCTAAATCCTACAATCTCATGTGTGGTAATCTCAATTGAAAACATAGATTAATTAAGAACCTTTATTATTTGTGGACTAAGGTGATAGGGATATGCTCTCCCCTTAATTGGGTGACCAAAATACCAGACTCACCAAAGTCCCCTTAGTTAGAAAAAGGTTAAGGAATTAATCTCATGTATGACGTGCTTGAAGATTTAATGTGGTAGGGATATGCTCTCCCCTTAACTAGGCGATCAAAATACCAGACCCACCCAAAATCTAATTTTCATTTTAATAGTGCATTTAATCCTTAGCGAGTCTATCTCCCGAGATTTTCCTTAATGAGCTCGGTGAGAGGGAATGACCCAAATGGGATACAACCAAAAGTAATGGCATTCTGACCCACTATAAAATAAAATGCATTCATCCTTAATGGGGTGATCGACGGAAAGATATTGAGAATAACCCTCTTCTAGTAGTCCTTTGGGATTGCAGAAAACTCTATTTTTATGCAGGTGATAGGCCTATGTAATGGAGATTATACCAAGTTTTTCTGAATGTAATTTAAACTACAACCTTGATAGATAGAAAGCCTACCCATTTATCCATTGTGTATCAGTTATGGTATAAGGGGATTTTGTCGTCCCCTGAAGCTACTCATCATAAGTTCTCCCCTAGTTGTTTGGATTTTTTTTTTGGAGGTGATTAGCAAAAATAACTCTCTTACACCTTGAAGGCCTTATCAAGCGTATAATTTTCCCTTCATCTCCACATGGGGCTCACCTATTTTCTAGGAGAGACACATTGCACAAGGGTCTAGGGCATAAAGTTTAGCTAATTCTAAGTTCATGAGCTTATGCCTGATATATTGAAGCCAAAATTCCTTAGGTAGACTGCTTGAAGTATCTTTATTGTGTTCTACCAGTGGCATTGGTTCAAGAACATACACTCTTCCTTGTAGAAATCTAGGGTGAAAACAAATGTTTGAAGTGTGTGTTGTGGTTGTAATTAAAATTGAAACATCATCTACTACCAATGGGTTACCAACTTAAATTATTTTAACACATGTTGTTTTCATCCTTAGGTGTTTAGGAACAGTTGCACAATTAGCTTATTATTTAAGAGTCATGCTGTAGAAAATGATCCAAATTTTTTTTGAGAAAACAAAGAAACCTTGAAGCTATCAAACAACTTTAGAGTAAAAATTTAGAATTTGAGTGAGACATTTTGGATAACAAGCAACTAATTTTCACAACCAATAAACTTGAAGGTTTCATCAAACCACCATTGATTCTTGATTTTGGAAAGTTCAACATCAAGGGATAACAAATATTTTCTCTTGGAACCCAAGAGATCAAAATAAATCAAGGGTATTCATCATAGGGATGCATCCTTCCCTATCTAGAATCCATTTAGACACATCTTATTTGCAACCATCAAATACAAATGGAACATTTGTTTATCCTTAGTTGTCAAAACTCGATCACAACTGACTTGTAACTCGAAAGTGATTCGAGAAGAGTTTCGTTCCTATGAGAACAAGGTACTATAAATTCACAATTATTCATAATCCTAACAGAGAAGTAACTATAGCAGCAAAACACCAAGAGAAAAATCCCACATGATCCATTGCCACAAGTTGACTCAACCCAAAAAATTGACTCACAAAAATCTCTCAACATGAATCAAGAAGAAAATGATCGTGCTAGGGCTAAAAAAATTAACGACAACAATGATGCCCATAATAAAGAAGAGGAAGAACTTATAGAAGAAAGAGGTACATAAAGTACAATGAGATCCCTGATTTTAGAGGCTTATGGAAAGAGTGTTGGAAACAAATAAGGAAAGATATTTCATGACCCTATCCCAACAAGGGATCAAGCTAGCTCATGATTATGATGTCTCAACACTCAAGAAAAATGAGGATGAGTTGAATCCTATAGGAGTCTTAAACAAACACATTCAATCCCTCCAACAACAACTTGATGATATCAAAAGAGGGACTTCCCACAAGAAATACACTTTGGAAGGTATTTGTCCTTACCTATTTGACAAGAATTTGAACATGATACCTTTTCCCCCAAATGTAGAATTTCCTAAATTTGATAAATACATGCATATAACAGATCCCCAAGACCATATCAGAGAATTTTGTACCCTAGGTATGGAATTTAGCCATGAACCCACATATTTAATTTGGTTATTTGCACAAAGCTTAGGTTGCCAAGCAATGGAACGGTTCTCCAAATTACCACCTATAATTAGAAATTTTGAAGAACTCGTGAGCAAATTTGTTAGTCAATATTCCTACAACATTGAACATGAGATAACAATTATAGACCTTTACATTCCTAGACAAAAAGGAGAAGGTTTCTTGACATACTTACATTGATCGAAGAAACTCTTTTCTAAGTATCCATGCACTATCCCAAAAAAGGAAAAGATGACTATCTTTATAAACACCTTGACTCGACAAATGAGCTTTAGACTTCAGTTGCATTATCTAGTCTCTTTTGACAAATTGATTAAAAAAATGTATTACCATTGAGGATGCTTTGGTTAGAAATGGTGAATTGAAACTTTACAAGGACACTAAAAGCTCACCTAAAAATCAAAACAATAACAACAATAACGAGAAGCCCAAATTTTGGATGAGAAACAAACATCTTACCAATGATGGGATTGTAGATAACAACAATGTGAAGCCTTCACAACCCATTTTCAATTTGTCAAACCCTCTAGTCAAAAACAATAATCAATCAGGAAGTCCATCTCAAAATCACCAGGACAAGTCAAAAGATTTTTCATATTCGTGTAGGAGAAAATTTACACCTTTGGGAGAACCTCTCAATTGGACAGTAAAAAATCTCTTGCATAATAAAATAATAACATTACTTGAGGTGAGATAATTTGAACCAAGAGTAAATCCAGCATGGTGGAATGACTCTGATTATTGTAACTATCATAGGAATATAGGTCACAAGACAATTGATTGCATGAAACTAAAGCATACTATCCAATATTTCATTGATAGTAAAGTTATTACCACGGATGGTCATAAAACAAATGAAGAAAACAAAACCTTAAAAATTCCTTTCATGAGCCATGAAAAAGGAGAATCTTCAAAAAGCAATCAGGGAAACAAAGCTAATTTTTCCCATTCATATGACAATACTATTAATAATCTTTCTGGTTTCGATGATAGAGTTAATTTGATTGTGATCAAAGATTAAAATGAGAAAGAATCTACTAATGTAGTCACTAGAAATCAAAGCAAGGCTACTTTGAATGGGGAAAATTCCAAGACCACATCCACTCAACAATAATATGGCATTGTGGATCAATTACGCAAAACCCCTGAACATATCTCTATTTTAGAGCTAGTAAAACTTTCACCAACACACAAAGATCTTAGTCTTTAAAGGCACTAAGAGGGGGGTGAATCAGTGTAACCACAAATTTGAAACTCTTCCTTAATAGATTCCACAATATCCAACATGCGAATGAAAATACTATGTAGAAAATTAACAATTAAAGCATTCACACAATGTAGACCCAACACACAATATTTTTCCCATGGAAACCCTTGTTAGAGGGAGAAAACCATGTGTGAGATGATACCCACAATTTTCACTAGTGCACCAAAGAAATTTGTCCTGGTAGGAGCAATTACAAACAACCATCTAGGGGTATACCCAATTAAGAGTACCTTTAGCCCAGTTAGAAGCTAATACAAGTCCTATCAAGAACTAACTTGTTAAAGGATTTCAAACTCCTTTTGAGAGCTACCTTGTTAGAGGATTTATGCTTCAGATCCTGCTCACCCTATTAGGAGTGATCTTGTTAAAGGATTTAAGCTGCAAACTGTTGGGATAATGGAAAGGGTGTGTACTAAGAGGGGAGGGGTGAATCAGTACCCTAAAAAATTTTAATCAATTCTTTGTAACCACTATTCTATATTAGTCGACTGAGTAGATTGTATACATAAAGTATCACTGATGAAATGTAAATGTGTGTAAAGTAAATAATAAACATAGATGAAATTAAGTACTCATGACACTAATATTTTGGTATCGCAGAAAACCCCTATTAGAAGGTAAAAACTGTGGTGGGGATGAGACCCACAAAACTTTACTACTGTAGTAAATAAAGTAGCCTGTTAAAGCTTACAAAGAATGATCACTTCTGATAATCTTACCCTGTTAGGAGTAAAAATGAGATTGATTAGATCTACCTCATGTGAGGATTTTTCAACACAAGTCATGTGTGCACTCAGTTAAGAGATTTAAAAAAAGACAGTTAAGTCTACTCTGTTAATAGATTTAGGGGTCTATTACAATTGTTAGAGAGTAACAGAAGTTTGATCTGAAACATATACAATCTCAATATTGTTGATACATATCCATTAAGTATATTAAAAACATATCACCTTAATAAGAATGATAATACCTTCTACTATGTTCTTCTTGGTAGCCTTGCTTCTGTTCTGAAAACTGATTGCTGCAATGTAGTCGATGTCCTTAAAATACCTTTTCTAGTCTCTGATGTCTGTAGTATGGTGACTACTTGATCATTGCTTGATCAACATACATTATGAAATTGACATCTATACATTTATATATCAAACTTTATGACCTAATTAGGGTTTTACAATTACATCCCTAACCTAAGATCAATGGTGTACATAATTTACCTTGATCATCTAACATAGGAGATATAAACAATTAATGCTATAAATCCATAATTAATGCTCTCCTTGATCTTGTAAACTATTATCTAGGTCATAAAAAAGTTGTTACATAGACTAATGTGCCAAAACAAACTTTTATTTGGCTTTTGGTTCACTCGGTTAATGTTGTCTCTCGGTGCTCGGTGTAGTATGTGTATCTTGGTTATACTTTTGTTTGGTTATACTGTGTAGCTCAGTGTTGTCTACTGCTCGATAAAGTCTGTCTACAGTTTGTTTGCTCGGGTATCACTGTACTCGGTTAACTCTGGGCGTGATCAGTACTCTCGGTTAACTCTACACTTCAGGGAATATACCAACTGTCTTGTTTGTGACTCTGTTATCGATTGTCCATGTTGAGTGCTTGAATACTAATGACAAATTCAATGCTTAATTAGAGTAACATTCTCCCCCGTTGGCATTAGTATCAAAAAATTATTACTATACATGATGAGTCCCCCTTTGTACATGCTCGGCATATGTATATGAACTCATCCTGATTATAGTATCCCCCTTTTCTATACTTATATACATATATTTCCCCCTTTTTTGAAAATAATGATAAAAGGAGTATAACTTACAATTTGTCAAAAATGTTAGGATGGGCATTTGTAAGAGTGTCCAGTAGCTTCTCCCATTCCTCTTTTAAATGCTCAAGGGTTAATTTCTCTAGGTTGATCTGAGCATGCATATCATATATGTTGTCGGTTACTGACAATTCTGGGGTGGCAACTAAATTCTTTGCGAATGTCACATGTTTTTACATCATCACCAAATGCGGTAGTAATGTTGCCTATAGCTTGGTTACTTGTTCTTTGATTTTCTCCTCTTCTTTCTTCACGTCTAGTCTCAACCGCTTGGTTTGGAGAACTTTGTTGTAATGCATCTTCAATGCATATTTCTCTATTGATAGACTTGTTGCACTATCCTTTAGATCTTGATCTATTTGTTTTAGCTTTTCACTAATCTCGGTAGTGAAGTGATCTAGAGCATAACTTATGTAGAATTGTAATGGCTTCAAATATAATAGTTTCTAAACCACTTACAAATTCAGACAGAGTTACCATATTAACTGTCACTTCCTGGATGATCTTCTTTGTGACTTTGTATTGTATCTTCTTCTATTCTCTTTCTTCCAATTTTTGCTCAGCATCAATGTTAGGTTTGTTAATGGCCTCAGTAAGCAGTGCAAGTTAATCAATGATGGGGGTCATTTCATTGATAGCTAAGTCAAGAACAACTTGTTGTAGAATCTCCTTGGTGGCTTCTAATACTTGTGCATTTTTATGTTCTTGCCTTATCCTGCGCTGCTTTCCTGGTGCATAATTCATCATATTTCTTCAATGTTTCCAGATCGAGTGTTCTTGGATCCCATGCTAGAATCTCTATGATTTCATCTAAGGTTACTGCATCTTTGCTTCCTTGCTTCTTCTTCTTCTTTTTCTTTCCTTGAACACTTGATGAAGGAGGTAAAGTTAATGTTAATTGAGCCTTGTGGTCAGTTTTAGGCTTTGCTGGCTTGGTACTTGGTGTGATGACTTGGTTAGGTGCCTCAGTAACTGACTTTGTATCTATAGTAGAAGTATCTACTATATTATTTGTGTTATTTGTATTACCTTCACATTTTGTTTATGCATCAGTGGTATCTTTTGGTGCATCACCTTGGGTTGCCCCACCACTATGCTTGGTTTGTGTACCTTGCTTATCACTCTTATCTTTAGTTGTATCAGTGACCTGCTCGGGTGTCTTTTTTTGTGCTTCACTTTCAATCTCAATTGCTTTTACCAAAATAGGTAACTGACCTGGTACATTTTCTCGGGTGACCTCTGTTGTGTCTTGTTTATTCCTGGTCTTGGGTGCTCTGACTATCTCATCTTCCTAAGCTTTATCATTAGGATCACCTTCAGTGATGTCATTTACTGTGATCTCTGGATGACTCATGTTAGTCAATAGTTGAGGAATTACATCTAATACATTGTCAACATCTGGATCATCAACAAGTATGGGTTTTGTACTCATTCAATCTTCCTCGATGTCAACTTTGGATGCAATGTCTATTTCTTCCTTGGTATCCTTGATTTTATTAGGTGGATTTAGGAGTTTATTCCATATTTTTGTGCTCTCAATATATACTTCCTTTAGATTTCCTTTTAGAATATTCAGTGCTCGTACCTTCTTATAAAATTGTTTGGCATACTGCTTCATTATATCATTTATCTGCTCAACTGTGTAATAAGATTTAATAAGAGTGAGAGTTGCTTCTCTCATCCATTTCTTAGTTTGAAGTGCATAAGACCAACATGTTGATATCTCATCATACAACTCAGAAGGAAGGTAGGTAGAAAATTCAACTGGAACTTGTTTAAAGTTGATCATCATACCTATAATTTCTTCTTTGAGTTTGTCCTTGTGCTCGGTAGTTAGATCAGAATACGCATGCATATTTGGATGTCCTAGTCGTCCGGTTGTAATGATTGCTTCTGCAATTTCATTAATAGTCTGAGGTATCTTATTCTGTATAACCTTGAATTGATCTGGATTGTCATCATAATCATCCTTGTCATCTTTGTTCCTTACATATCTCTTCCCTTTCCTCAGTGCAGGATTCTTGGTAGTACCCTTCTATTTTCTTGTTTGGTAAGTGGGATTTAGTGAGGGTCTTGTTATTTTTTCTACACCTTTCTTCAAAGGTGGTGAATCCTCAGTCACTGATTGTGATATGGTCTACGATGGAGACTCAGTCATTATGCTTTTTCCCCTTTTGGCCTTAGGTGCCTTATCTTGTGTTTCATCTGAATTGGTGGCATCAACATCATGTTTAGGTTCATCATGTTGACTGACTGAAGTCTGATCCTCAGTTTCATCAACATACTTGTCTAATTCTTCATCCATGATTGCAAATTTTCTCTTCAAAGTCTTCACAATTTTACTCTTTTTCCTGCCCATCTTTTGAACTTGTAGACCAATAGTGATTCGGGTGTGGGCTTCATCAAATGTGCCAAATCTCATGGAAGATTTATCAACAGGCTCATTCAACAATTTTTCAATAGCTTCAGAGACAATATCAATATATAATTCATAGTCTAACAAAGGTATCCATGTTGTCCTCGGTTGTGTTGCCCTGATTAGAGTTGTATCAGTGTCAACTACAAAACATATTTCATCTTTGTATTTTTTCACTAATTGCTGAGGTATTCTGGATCTCTTTTCCATCCTTTCTTTGAACTTAGAGAAATATTCATTCATAATTGGTTCAAATTTCTTTCCTAGACTTGTAATGAAGTCATTGATTTGCATTGTAATTGGTCGGTTTGACTTCCACTTTACTTTACCGATGGATGGAAAGAAGTTTTGCAAGTAGAAAAATGTGCATAGTAGTAGTGAACCAAACTTACATGTGTTTGATCTTGATAATCTGATGGTCTTCATGTTTTCTTCAAATTGCCTTTGCAACAGCTCGGCTAGGTCATATTGTACTCCTTTCTTTATAGTTTTGTATGTTATGTCAATAGCTCCGCAAGCAATGTTGTTCAGTCTATTGGACTGGAATATCTTGTAGCTAATAACATAAGATCTGAATCTCAATTCAGGATCACCGATGCAATTGATCTGTAGACCTCTACCATCCCATTCGGCTCTTGTTATATTTTCTATTTCAATTCTCGGAGGGTGCCTTAGGGCTTTTGATTTATCACATATGGGATACCCTATCATGACGTGAATAAAATCCTTTGTTATCTTCTTGGGCTCATCCATACATAGCTTTCCATCATGTACACAACTCATAACAATGAAGATCCACTCGGTCTTGAATATATTTGGAAAATGTAGGGCATTGGTCAACCCTTTAACCTGCAAATGTTTATGATCTTCTTTCAGCTTCCCATTTGTGCATAGTGATTAATAAGTGGAAATAAGTTCAAAGTCTCTGATTTCACCTATTTTACAGTGAATATAGGCACACACGTCTTGGAGTAAGAAAACCCTAGGTGGGATAGATGAAAACATGCCTTTGTCATCTAGTTGGGTTGGAAACTACAGATGGATCTTATAGTTGGGCTTAGTGCAAGTGGATTTCTTCACCAAAACCATCTTTTTATCCTTTTCCATCTTTGCTTTCATGGTTCAAGATGTAGATACCATGATTTCTAGTTTAGGGCTTGCACGAATAGTGTTTGAATAACTCGGTAAGTTCAAATGTGTACTAACTAACCTCTTTGTGCTCAAAATACGCTTAAATCTCCGTAGAATGCTTGAAAATGCTCTACTATAACTTTGCTCTCTTTTCTCTGTTCTGCTCTATGATCGCGGTGTGAACAAATGAGTTCACATCGATCAAATTTATAGCAAATGACTTAGGGTAGTGCAATAAATGCTCTTCACCAACCACTCAGTGAACAAACATTATGCTTGATTAACACTGACAATACTTTAGCTCGGTGAATGTAACAAATGCTCGGTTTCCATAGCAACTCGGTTGTCTCTTCGCATATTTACCGACTGACAGTTCTAACTTGGTACATATTAACCGACTCAACTAGATCATAGTAATCAAAAATATAATACCACAGTGCATCTCAACTCATGCTAATTTGGCATTTGTGCAATGAACATAGGAACTGATGTAAGATGTAGCTTTTGTAAAACATAGTTCCTTACCTGCTTATATTTCTTAGTTGCAGATAGTGGAGCCACCTAATCCATTGGATGAGGTGTCACCGACTATTTTTCTTGGTCTTGCATTATCATTTGATGCTCTCCTCCACATTTGATTTCTGATCCTTATAATTTCATCAGTTGTATTTCCATTTCCATAAGTGTTTATTCGGTCTGCACAATCTCTACTTAAGTGACCGACTTTGTGACAGTGAGAAAATGTCATACCAGAGTTTGACCAATTCCTAGACTTGGTTTGCCATTGTCTCATACAATTTTCTGCTATATGTCCATATTTACCACATACCGTATATCTACTCCAAGTGTTATAATCCCATGCATAAGCATTGCCTTGTCTTCTCGGTTGATTAACCTTTTCTTGTCCTTTAGGCTTCCAGATTTGCTTTGTGTTCTTCTTGCATGTTTGTGATGTATGACCATGCATGTTGCAATTTTGACAGTATCTTTCCATGTATGGTTTCTTCTATGGTTTGTTCAACTTGGATCTACAATCATGTGCTTGATGTCCGTGTTTATTACAGTTATAACAAATACCATTAAATTTAGGAGGGTTTCTAGGAATACCTTTTGCTTTGCTTCTACAAACATTTGATGTGTGGCCTAGTTTTCCATAGTGATGGCAAGAGGGCTTCTTAGGATTTGGACTTGAGTATACATTCCTTTGTTTAGCTTGATTTGATGATTCTCCTTGCTTGGTATACCCTAATCCAATATTGTTCAATCTTCTTTGATAGTTCAGAAATTCATCCATTCTCTTAGTGCTTTCTTTAGATCTCTTAATCACTTCATTATGTTGTTGTAAAATCTTCAATTTATTTCTCATTTTTCCATTTTCTTCTTTAAATACACCAATATCTTCTATTCTTCTTGCAAGTTTAGTATTCACTCAGTTTGCTTCATGATTCATAGCAACCACTTGATTTGTGATCTCAAAGTAATGTTCAGTTAGTCTCAATATCTCAAATTCTTTTTCTTGTAACTTTTCAGTCATCTATCTTCTGTCATCAACAACCATATTTCTATCTTGTTCAGCTTTCTTTACATTGTTCAAGAATTCAACCATTCTAACAATTTGTGTATCTTGATTGATTTGCAGTGCTTTCACTTGTTTAGTAAGTTGTCGATTACTCTCAGATAGCTTTGATATGATTCCTTCAAATGCATCAGATATGCTACTAGATTCAGATCTAGATGTATCAAATGGGTCATGAATCTCTTATTCATGATAATCAATCTCATGAAAACAAAGTGCCATGTCCTTTCTCTCAATCAACATCTCCCTGAGTTTCTCTTTGGCTTCCTTGTATTGTTCAACATAGATCAGCAACTGTAACTTCTGATTTTCAATGGTTTTATCAAGTGTATACCTTTCCATTGCAAGATCTTTTCTCTTTAGCGATTAAACCAAACAAGAGAACTATCTCTAATACAAATTTTTGGGATAATGGAAAGGGTGTGTAGTGAGAGGGGAGGGGTGAATCAGTACCCTAAAAACTTTTTAATCAATTCTTTGTATCCACTATTCTGTATTAACTGAATGAGTAGATTGCATACATTAAGTATCACTAATGAAATATAAACACATGTAAAGTAAATAATACACATACATGAAATTAAGTATTCATGACAATAATATTTTGGTATCACAAAAAACCCCTGTTAGAAGGTAAAAACTACGGTGAGGATGAGACCCACAAAACTTCACTACTGCAGTAAATAAAGTAGCCTATTAAAGCTTACAAAGAATGATCACTTCTGATGATCTTACCATGTTAATAGTAACAGTGAGATTGATTAGATCTACCTCGTGTGAGGATTTTGTGACACAAGTTATGCGTGCACTCGGTTAAGAGATTTACAAAAAGATAGTTAAGTCTACTCTGTTAAGATATTTAAGGGTCTATCACAATTGTTAGAGAGTAACAAAATTTTATTTTGAAACATATACAATCTCAATATTGCTAATACAGATCCATTAAGTACATTCAAAACATATCACCTCAATGTGAATGATAATACCTTCTGCTCGGTAGCCTTGCTTCTGTTCTAAAAAGTAATTGTTGTAATGTTGTCTCTGTCCTTAAAATCCCTTGTTTGATCTCTGATGTCTGTAGTATGGCAAATACTTGATCATTTCTTGATCAACATACATTGCAAAATTGACATCTATACATTTATATATCAATTTTTATGACCTAATTAGGGTTTTATAATTACATCCCTAAACTAAGATCAATGGTGTACATAATTTACCTTGATCATCTAACATAGGAGATATAAACAATTAATGTTGTAAATTCATAATTAATTCTCTCCTCAATTTTGTAAATTGTTATCTAGGTCGGCAAAAAAGTTGTTAAATAGAATAATGTGCCAAAACAAAATTTTATGTGGCCTTTGGTTCACTTGGTTAGTGTTGTCTCTTGGTGCTCGATGTAGTCTGTGTATCTTAGTTATACTATTGTTTAGTTATATTGTGTAGCTTGGTGTTGTCTACTACTCGGTAAAGTTTGTCTACTCGGGTATCATTGTACTCGGTTAACTCTGGGCGTGATTAGTGCTCTCAGTTAACTTTGCACTTTGGTGAATATACCAACTGTCATGTTTGTGACTCTGTTACCAAATTTCCATGTTGAGTGCTTGAATACTAATGACAACTTCAATGCTTAATTGGAGTAACACAAACTTGTTAAGGCTTGCCTTGAGAAATATGCAAGAATAATTGATTTGAAAATGATACTTCCTGTCTGATAGATCCACTTCAATTCTGATCATAATGCCTTCTTAAGAACCCAACAAATTCACACAATCACAATCTCTTATCACGTTGTCTAAACATCACCTTGTTAACCCTAAATCTCAATTTCATCCTTCTTTTATAACAACTTTTTCAAATTCGGCCTCCATCGCAAAAAATGTTTTACCCACCAACATAAAACTCAAATCCGATCGTGCCAAAATATATTGGTCAAATTAATAAAGTCAACGCAACATTAATCAATTCATAAATCAAACATTTTCTAATATTAAAGTGACCGATTAGCTGATCTAACCAAACAAGCTTTGCCTATCCTCTATTCTTCTGCCAGCGTCACCTAAATCATCAATAACTTGCTCAATTCATCAAACTAACTGATGTAATCATAGATTTAAGTAGTTATATCTCTGTAGATGTTATATGTATGATCACACACCTTAACTCAATCTCAAACACCGGATCCGATTGATTGTTCCTTGCATTTGTCCTCTGCCCAGTTGACTAAACACTTACTCATTTCATCAATTGATCCTTCAACACCACTGGTTAAACTGATCTCATACATCTTGTAGAGAATGTTTCCAGAAATGACAACACCACAATACACACAAATGATCAAAACTCATATCATCTTCATCAAATGCCAACAATCTCCCCCTTTGACATTGATGGAAACACTTGGAAGAATTTCCTTCTAAGTGTCCTAGCTAATGCATAAATGAAAATAAATTACATTAAAATTCTCAATAGATCAAAAGCTCCCCCTAGGATCATACACCCATAAACTATTACATTACATTATTCATAGACTTAGCCAAATTTTTCAATACAAGCATCCATACATCTCTCCCCTTTTGATAACAATGAAAAAGGTGTAACAAAAATGTGCAAAAATTTATTAATTGAGAGAGTAGCATTATCCTAGTTACAATCTACTAAAAACATCATTAAAGTTAACCTTCAGAATATGTAAATAATTATCCCAAGTCTTCAATAAAATCTCCATGATAACAATCTGCCCTCTGAGAAAAAATGCAAGTTCTTCCAGTCCATCATTTGTACACACATCAGGGAATGCTAGGACTTTCTCTGCCTCCTTTACACCATGTTGCAAAATTTCTAACTTAGGAATCAACAAATTCTAAAACTCTAATAAGTTAGCTATCGTTTTGTCTTCCTCAAACTCATGTATAGGATAAAAAATTACAAGTAATTTAAGCTCTTGTTGAGCTTCACTTTTAATCCTCTCTAAATCTTTCAAAAATAGGGAAAAATCAGAAATGGACTTGAGTATTTTACCTCCTTTCAATGCATCATTTATATGATTAACAATCTCATAAAGTATTTTGTTATCTGATGCAATTGACTGTGCAAGCTTCTCTGACCTTTTTCTTTTCATAGTCCTTTTCTACTTTCAAAATTGCTGCATCTTCAAGACTCTCAATCTCTTCATTAGTAGCAGTATCCAAATGTGCAAGTTTCTCTATTGGTAGAGAAGTCTCATCATATTTTATATTGCTCAGTAATTCATAAAGTATGTCTCTTGCAGTAAGAATTAGCTGAGTTTCTTGCTTTATTGTTTCCTTTTTGGCCTTTTACTTGAGTTCTATAGAAAAATATATCACCTCCTTGGGGATCATATGTTAATACAGGTATGATTACTAAGAGGGGAGGGGTGAATCATTAATCAATAAATCCACCTATTTCTACTTCTTTGAACTTTATGCACCAAAACATTCAACAATAACAAATATAAATAAGAATTTCAAACCATGCATCCACAAGTAATCAATCACACAATTAAAACACCATATTTTTCTCATGAAAACCCAAATGGGGAAAAAACCATGGTGTGAGTTGGTACCCACAAAATCTGTACTCTTTTGGAATACGCCCTATTATGAGCTTACCCTGTTAAAGGTTACAAAAGCACTATTAGGTGCTACCCAGTTAAGGGATTTGCCTTTAGATCTATTAGGATCTTTTCCCTATTAGGAGAAGCCTTTTTAGAGGACTTTATAACATTCAATTCAAATTCCACCTTGTTAGAGGATTTACAACAAAGATCCATTATGATCCACTCTGTTAAGGGATTTCACTATTGCAATGGTTAGAAAGAAAAAAAAAATGATATGTTAAATTGCACTACCTCTACATGATCAGACCCAATTCAGCTCTGAAATTATTCTCCATAATTAATACTCTTCCACAACTTGATTGCACTTGATTCCTTCACTTGCTCTGTCACCAAATCCTTCTACAATTCGCAATCAACTCTTTTTCTTCTTCTTCTTCAACTTTCCAATATATAGATTTACTTCCACCGACTTAAGACAAACCCTAGATCTAATATATGAATGATCCAAATCACATTAGGTAAGATACAATGTATCTAACAACTCATAAAACATTTTTCTCTGTTCGCGTTGGCTAACATATGGATTTTTACCTTGGTAGTTGAGCCATCTTCAAAAACTTGTTTGACCAAAAGAAACTTCTTGAAGAATCCACCTCAAACACATTCCTTGATCAATGTGATGTTAAATATGTTCCAAAAATAATGGAATTACCTTACTACTTTATGAAAAACATCATCGATCCTATTGCCACTTCAGATTTCTTCACAGATCCACAAATCTTCATAGCATGTTCAAGAACTTTGTCTTGTTTACCTTTTCTGTTCATATCGCTTCCAATCCAATAAACTAGTTTTACTTATCAACAATATGAGTCACGATCGCAAACACATTATCTTGAAATTGTTCACAATCATATCCTATGACCATTCCACCAAATAGTTTGTCGATTTGAGATAACATTCAAATTACTTGCAGTTTGTCACTAACTATTTTAGCAATTACCCAGTTTGAGTCATTCAAACATAACCAGCTCTATACTTCATATCAAAAGTTGCAATGGAAAATTTAACATCACAACACATTACATATTATTTCATTAGAATAGCAACTTTAGAAACATACTGAAAATCATATTTCACTTACACAATATCTAGTAACATACTAAAAACACTAAGTCAATCAGTTCACATCAATGACAACCAAATAACTGATTTGCATGTCATCAAATATGTACCAATCTCCATCAATGCAATACTTAGCATCACTTCATTAGTTATGCTAGCAATCTCCCCCGTTTGCATTAATGGAAACACTCTTATCTTGTCTTAACTTCACTCTTATCTTGTCTTAACTTCTAAATTATTATTGACTTCTGCAAAATGTTTCCACTTATGTTTGTACTTCTGATCATAGATATGCTTACTCTAGTATAATGATTCATCATCTTCATATAACCCCTCTTTCATCTCATCCTATATGTTCTTCTCTTTTTTGCATACATATTCTCCCATTTTGTCAATTGTATATATTCCATCTATATGAAATACATATTCTCCCCCTTTGACAACAATGCCAAAGTTGTCTAAAAATTCATTCATCTCTGTTTATACTTGACTAATCCTTACTTGTTCTTTCCTCATCACTCCATTACCACATCATACTAAGACTTCTCCCTTATGGAGTAGTCCACCACTACATCAATTCATACATATGATATTTTGATAAACACATATGAACTGATGCAATCAACATCATCCTTTAATTAACTTCAGATAGGGGAATAATCCCTAATCTACCTCTAAGATACTCAAAGGTATCCTTTGGTAATGTCTTGGTGAACATATTAACAACTTGTTCTTTAGTAGGCACGCAGTCAAGCCTTACCTCCTTCTATTGTACATGTTCTCTTAGGAAATGATATTTTATTGCAATGTGCTTTATCTTCGAGCGCATAAATGGATCCTTGGAAAAAAAATGCACTAGTGTTATCACAATAGATAACAACTATTTATGTGACCTTCTCATGAATTCCATCAAGAATATATTTTATCCATACCACTTGTTGATAGTTGAGAGTCGCAACAACATACTTTGCCTCTGCAGTAGATTGAGAAATATAATTATGTGTTTTACTAGTCCAGGAGACTATTTCACCAAGAAAGAATGCTCCACCACTTGTGCTCTTCCTATCATCAACATTTCCTACCCAATCTACATCAGTGAACACATTCAAAGAAAAATATCCATCCTTACCATACCATAGGACATAATCTTCAGTCCCCTTGAGATATCTGAAAATCCTCTTTACTGCAACCATATGTGAGTCCTTAGGGTTTGAGGAAAACCTTGTAACAATACCAACAACATGTATAATATATGATCTACTATGTACAACATACTGCAATTTACCTATCATGGATCTATATAGAGTTTCATTTACCTCTTTGGATTCATCCTCCTTAGATAGTTTTCAGCCTATGACCATAGGTGTTCCCACTGGTTTTGAATCTTCCATGCCAAAAGTTTTCAGAATCTCCTTCACATACTTGGATTGACTGACGTATATCCCTTTCTTTATTTGTTGTACTTGAAGACCAATAAAGAATTTTATTTCTCCTATCATGGACATTTCAAATTCCTTCCTCACTTCTTCTGCAAATGACCTTCTCAAAGCTTCATTTCCACCAAATACTATGTCATCAACAAAAATTTCAGCAATCAATATCATGTCTTCACTTTCAGGTTTTAGATATACATTATTGTTGTCACTAGTTCTTGTGAAACCTATTTGAATAATATAAGCATGTAGCCTTTCATACCATTCTCTTGGAGCTTGCTTTAGTCCATACAATGCTTTATGAAATTTACATACCATGTATTTACCTTTTTCATTAGCAAAACCTTCAAGTTGTTCAATGTATACTTCTTCTTCGAACACACGATTCATAAAAGTAGATTTTACATCCATTTGATAGACCTTAAAACCTTTACAAGAAGCATATTCAAAAATCATCCTTACAACTTCAAGTCTAGAAATAGGTGCAAATGTATCACCATAGTCCAGTCCTTCTTCTTGTGCATATCCTTTGCAAACTAGCCTTGCCTTGTTTCTGATCACTTCTCCTTTCTCATTCAACTTATTCCTGAAAATCCATTTAGTAACTATAACATTCTTGTCATTAGGTCTAGGTACTAAAGTCCATGTATTATTCATATTTGATCTAATTCCTCTTTGATAACCTTAACCTAATCATCATTTTCCAAAGAATCTTTAACATATTTAGGTTCTAATTCAGATAGTAGACAAGTGCTTTCCCTTACCTTACTCCTTGTCATCACTCCAACATTTTTATCTCCAATAATCTTATCTTGTGTGTGATTAAGTTTCACATACCTTAGGAGTATTGGTTCTGTTCTTTGGTTACCTTCATCATCATTCACCAGTTGTGCATCATTTACCACTTCATTCACCTGTGGTACTGTACCTGGCTCCACTGGTTGAACATAAACAAACTTGTCATAGTCTTCTGGTCCCTTCTTGCTATCTTCCTCATTTTTCTCAGAAAATTCATCAATTCTAACATTGGCACTTTCAACCATCTTGTTATTACACTTGTTCAAACACTTGTAAGATTTACTTCTAGTAGAATACCCTAGAAATATCCCTTCATCACTCTTAGAGTCAAATTTACCACTTTGATCATCCTTCTTTATGTAACATTTACTTCCAAATTATTTGAAATAATTGACACTAGGAGTATGACCATACCACAACCTATAAGGTGTTTTGTTTGTAAATTTCTTAATTTGTACCCAGTTCAAAGTATAGAAAACAATATTTACAACTTCTCTCCAAAAGATTTGAGTCACTCCCTTTTGTGTCAAAAATGTTCTTGCACAGTCAATTATGGATTTGTTCCTTCTCTCTGCAATTCCATTTTGCTGAGATGTCCTTGGTGCTAACATTTGTCTCTTGATTCCATGTTCTTCACAAAATATTGTGAACTCATGTGAGGTAAACTCACCTCCTTTGTATGGTCTGAGACACTTAAGTACTTTACCTGTTTCTTTTCAACTCTTTCTCTATACACCTTAAACATGTAGAATGTAGCAAATTTATCCTTTAAAAACATAAAAAAACATCATTCTTGAGTAATCATCGACAAACAAGATAAAGTACTTATCTCCATAGTAGCTCTCAATTCTCATAGGTCCACACAAGTTGGTATGTACAAGGTCAAGAATGCTCTGAGATGAATAAACTTTACTAGTACATCTAGAACTAGTCAAATTTCCCAACTAACACTCCTTACACGTAGCATTTTCAGGTTTAGCTAAAGTAGGAAAACCTTTAACACATCTTTTATTACTAACCTTTAGTAGGTTATCAAAATTATCATGAAAAAATCTTTTATGGCATAGCCAACAGTCTTCAACTTTAGAAAATAAGCAATGTTTATTAGTAGAGTTCAATCAGAATAGGTTACCTCTAGTTTGTTCACCAGTAGCAATCAAATCTCAAGAAGTTCGTAAGATCTTGAAAACACCACTACTTAATTCCAATCTAAAACCTTTGTTATTTAGCTGAGCAACACTTAACATGTTATACTTTAATCCACCAGCCCAATAAACATCATCACAATTAGTGTTATCATTAAGTGTTATTGAAGCTTGACCTCTTACCACACATGGAGAACCATTACCTAATTTTATTGCACCCTCATCACATTCTTCCATTGAAATAAATTTGCTTTTGTCACTGGTCATGTGATGTGTACACCCATTATCTATTATCTAATCACCATGATAATTCATGCTTGAAATCAATGCTTTCTCCTCACTATCTCCGTCTACAGCGGTTGAGGGTTCTTCTTTGACTGCAACAAAGACTATCTCTTCTTCATCATCTCTTCCATCTGATTCTTCACCAGTCACTCCATCTTTTTCTAGGTACCATGCCTTCTTGTTCTTGTCTTTGAAGTTCCTGAATTTCTTGAACTTATCCTTCCTATCATTGTCAGGACACCTAGATCAAATATGACCAATTTTGTTACATGAAAAGCATTTTATAGAAGTTTACCTTTGTACTTTCCTTTTCCTCTATGTAATCTCCTTGCTAGCAGTACTTCCAACTCTTCTCATTCTCTTTCCTCATACAAGATAGAATCATAATCACAATTTCCTTCAAAACTATTAGAGACTTATCTTCCTTTTCTTTGATGAACCAATTATTAGGGAAGCTTTGAATGCAAATTCTATTCCATGCATACTATTATCAAAGTTACTCAACTCAAAAGTTGTAAGCTTTCCAACCAAGGAATCTAGAGTCACATTTGTAGGATTAATAGATCTCAGTTCTTGTAAAGATGAGACTCTAATAGCATACTCTGGTAGTAGGGTTCTCAAGATTTTACTTACCATTTCATCTTATTCAAGTTGACCACCATCTCCTTTGATAGTAGAAACAACCTCCTTTAGCCTATTGTTGTATTGAGCAATGTTCTCTCCTTCATGCATTCTCATTTTATCATACTTTCCTCTGAGATTGTCCACCTTTTCTTTCTTAACATGAGGATCACCATCATGGATTGTTATCAACTTGTACCACATATCTTTTGCATTATCCATTTCCTTGATACCTAAAAACTCAACATCAGATAGAGCACTTTCTATTTCTATCATTATAGAGTTATGCTCTAGCTTTCTCTTTATTTGTTCAACAATTAGGAAGCCAGACAGTTGAACATACTTAGTTGTGATATAATCCAATTATTTCTCTCCAATACCTGATAGATGTAGCTTCATCCTTCTTACCCATGTGGAGAAAGTTTCCTTAGTGAGCTTAAGTGCTTCCTTCTTATACATCTTCAGATATTTTCCCTCAAGTTGTTAAGCTTTCACATTCAGGGAACCAAGGCTCTTATACCATTTGTTAATACATGTTTGATTACTAAGAGGGGAGGGGTGAATCAGTAATCACAAATTCACCTATTTCTACTTATTTGAACTTTATGCACCAAAACATTCAACAAAAACAAATATAAATAAGCCTTTCAAATCATGCATCCATAAGTAATCAATCACACAATGTAAACACCATATTTTTCTTGCGGAAACCCAAATGGGAAAAAAACCACGGTGTGAGTGGGTACGCACAAAATCTGTACTCTTATGGAATACACCCTGTTAGGAGCTTATCTTGTTAAAGCTTACAAAAGCACTATTAGGTGCTACCTGGTTAAGGGATTTGCCTTTAGATCTGTTAGGATCTTTTCCATGTTAGGAGAAACCTTATTAGAGGACTTTAGAATATTCAATTCGAATGCCACCTTGTTAGAGGATTTACAACAAAGATTTGTAAGGATCCATCCTGTTAAGGGATTTTACTGTTACAATGGTTTAAAAGCAACAGATAAAATGGTCTGTTAAATTGCACTACCTCTGCATGATCAAACCCAATTAAGCTCTGAAATTCTTCTCCATACTCTATACTCTTCCACATCTTGATCACACTTGATTCCTTCACTTTCTCTGTCACTGAATCTGTCTGCAATTCACAATCAACTCTTTTTCTTCTTCTTCAACTTTCCAATCTATAGATTTACTTCCACCAAATTAAGACAAACCCTAGATCTGAGATATGAACGATCCATATCATATTAGGTAAGATACAATGTATCTAACAGCTCATAAAATATTTTTCTCTGACTGCGTTGGCTTACATATGGATTTTGCCTTGGTAGTTGAGTCATCTTCAAAAATTTATTTCACCAAAAGAAAATTCTTGAAGAACCCACCACAAATGCACACCTCAAACAATGTAATGTTAAATATATTCCACAAATCATGGAATTACCTTACTACTTTATGAAATACATCATTGATCCTATTGCCACTTTGAACTTCTTCATCGGTCCACAAATCTTCATAGTCTGTTCAAGAACTTTGTCTTGTTTATGCGTTCATTCTTTTAATACCACTTCTAGTCCAATAAACTAGTTGTACCTATCAATAATATGAGTTGTGATTGGAAAAATAGTATCTTGACATTTTTCACAATCATATCCTATGACCGTTCCACCAAATGATTTACCAATTTGAGATAACATTCAAATCACTTGTAGTCTATCACAGACTGTTTTAGCAGTTACACAGTTTGAGTCATTCAAACATAAACAACTCAATACTTCATATCAAAAGTCACTGATGAACTATAACTGATTGAATGTTTGGAGATGATAAGTTGATGATCACCGAGCTGCAAAAGTGAATGCAATACATTAAATCAGTTAATGTATTGTATTGTCATTGATGTCAACTTGATATGGTTTGATTGTTCATACACATATAGTCATAACCTTTAAGATCTAAAGAGACAAAGTTTATATGGTTGATAAAACATAATAGGTCTGTATACACCGAGTGACAGTGAACACCGAGCAGTTCACAATGTATACTGAGCACGACAGTAACCGAGCAAGAGTTAATGATCAAGCATAACTGGAGTTAATGACTGAGCATAACTAAAGTTGATGACCAAGCATAACTGGAGTTAAACAATGACAAAATTGCTTAGCTGGCAAAGCCACAATTTAGGGATTAACTGATTAATTATTTTATTATCAACGATTAGTTAAGCTAAATCAAGGAAGGAGATTAAAAGCATGTTTTATTCACAGTTATCAAGGAGAGATTTACGAAATAAAACTAAAGGAGAGCTTTACGGGATAAAGAAATCATGGTGAGTTTTACGAATCAAGGAGATATATATGACAAAAACAAGGAGATTGAGCAGCTAATCATGTCTATATAAAGAGACAAAAAATTCATTATCAAAAAGAGGAATGTTGAGTATATTTTGTGTGAAGATAGAACTCTTCATGCATATCTGATCATACAGGTTGTAAAATAAAGCCAAGGAATTCTGTAGATACCGAGCAACAGAGGACATAGCATTCACCAAGCAGAATAAAGAAAGAAAGCAAAGAACTAAAGTATATATTGATCAGAGAGGTATTATTGGACTAACAATAGATCTGAATATTTGTAAATCAAAGTTGTATTTTGAATATTTACTGTATCAGTTTAACCATTGATTCAAAAAATCTCTTAACCGAGTGGGATTTAATAGTCCTTATTGTATTGAGATACTCAAGAGTATCAAATTTTTTTCTTGTTGACAACATACTGAGTGCTAGGTCAAAAGACAAATTGTTGGTTTTAAATCCTTTAACAAGGTCACACTTAATAGTGTGTCTTATAACCTTTAATAGGGTTGGCTCTTCACCAAGATCACTTCAGAAGAGTGAAAGTAGTTTGGGTTACCAGTCCCAGGTGGTTTTTCCATATTGGGTTTCCACGTTAAAATCTATGTGTCAAATGTGTATATGTTTCATTGCGTTGATATTTTGTTTTACACATTATTGAAACTGGATTGGTCGGTTAACACTAAGTTTATTTGCTGCTACTCGGTAAAGTCCAGAAAAGATAAAAATTATATCTTACCGAGCAGTTTATATTTGTTAAGATTATTTATGGCATACATCTTGATGAAATTGGGACTATAAGATAACTTAAGGATTATATTTGAGAGATAAGTTTTTGGTTGGATCTTTTGGAATAATTGTTAAGGCCACCGATTCACTCCCCCCTCTCAGTTATTCTAATAATTGGTATTAGAGCCTTGGTGCTTGGAAGAAAATTTTAAAGGGACTTAAGCTAAAGATTGTAACCACCTGAATTTGGTCTGTTCCAACTATGGACCCTATTTGCCCTAAGTGTGATCATACCCTCGATTTATGTCCAAATGACCCTGTTACTGCTTGGCATAATTCTTTAAATCAATTTAATGTCCTAGGTGATTTCTATCACTGATTTATATTAACTATTATATCCATGTAATTCAAATCAAATTTCGACCAATCAAATCAAACCAAAATCAAATATGGCTATAGTATTTAATTATAAAGGAATTAAATAAATCCCAAAATCAAATACCCACTTGCAAATAACCTATTTTCCCCTAGCCTATTTAATTTAATTAAAATGGCTATAGTCTCCTAATTATTAAAAAATAATTAAATTGTTTAAATAATTAAATTCCTATATTTCTAAATGAATTAAATAAGTTTATTTCATTCATTAATATTCCCTCAAACCCCAACCTAACCTATCTCAACCACTTCTACCCTGGGTTCTAACCCTTCTCAACCCATTCACCCATG
>MU226247.1:3132244-3143291 GCA_018584345.1 Thuja plicata
TAGCCTTGTGGTGTTTCACCTACAATAATGTAAAACATGTATAAATTATTGCATCACGAGTTGAAAAACATATGGTTTATTAACAAATTTATAAGTACCTGACGATCTCTTAAACCATATGCTAAATCTATTTCCTTTTGTGTAACATTGGGATCTCCATTATGATGAGATTGTATAACTAATGAAGACACATATTCCCATTTTAATCTATGACTATAATGTTGACATCATTCAATCCAGACCGTCATCCAATCTTGATTGTTTGCAATAAACAAATGTATTGCATCCCACTCTTTAGCAACTGTACAAAAGTAAATAGATGATCAGTTACAACAAATTTATTTTAAAGATTAAGAATTAATTAACTACAATAACATCTCATAATTTATTACCTTTCAGTTTTCTAAATTTACTGTTGCCCACTAAGTACTCCCCTTCAAAATTTTTAATGGAGTCGAGATCCCAAATGCAATCTATATGGGATTTTGCTGCAAGATTAGGAAGATATTGAGTAACATACACCATCAATCAAAATCATGCTACAACTAATATAACAGTAAATATTTAAAGTTAATTTATTAGAATTGGGATGAACATAAATTTAAATTAAAAATATGTCATTGTTTCTGATCTAATATTTTTCTTGGATTTCAAGATTATATTACCTCTATAACAAGTACGTAGCAATTAGATTCAACACTCAATTAAGTCTTCTATATTGGGTGTTGAATCCTTTTTCCTGTTTCTAATCTAATATTTTTCTTGGTTTTCAAGATTATATTACCTCTGTGACAAGTACATAGCAGTGATATTCAACACTCAATTAAGTCCTCTATACTTGGTGTTGAAGCTTTTCCCCCCATCTTGTAGGAAATACATGAATCTAATTAAAGACTTAAAAATCCACTTCATTTTGCAGAAATGCAGAAATACCTTCAAAAGAAGCTAATATATATAGATTTATATAACATGCATCTATTCACTATTTTGTGAATTGAATCTCTTAGAGAAAATATAAAAATTGATAATAATTTATAAGATACAAATACAGAATGGATTTTGTAGTATGATTTGTATGACCATAAGGACATTTAAACAATATTTAGTTATTTCACAAGTCACTCGCATAATGAAGATTTGCGAGAATAAAAAAAGTAGATTGTTGAAGGTAATGTACAAAGTAAAGAAATGGAGAAGGCCTTGAGGATGGTTTGGACCACCAAGAACAAATCTAGACCTTCGAATTCTGAAAAAACAAACCAAAAAAGAGGGAAAGTGATAAATTTATCAGAAAGAACATATATGAAACCCTAATCTCCAAAGAATGAGTTTTGAGCTAGGTAGTACCTTTGATATTGTTTTGAAGGCATCCTTAGCAACGAGGACACCTCCAACAACCCTAGATCTATAATCAATATAATATAAGGCATGTAAAACCATTTGATAAATTTATGTTGAAGCATATATTGGAGAAAAATGTACAGCTTACTATGGAGGGGCAAAGAGGAGAGTATATTAACCGAATATCTTAGCTCTCGACAAAGAAATAGCTCCTCAACAATCGAAAATTCAATAACTTTCTTTTTCCAATATTAGGCACCCTATCCACAGCGGTATTTGCAACAAGGTAAAAAAATTTAGGTCTCTCTCCTCAAGCTCCCATGCATCTGCCCATGCTTCTCCATTACCAAAGGAGCATAAATCCCACTAATGCAAGTGATAACTAGACACAAATTTCAACCCAAAATAAGGATAATAAATTCAATGTTGACGTGTGAATGAGTATTACTGTAAATTTGGTTTTTTCAATGAATTGATAAGCCATATAAAACAAGTAAACAAATTTAAAATTAACTCCCTTATACAAGTTTCCACAAGGAGAATTACTTTTGAATACTCGCCCTTCTTCAATACTTATATATATTTATCAAACAATTAAAATTACAAAATCTTGAAAAGGAAACAAAGAATATTTTTGAATTTAAAGATTGATATAATTAATACCCATCTAATAGAATTAAATTAATCTAGTTAACATCTAGCTATTAATTTAAAATCTTTGTCAAACTATTAAGCGATTATGAATTTACCTCACAATAAATAATGCTGACAAGAGAATATAAAAAAGGGCTCCATGGCTTTGTATGTGAAAGAAACAAACAATTTGCCAAAGTTGCACGCTAATTTCAAATTCATCATATTCTTTCATAAATTTGAAATTGTTTCAATGTTAAACCAAACACAATTTTCCTCTTACCAATACACGTTTAATCTGTAATTTAGCATTTTATTTGCATAAAACTCTCACATTCTAGAAGATTTATGGTTTAATTCAGATGATGATTACTTTTCTCAAGACACCGCTCAATCATCATCATTGCCAATTTCAAAATGATCTCAAGGTTCAAGTTTCCATGGAGCTCAAGTGCTGGAATTATCATGAAAGGAATAAAAGAAATATAAAGATGTTTTAAGAGATGGGTTGATTTCATGAAAAATGACTCGAAATTTAATACAAGCTTTTATCCAACTATAATAAATTGCCTAAGAAGTATTAGAGGATTGTTTCAGGTACAATACTTAAACCAAAAATAAAGAAGTACAAGGACTCAAAAGTGAATCACAATTTCATTCATCAAATTGTAAAGAAAATGAACCCTCTTTATAATATATGCATCAAAATTATATAAAAAGGTATAATTATGATTTTTAAGAAATTATTTTATAACTTATAGAGATGTGCAATTCTCAAATAGTAATTTATGCTAGTTTTGAAGAGTAGAAGTAGATTTTAAAATATCAGGCTTTCTATGTCATTGAAAAAACATGTGACAGGTATCATTCAATACAACAAAGTATTAAAAAAATGTTGCTCAAAATCATGATGTGTTTCTTAAAGAGAAATCTATTTGAACATATAATGACAAACTAAAAAGTGAATCACTAAACATATATTTTATTAAACATAATTTCCTGCAGAGAATCTAAACAAAACACTCTACATAGAAGAGGAAAATGTGCACAAGCAACTTTTAGACTATACAGAGCATAAAGAGCCTCTTCAAAAGAAATACTAGTAGCAAAAAATATAAAGAAAAAATATTGCAGCACTAGCAGTGTTCAGACCATTACGAAGTATATAGAACATCTACAAAGCCTCTTAAAAAAAAATACCAGCACCTAGATATCTTTATACAAAGGTAATATGCACAGTAGATCCCAAAGAGAGATATCAAAGTTTTATTATTGTGAATTTGTTAAATCACATCAAATTATTTAGATTCTGTAGATGAACATTTAATTGCAAAATTAAGATCACCTATACTAAATGATAAATCTAGTTATTGCATTTTGACTTCTACTTAACTTTTGATGTACATATGTCCACCTATAAGTTAAACATGTAAAATCCCATTAGCATGAAAAGTAGTTATACCCTTAGGAGATAGGTGAGCATGGAAGGTAGGACAAATAGACACATAGGCCATGTGGATAGTAGGAAAGCAAAGAGACATGAATCAAAAGATAAACATGAGATGCGGTGCAACGTAGATCCTGCCAAATGTTGGGAAGGTAGGTATGACATGTTGTTGTTCATGTGCACTATTGTGTGTTTAAGCTTAAAAAAAAGTCAGCACTAGATAGTGTTAAAAGATTTCTTTGGTATTTTTTTATATATATATGTACTATTAGAAGTTCTTTTGTGCATACTCAGTGGGACTACTAATGAGGTCAATTTTTTGGATTTTTTGTTGGTAGTCTATGTTCATGACTGGGAGGTTTAGTGAAATTAAAGCGTAAGAGTTGGCTAACAACAACTGGAATCATGATCATTCTACAACTAATATAACAATAAATATTTAAATTTAATTTATTATCTAATTGGGATGAGCATGATTTAAATAAAAAAACATGTCGTTGTTTCTATCTATTATTTTTCTTGGATTTCAAGATTATATGACCTCTGTGCTAAGTACATAGCAATTATATTCAACACTCAATTGAGTCTTTAGTAGGTGTTGAAGATTTTTTCTATTTTTGATATAATATTTTTCTTGGTCTTCAGATTATACTACCTTTGTGACAAGTACACAATAGTTATATTCAACACTCAATTAAGTCTTTTTTACTTGGTGTTGAAGCTTTTTTCCCCACCTTGTAGGAAACATGTGAATCTAATTAAAGACTCCAAACTCTACTTCATTTTGCAGAAATATGAAAATAACTTCAAAAGAAGCTAATCTATATAGATTTGTATAACATGTATCTATTCACTATTTTGTGAATCAAATCTCCTCGAGAAAATATAAAAAATCAATAAAAAATTATGAGATACAAATAGAAAATGAATTTTGTAGTATGATTTATATGACCATAAGGAAATTTAAACAATCCCTAGTTATTTCAAAATTTACTCGCATAATAAATATTTGCAAGAATAAAAAAGTATATTGTTTAAGGTAATGTACAAAGTAAAGAAATGGAGAAGGCCTTGGGATGGTTTGGACGCTAGGTAAAAATCTAGCCCTTCCAATTTTGAAAAAGAAATAAAAAAAGAGGGGAAGTGATAGATTCAGTAGAAAGAACATATATGAAACCCTAATCTCCACAGAATAAGTTTTGAGCTAGGTAGTAGCTCTGATATTGTTTTGAAGGCATTTTTTAGCAACAAGATCACCTCCAATACCCCTAGATCTATAATTAGTAGAATATAAGGCATGTAAAACCATTTGAGAAATTGATGTTGAAGGAGACATTGGAGAAAAATGTATGAATTACTATGGAGGGGCAAAGAGGAGAGAATATTAACCCAATATATCAACTTTGGGCAAAGAAATAGCTCCTCAATAGTAGCAAATTCATCAATTTTCTTTTGCTTATATCATACACCCTATCTGTAGTGATATTTGCAGTTGGGTAATTTTTTTTAGGTATCTCTCCTCAAGCTCCCATGCATCTACCCATGCTTCTCCAATACCAACGGAGAAGAAATCCCACTGATGCAAGTGGATAACTAGACATAAATTCCAACCCAAAATAAGTACAATAAATTCAATGCTGATGTGTGAATGAGTATTGCTGTAAATTAGGTTATTTCAATAGATTGATAAGCCATATAAAACAAGTAAACAAATTTAAAATTAACTCCCTTATAAAATTTTCTACAAGGGAAATTACTTTTGAATACTCACCCTTCTTCTATACTTATATGTATATTATCAAACCATTAAAATTATGAAATCTTGAAAAGGATGCAAAAAATATTGTTGAATTTAAAGATTGATCTAGTTAATACACAACTATTAGAATTTAAGATTTATCTAGTTAATATCCAACTATCAAGTCAAAATCTTTGTTAGATTGTTAACGTTTATGAATTTACCTCTATACAATATAAAATGATGAGGAATCCTAGGAGTGTAGATCACTCATCAAATTATAAAATACATTGGGGAAAGGGGTTTTCTTGACAACTCGCCCTCAAATAAATCAGATTATCCCAACCCAAAATGAATGAAGGGGTGCTAATGCAAGATCTAAGAGAGAGTGGGGATTTGAGGTTTGGCTTTCCCTTTAATGAAGTAGGGATAGTGTAATATGATATGCAATATTGACAAGATTGATAAAGGAAATGATCAATGAATAGCATATGATGTCAAATTTGATGTATATAAGTAAGTAAAAGGAAAGAAGTAGCAAGAATGGACTCACCTTGGAGAGAGAAGAGGCAAATAGACCTTCAAATATGGTTTTGACAGTCGTAGAGGTGTCAGAATCTGGTAAAAATCTAGATTTGGGCTTCTGATGCATGTAACTACTTTTTGTGAAAATCACAGCCTCTAAGGATGAGGTTGACTTGGATGACCTAGTCTTGGACGATATTCCAAAATTTTGACCTAGTCCTTTCAACTCCAAATCTAATGAAATTTTTAGGGTACCTATGACTATGATAGAAATTCCTGAATCCAAATCTGAAACTTTGTTACCTGCTCCTACACACAAAGAAAAAGGAAAAAGGTCATGGAAAGGGGTTTGCCTTGGTCAAAATGCTGTGTACGAATCAACCTTGAAATGAAATAGAGATTGCATGAAGGAAAGTAAATGTAACAAGATAAATGTCAGTATTCACCTTGCATATAAAAACCCTCACGGATGGATATTGAGATCCATCAAACCCATGAAGATGATTTTATGTGTTTGCTTGAGATGTAGAATAAATGATGCCTTCACAAATGTAATGATCTACACTTGCCAATCCTAGATCTTGATAACCTCAATAGAGAAGGAGAGGGAAGAAGAATGGATGTATGGATCTTCTTGCTTGCTTGTGAATTACTCTACTTGGCCATCATGGGATATAAAATTGCATCAATGAGAGAAGATTTCATTTGCTTGAATGGACCTTGAAGAAATGGAGACTTAGAGAACTTTAATTGGATGCTTGCCTTCAAATCTTGAATCCACCACTTCAATTGCAAAACTTGAAATATTGATTGCTTGCACTTGATCAATTGATTGCTCTTGAATTTGAGATCATCTAGGTATGTAAAAATGAGAGGAGAGAGCCCCCTTTTATAATCATTTAAGGATTCAATATTGCATAGGCTGACCACAATTATAGGTTTAGGAGAAACAAATGCACATTGGGCTCAAAGCCCACTTAAGCACAATGCCCGAGGACAAGGCCGACCTAGTCCAGGACTAGGCCGACCTAGATGACCTTGTCCAAGCATTTATTTTCTCAAATATTACCCAAGTCTAGGGGAGTGTGATAAACTACAGAGGAAGAAAATGAAAGATGTGGAAATTAAGAATAAAGACATTTAGATCTTGACATCACCAAAATGGGGTCTAATAGTTCTAAAAGGCATCTAATTATGGGTTCTAATATTTTAGGAAGGTACAACCTCATAAGAAACAATGTTGACAAGAGAAAAGAAAAAAGGGCTCCATGGCTTTAACTGTGTAGATGTATAAAAATATTACTTCTAGTTCTATGCTAATTTAACCTCTTAATTGACTAAATCTTATTTAATTAATTAATTGAACTTTAGTAATATAATTAATTTTTATTAATTAATTATGTAGCTATATTTATTCTATTTAATTAATTATATATTCACCTTCTTCTAATCCTTAATTTATTTTTGATTAAATACATTAAATCTCCTTCTACCCATTTTTTCAAATAATTTTATTAATTGAATCTTCCCTCTAAGTCTTAATCCTCAATTTAATTAATTCCCAATTGATTAAGTCTAAACCTAGCCTAAATCCCTAACCTATAACCATCACCATCATCTCTAAACTCACCTCTTTGGCTAATCATCATTAATTAGGACTAATTTTGTAATTCCTATAAAAAATAGCCTCCTAATATTGGTCACAAATGTGTGAGAAACCCTTCCCAATGTGGCTAACCAACTTCCTTAAATAACCACCTGCATTCTTACGTGAATTTACCCTCTTTCTTCTTTGGGATTTTCTCACACGTGTGAGACATCTTGGCCACCTTCTCTCTTCCACTTTGTCTCCTCACCTTAATGAGCAATCACTTTCAAAGTTTTCTCACACATGTGTGTGTTGGAAATAATGGGAAGTATGTACTGAGAGGGGAGGGGTGAATAAGTTCCTCTAAATTTTTTATCTCTTTTAACCTTAATCCTTTATGTAATCAATTGTATTACCAACCATATGTTCTATCCTATCTTTGTGTAAGTTATATCAATTCATAAACTTAATAAACATGTAAACATTCATGAAATGTAATGACACATAACACAAGATATGGTAATGTAGAAAACCCTTGTTAGAAGGTAAAAACTACGGTGGGGATGACACCCACAAAAACTTCACTTTCTGTAGATTGGAAAAGGTTGGTTAAGGCTTACAATTTTGATCACTTCTGATGATCTACCTTGTTAGGAGTATTATGTAGAGATTGGTTAAGGTCTACTCTGTTAAGAGCTTTAGCAACATTGTTTAGTGTGCACTTGGTTAAGAGATTTACAAAGGATTGTTAAATCCACCTTTCTTGAAAGGATTTATTCTATTTGCTACACTTGTTAGAATGTAGAAAAAAATACTCATTGACCTGAGTGTATGCAATCTTCAATTGCTGATTACAGATCCATTAAAATCACATGTACAAAGTATCACCTAATGTGATTGATTAATACCTCTGTTGCTCGGTAGCCTTGAATTTGGTTCTTGATAACCTAATTCATCTTTTATTGTTCTTGCTTGAAACTCTTAGTCTGATCCATAGATGTGCTCCTTGGCTACTTTCATCCTCACATCGTATCTGAAATGAATGATTACACATCCATTTATACAATAGATTGACCTAATTCAGTTTCATGTATTACAAAGATAACTCTATGATCGAAGGTTTACAACTTGACCTTGATCTCCTAGTTTGCATGTTTTAATCAGTTAGACTGATTAAAACAATTACAATTATCTTTCTTGTCCCTTAAGAAATGGTTTAAAATAAAATCAAAACTCTAAATATAAAATATAAGTGTTTTATCTGATGTGGAAGTTAGATCCACATTTCTCGGGATATAACTGACTTTTGGTGTTTAATGCTTCGGTTGCTCATGAAAGTCTGTCAGTGTTCCTTTGCTATGTTGGGTTTCTCTCTTTTATGCTCTATCGGTTTACATTGTAATTTTCTCGTCAGGTTCTTTTGTTGGTTTCCTCTGTCGGTTTGCACTGTAAAACTGTGTCGTCGGGTTTCTCTTGAACTTAACACTTTTGGTTTGTAATGAAACCTGTCTTTCGGTGCAAGTGTAACCAACGGTTCAAAAAATATTTTCCCTTTGTGTACTAATGGAAAAATATGTCTTCAATTTCCCCCTTGACATTAGTATCAAAAACTGATACATGCAAAATACTAAACTGTGTAGTATGTACACCATGTGTTTATTTTGTCATTTATGACTCCCCCTATGTATATTTTGGTATAGTATATGTATATACATGTACACTTTCCTTTATACTATACTCCCTTTTCACCTTATCTTCATATCATTCTCGCTTTACTATTGTAGATATCATCATTTTCCCCCTTTTCTTTATATGTATTATACATATCATTTCCCCCCTTTTTTGATAGCAAGGGAAAAGGTGTATACTTACGACTTATAAAAAATATGGGAATGAGAAGTCTTCATATCTTCCATCATCTTCTCCCATTTCTCCTTTAGGTGCTCAAGAGCCATGTTCTCTAGTGTAATCCTGACATGCATATCATAGATGCTCTCTGCTACAAACATCTCAGGGGTCGAAATTAGTTGTCTTGCCGAAGTCATGTGTTGTTGCAGAATTGTAAGGTTGGGTAATAGTTGATCCTATAGCCCGGTAACCTCATCTCTAAACTGTGATTCTACTTCCCAAATTTCTTGTCTTAACCTTTTGATTTCTATAATCTTTTCATAATGCAGTTTGATTTTATCGTCATTTGTGGTTAGACCTTGTGGACTTTCATTTAGATCAGAATCTATCTTTTCTATCTTATCACTAATTTCCTTAGTGAATTTATCTAAGGTGCACAACTTCTAAATTAAAGCTAGTGCTTCTAAAATGATAGGGTCTAATTCGTTTTCTAATTTAGAAAGCTTTACATTATTTTCTGCCACTTCTTGGTTGATCTTCTCAGTCAAATTGTATTGGTACTTTTGCTTTGCTTGTTCTTCAATGGATCTTTCTACATCCACATTTTGAGTTGTGATGGATCTGGTTAGAATGACAAGTTAATCTAGAATGGGGGCATTATGATCAACATCAATGTTAGGAACTATCTGGTGTAAGATATCTCTTGTATTTTCCAGCACTAGAGAGTCCCTGTGCTCTTTTCTAAGCTTTTCTTGTAAAGATTTTCTTTGACAAATTTCTCCATATTCTTGGAGAGATTCATATTCCAAATTAGTTGGATCACACTTGGGTATCTCAATGATTTTTCAAGTGTTACTTCTAACTTGCTCTTCTTGGTTTTCTTCTTCTTCTTCTTTTGAGATGCACTTGTATGCAGTACCAAAGCAAGTTCTTCTACTTCGTCTGATGTGCTGGATGAAGGCTTCAGTGGTGTTGTACCTTTTTCTTTTTGCTCAAGGTTTGCCTTTTGGTTGTGTGTGGACGTATCCTCATCAACCTTTGGTGTATCTGCAACATCTCCTTTGGTGTCCTTAGGAGTGGTATCAACTTGCTTATCTTGTTTACCTTTCTCTTTTTTCACTTCATCTGTATCTTTCATTTGTGCATCCTTTTTGGTGTGTCTCCATCTTTTTGTGTGTTATATACATTTATAACATTTTTTCTCCACCAACGACTATCTGTTTATCAGTTGAATCTTTCTTTTCTTCTTCCCCTACATCCTCAGGTATGCTTGCATCCTTGTCTTGTGACTTCTCCTTTTTTGAGATTACATTGATAGCTTGTATCAATAATGGGATTTGTCCTGGTATGTCTACCTGTGTAGAGTCTATAGTAGTTTCCTATTCATCGGTTTGGTCTTGGAAAATAGTGACATCTTCATCTTTATGTACCTCATATGCAGGATCTGCTCTGGTAATATCAATGATAGTATTATCAGGCCATGTTTCATCTACAATGTCCATATCCTTGTTGGATTTTTTGTTCAATGCTTCTTCATTAACATCCTCATCAGTTATAAGAATATGTTCGAGGCTCAGTTTAGCTTGGTCATCTTTATTTTGTGGCTTGTTGGTGAGTGCTATTTGTGGTTCAGGACTTGTATCCTTTTTAGGTATATAAAGTATCTTTCTCCATTCTTCCTCACTTTTTTTGTCTAGCTCAATTAGATGTCCTTGAAGCACTTTGTAGGCTCTTAACTTTGGTGAGAAACATTTGGAATGTTTCTTCATCATTTCTTCAATCTCTTCCATCTTAGATTCAAGTGGCATGACTGAAACTAGAGCTCTTTCCCATATTTGTTTTTTAGAATGTAATGCAAATTTCCACCTTGCCGACAATCTATTCATAAGTTCTTTTTGTTATAAATAACTGAGGGGGGGGGGGGGGG
>MU226247.1:3174415-3195238 GCA_018584345.1 Thuja plicata
CATATTTCAATTTCTTAGCATAATCTTGCATTGCACTTATCATGATAAATCCTTCGTTCTTAGATTGGTCCATGGTTGTGAGACTCTCGTCCTGAGAGCAATTTCAAAAACCCCATCTAGATAGAAGGCAACAGGTCAAATCACGCAGACAGGCAGGATGAATAGCTCATATTCAGTCTTGTTTGTACCTGGTGAAGAAGGACTATGTTGAAGTGTGTGGTTGATTAACAAGGCCAAAATTAACACATACAGTATCAAATCAAAAGTTGTGGGCTATTACTCAACCTCCTGCAAAAGTTTGTACAAATCTTTACATAGATACAAAATATAAGGAGTTTATTGATGAAATTAACATAGAAGGAAGAATACTATAGAAAATTAAAACCATCGATACCATCCTCTCTCAGAGGTGTTAGGCTTCCCCACTATATGAGCATAAAAAAACCCTACGTCTGGATCAACTTGTGGAAAGGCACTGGGACCACTAGGAGGACTGGATACATTGTGAGCATAGGGAGCACTGGGAACACCTTGTTGGTTCCCAAAAACATAGATTGGAAATCCAAGAGATTTGTCACTTCTCTTAAAGACTTCTCAACCAGTTTCGGCCAACGAACTGGAATGAACACTTAATCAAGTTCCCCTGCACTTTAGGCTTTGCTAAACCAAGACGGGTAAACCTCTACCTCAAACCCAATTTGTTTGTTGGAGGCTTTTGTATATAATATTTAAGCTTGTTGATCTCTCAAGATGGAAGTTTTACTTGAGGTAGATCCAATTGTGATTCCCACAACACTTAGACAATTTGTGAATACTTTCTTAAAAGGAAATGCTTGCAAAGATAAAAAATTTATCGTATAAATTAATTATGGAAGTTGAATATAATTTATTGATTAGATTTCTCTGGAGATACATGATTAAACCTTAGATCAATATTAGACCAGTGCCTTATCTTTTTCTGATTAATATCAATTCAATTAAATGATCCTAAGTATAACCTCATGAGACAGTTTTAGTAACTTACCCTTAAAGCAAGACCATCACCTCAAAGGAGTATATATGCATTAATAATTTAAATTTGTTGTTATAGTTAGTGTTAAGTTTTAGGATCACTATGTAAATGTAATAGCACTCTATGTTGTATGTATGTTCCAAATGCAACAATCTCTCTTTCATTTATATTGAGAACGACGATAGGAGAGACATGTCCCTTCATGAGACATGTCTATTCATTATTATGAGATTAATATAATTACAATTGATTATGTGTGTGTGTGTATACATACATATATATATAATAATAATAATAATAATAATATTATTATTATATTATATATATTTGTATGTATATGTATGTTCTTAATTTAATCTATTATCATAATATTAATATCTCATTCATTTTATCTGATCAAACCTACAAACATCAACACTCCCTCTTAGCTAGGGAAGATAAAATTCATCAAAATGCAATTCACAAAAGATCCATTACTTTTAAGAGAGAAGATATCACCTCATTGTGATATCAAGAGATATGGTCTGACCAAGAATATCAAGTCTCATGATATTCACCATAACTCAAAAATTTCCATAGGTAATGTATCCTTAATGTAAGGTATCATCTATTGTGATATTTTTAAGCCATCACACGATGTCTATCACAATAGTAGAAGGTAAATGGTCTATTTAAGGAACTGAATCCACCATGCAGGAAATCATCTATTGTGATATGTTTCAACCATCACACAATGTCTATCACAATAGAAGGTCAATGGTCTATTTAAGGAACTAAATCCACCATGCAGGAAATCATCTATTGTGATCTATTTCAGTCATTACATGATGTCTATCACAATATATTGTCAAGTTATTGTAAGATCATCACCTTTCAATAACTCTTAAAAATACAAGTGATAATCATTTGGAAGTCGTCACTTCCTCATGATGTACACAGGGGGAAAGCCCATTAAAAACATGGAGTCACACACATGACATCCACCATGCCTTAGCGTAGAGAGTAGAAACAAGGGATTTCACCTTGAAATTCTCTCATAGAGAAGAACTCATTGAGAAGATATCATTCTGTTGATCTTTTCATCCAAGATTGCTTAAGATAAACTGTCAGACTCCCTTTGAATCTGATATCAATTTTCTGAGATCCTCATCCAAAGTTATCTTTGAAGTGTTAGACTCCCTTCGAATCTAATATATATCTTATTTTCCTGCAAGACAATCCCTAGAAAAGATCAAGGCAATTAGCTCTTGTAGTACATATAGAAATACAGATAAGAGAGAGACTATAATGAGTAGATTAATGACATTAATTTGCCATTAGTATGCAAACAACACTTTCAGTAAGCATACACTAAAAGAAAAAACAAAGAGATAACCAAAAATCAGATATAAAGAGATCATTGAAAACTACTAAGTACAAAGAGAACCAACGACACAACTTTGTGTGTACACCAAAAATAAAAAGTGGAAAGGATAAAGAGGAACTTGACAGAGGAACCCGACGTGTAGGATATAGTGCAAACCAAGAGACAGTTAAAGAGAAAACCAAGAGAATAGTTCAAACAAGGAACCTGAAAGACAGTCAACTGATTTCAGAGCATAACCGACCGTTAGAAACTAAAAGTTAGTTGCAGCACGCAAAAAGTGGATCTGACTTCCACGTAAGATAAAATAGTCTTATTCTATTTATAGAATATTGATTTTTTTTAAAAAACCATTTCTTTAGGGACAATAAATATGAATGTAAGTTCTTTAATCAGTCTAACTAATTTAAAACAGATAGACTAGGAGATCAAGGTAAAGTTGTAAACCTGATCTTAGAGTTAACATTGTTTTTCGTGAAACTTGATGATGTCAATCCATCTTATAAATAGATGATGCAATAATTTAGTATACATGTGTGAATATAAAAGAGAGGATGAATGAAGCATACGAGCACATCTATGGATTAGATTGAAAGTTTCAAGAACCAGAACATCGAAAGGTGAATTTGGTTAGCAAGAACCAAGAACAGAGGCTACCAAGAATTAGAGGTATTATTCAATCACATTAGGTGATAATCTTATTCATGTAAAATTTAATGAATCTGTATCAGAAATAGGAGATTGCATTTACCAGGTCAAATTGTAACTTGCTATCATTCTAAAAAGTGAAGCAAAGTGTAAAAATCCTTTCAAGGAAGGTGGATTTAACGTTCCCACTATAAATCTCTTAACCGAGTGCACACTCAACAGTGTTGCTAAAGCTCTTAACCGAGTAGACTTTAACAGGTCTCCATAGATACTCTTAACCGGGTAGATCATTAGAAGTGATCAAATTGTAAGCCTTAACCAGCCCCTTCCAATATGTAGATAGTGAAGATTTTGTGGGTGCCATCCCCATCACAGTTTTTACTTCCTAACAGGAGTTTTTTGCGATATCATATCTTGTGTTATGTGTCAATTACTTTCATGAATGTTTCTATGAATGTTCACATGTATGTTATGTTTATGAATTGATATGTCTTGCATCAAGATAGTATATATCAGATGACTGGATAAACAATTGATTACACAAAGGTTAATTGATTAAAGGATACAAAAGTTTTATAGGTATTGATTCACCCCTCCCCTCTCAATACACACTTCCCATTAATTCCAACAATTGGTATCAGAGCTAAGTCTCTTCTTTGGAAAATCTTAAAGGCTTAAGAGAAAATATCATACAATGGAGAAGTAAAGACTTGATAAAAATATTGAAAATAAGAAGCTAGAAATTCAGATGTTCTATGAGAAGTATAAAGAAGTTAGAATCAATATGAGACAACTGTTAGATGAAAGAAATATTATGGCATCTCACTATAATGAGACGGATTATCATGAGGAAGAGATACTAGATTTCTTTGAGTCTTCAGGATTAACTACAAGCAAACCATCAGACACATCAGCATAAAGCATCACAAGCCTAACTAAAATCAATCAACATCTGGCTGGACAAGTTAAATCTCTACAAATCGGTCAAGAGACACAGATTGTAAGGATGATTGATTTCATGAACAATGCTAGACAGGATGAGATCACAAATAAGATTATTCTTACAAGTCAAGAGGCAAACAAAATAAATGTTGAACTCATTGAAAGAATAGAAGCTATCGGTGAGCTAAGAGATGAAAATAAAAAGTTGAAACATGAAATAAGAATTTAGCAGCAGCATAATGAAAGTATCAAGAAATCTGAAGAAAGCAATAAAAGAATGGATGATTTTCTTTAAGGACAATGAAGAGTCAACAGCAACACTAGTCTAGGTTTTACCGAGAATAGAGAATCATCAAATCAAGCTGATCCAAAGAATGTCTATGAAAATCCAAGACCAATAAAGCTGACATGCAATCACTGTGGAAAGCAAGGCCACACATCAAATGTATGCAGAGGAAAAATGAAAGGTATTCCTAAATATACATCTTCATTCATAGGATTTTACTATAAATGTAACAAGAAAGGACATAAAGCATATGAATGTAAGTCTGAAATGAAACAACCAAAGAAGGAAACCTACATGGACAAATATTGTCCTACTTGCAAAATGAATGGGCACAGAACTCTTGAATTCTGGAAAAAGAAAAGGTAAGCATGGAAGCCTAAAGGTCAAGAAACTCCCTATCAACCAAAAAGAGTTGGTAACTAGTATGTATGGGATTACAACACTTGGAAAAATTGTATAGCATGTGGAAGATTTGGTCACATTTCTACAAGCTGTATGAGACAGTGGACTAGAAAGTCTAGAGGCTGGACTAACCCTAGAATGGCATGCTTAAACTATCATAAAGTTGGTCATCTCAAGAAATACTACAGAGACTAAATGACTGAAACCCACACATGTCCCAATGAAAGCACCATTGAAGACATCCGAAGTGCAAGAGAAAAAATGTGGAGAAAATATTCAAACAATGATGAAGCTGGACCAAGCAATGCAAATGGTGACACCCCATCCAATGGATCCAGTGACATCACCACCCCCACCTAAGTAGAACAAGTAAGTATGTAACTTCATTACCCCAAGTTATTATTTTACATCAGTTCCATAATATGTTGATAAAATGCCAAATTAGTATAAGTAAAGATGCATCATGGTATTACTTGAAATTTTTTTTGATAACTATGCTATCGGGTATACATACCGAAATCCCTTGGTATATGCTCAAATCTAAAGTTGCCTACACTTACCGAGATGCATCGGTTAACATGAGAAAGAAAAGTTGCTAGTGTAAATCAAGATGTGTCGGTAACCAAGCAAAGTGAACAAGTTGTTTGCAACACCAAAACCTGTCAGTAAAAGCAAGAAGTATAATGACTACCCTAAAACATCATGTTAACACCAAAAATGGAAGGTAATGTCTTAACCAAAGAAATCCATCTTCACACACTGAGGAGTTGGTAAGCATTTATGACTCACTTTTTAGGGCAAACAACTATAAAAAGGCGATGGAAGGGTCTTGTTGTTCACCGCAACCAGAGGAGAGTGATGAGAGCAATTTTTGTACAACAAAAATAGGATTACAGAGCCACTACAAATCAACACAGAGCACTTCAAGCAGATCAAAAATCACTACTGGTGTAAACAGTAAGTTCTACAAAAATGACAACTCTATTTCGCGCATTTCTCAGAAAGCCCTAAATCTAAAAAATGGCCACAACTTCAAGAATCGTCAAATCGAAGAACACCAAGAAGGATGAATTTAAGCTCATCAAGAATTATACATGTGAGGAACCACACTACAAGATTCACCCTGAGGTTTCTTCACAACTTGGCGATGTTGGAGCATTCTCACGAATACCAGCTAGGGTTTTTCTTGTTGAAGATGTGCGAGCATTCATACATTGTAAGATTGCATAAATCAATGACTTAGAGGTAGAAAAAGCTTATAAGAAGCTATGTAATGAAGATGGATCTTTAAAAGATGAGCATAAACACATAGAGGTGAAAGGGCTCACTAATGCCCTGTTATTCCTGAAAGGTTTCAAAATTGAGTAGATTTGGTTAGTAGTGAGCCAAATGCACAATCACAAACTATGCATGGATGAACCAAAGATGATAACCTGAGATGTTATCCATGTAGTCATCGGTTACCCTATAACCAAAAAGGTAAAATCACTGAAGCACCCACCCAAGGAAGAGACTGAAAAGATCACAGGAGCCAAATGGGATGACAAAGGATTAAAGGTATCCACCATTATCGATGATGAGATGAAATTTGGAGCATGTGTTCTAGGCTAAAAATTCTTTCAAGGCAGCAGGATGAACACCATAGCATCCGGTGCAGTAGACACAACATACAAGATTGTGAAGAAGGGAACTTAGTTGGATTTATCTGAACTTCTACTGAACTAGTTAGAAGAGAATTTTAAGACTATAAGGAATGAAAAGTCAAACACATGTAAGTTTGGCTCACTTATTATGTGCATTTTCTTCTACTTTCAAGAGACATTTCCTTCTATAGGAGATATAAAATGGGATTCCACAAAATTGGTCACCATGAAAATCAGTGAACACATAACCTCACTGGGAGACAATTTTGAAATAGTCGTGGATGAATACTTTACTGTATTCAAAGACTGAATGTAGAAGAGGGTAAGGATCCCTGAGCAACTCATTGAGAAGTTTAAAGATGAAATATGTTTCATGGTTAATACAGACCACACTTATATCAAACCTGCTGTACCGAGGACAACATGGATACAACCATTAGAATATGAGATAAATATTGATCAAGCATCTAAAGCAATTGATGCCTTGATAAATGAACCATTAGATAAGAATCAACCTAAGTTTTGAACTTATGAGGAGGAAAAATCAAGAATCAAATCTGGCCTGGTTGTAAAGAAAATTGTCAGGAAAAAGGACAAAATGGTTAAGAACCTCAAGAAAATACTATCAAAAATAGAGGAAGAAACTAAACAGAAGGAAGAAACTGAAAAGGAGGAAAAGACCGAAGGACAACTACCTATTGGTGAAGCTGAAGAAAAGAATGAATCTGATGCCACAGAGTTAGATTCACCACCTCCTCCACCAACCAAGAAACCAAGAACCACAACTACTTCTAGAACAAGAAGCCAAACATCTAAGGATTTAGGTCCTTCACCTTCTAAGAAAGGAAAATTTAGAACATACAAGAGGAAAGTGACCACACCGAAATGAGGGCCAAAAAAAAGAATAAGGAAGCTCATCAGAATAAGAGAAGACATTAAGGACATCAAGAAAAATCAAGGTGTAGAGGCAGAAAAGATCAAGGCTCCAGAAAGAAATGATGACATATGCAAATCTGTTGAAAATTCAGGATCTATCACAGATTCTAAGATTAGAAGATGGTTGAAACTGGATCCAGAAGATCAGAACAAATTTGAAGATGCCATTATAGCAAAGATGTACAAGTTCAAGTATGTACTGATTCAATTTGAAGGCAATAATGTACCAAGGGAACTCTTGGATAGACTATACTCTAGATGGACATTTGCCTTGAAGAAAGAGAAGGAAATAAGAGAAAGAGTACCTATTACTCTCATGCCTTCTGAATTAGAGAAGGAAGAAATTGATGAGATGATGGAGAACCATAAAAGGAATTCTCACCGAAGTTGAGAGCCTACAAATTCCTTGAAGGGAGGCTTATAGATCTTGAACAAGAAAGCCACAAGAAATGGAGTAAAATACTCAATAGACCTATTGAGGAAGATAGCCCTGAGAAAGACCTACAATAGAAATATGTTAATAACGCAACTCAAGAATAGATATTAATCAAAGATGCAGAAGATAACACATCAGTTGAGTTAGACAAGGAAGAACAAGACACAACCAACAAAAAAAATATGGATGTTGCAGATGAAACATGGCCTGACACCACAAAGGACAACATTGTCGATAAAACAATAATTGACATTATCGATGCCCAACATAAGAAGTAAAGAAAGATGAAGATGTCAATGTTACCAAGAACACAACTGATGAGCAAGACACAACATTTGATAATGCACAGGTGAACATACCAGGGAAACATTCCAATATTGATGCATACCATCAATATACTGTAAGAAATAGAAAAGTCACCTCAAAAGGATTCAAGCATTCCCAAGGATGCAGGGGAAGAAGGAAAGAAACACAACATCGATGATCAGAAAGACATCCAAGACACTGACATAGTAACTGATACTGGCAAGGTTACAGGAGGAGATACAAAGCAAGTAGATGGAGACACAATAGAGAAGGATGCACAGACAAAGATAGATGAAGTGCATAAGGACACTGATGAAGGAGATAAACCCAAAGATGGCACTCCTGAGGATACCAAAAAGTTTGCTACCGACAATGTAAAAGTTAATGTGGAGATGTGTACAAAAAACCAACAAGTTGACACTGAGACAAAGAAGCAAAAAGAAGCACCACAAATAACTTCATCAAGCACAACGGACAAAGCTGAGAAATTGGCAATGGTACTACATTCAAGTGCAACCCAAAAGAAGAAGAGGAAATCCAAGAAGAATAAGTTGGAAGTCACTTTAGATGAAATCATTGAGATACCAAAATGTGAGCCAACTACACTTGATTATGAAGCATTGAAAGAATACAATGAAATATGCCAAAGGAAGGCATTATAGGAGAAGCCGAGGAAACAACACTGAGACTCCATGGTACTATAAAAAACTAGGGACATATTGCACCAAATTGTACCTGACGTTGATGTTGATGAAAATAAACCAATTCTTGATCAACTAGCCTCTCTCACCAAAACAATTACAACATAGAACATTGATGCAAAGAAGGCAATAAAAGAGAGAGAAGAGCAGAAGTACCAGTAGAAAGTTATTAAGAACATCAGCCAATAAGTGGCAGTCAACAAGGTAAAGATTTTAGAATTCATTAGTGAATTAGATCCAATTATAACTGAAGCTATTTCCTTGATTCAAAAACTATGCACACTGGAAAAGTTCACTAAAGAGAATAGTTAAAACATAGCAAAGTTAGATTCTGATCTAGCTAACAGGGCTAACAGCTTAACCACCGATGATAATGCACTAAAGCTACATTATGATAAAATCATTGAAATAAAAAGATTAAGGTAGGAACTGTGGGAAGAAGAGACACACTTAAGAGAAGAAGTCACCAAGCTCCAAGCTCAACTTCTACCAAATCTGACACTACTTCAACAACACATCAGTTCAGCAAGGCAACTGATAGCAACCCCCGAGATGTCTGTAGCAGACATCATCTATGATATGCATTCCAAGATCACACTCGAGCACATGGCTCTAGAGAACTTGAAGGAACAATGGGAGAAAATGATGGAAGACATGAAGTCTTCACACTCTCACATTTTTGATAAGCTATAAGGTATAGACCTTTGCCCTTATTATAAAAAAAGGGGGAAATTGATATGTATTCATATGGAAAATTATATGTATATGTATTTTATAGAGGGAAAGATATGATATGTATAGATAGGTAGGAAACTATACAGTACTACCAAAAAAGGGGATATACCAACATATACATAGGGGAGTCATGAAATGACTAAGGATTATATATGTTGTACATACTTAACATTTTGTTAGTATTTTGCACATATCAATTTTTTTATACTAATGTCAAAGGTGGAGATTGATGACATTAATTTTCCATTATTATGCAAAAAACACTTTCGATAATCATACACCGAAAGACAAAACAAAGAGCAAACCAAAAATTAGATATAAAGAGATCGCCAAAAATTGCTAAGTACAAAGAGAACTGACAACACAACTTTGTGTGTACACCAAAAATACAAAGTGGAAAGGATAAAGAGGAACCTAATAGAGGAACCTGACGTGCATGATATAGTGCAAGCCAAGAGACAGTTAAAGAGAAAACTAAGAGAACAGTTCAAACAAGGAACTCGAAAGACAGTCAACTGATTTTAGAGCATAACCGACCGTCAGAAACTGAAAGTTAGTTACAGCCTGCAAAAAGTGGATCTGACTTCCACATCAAATAAAACAGTCTTATTCTATTTACAGAATCTTGATTTTTTTTTAAAACCATTTCTTTACAGACAAGAAACATGAATGTTAGTGCTTTAATCAGTCTAGCTGATTTAAAACACATAGACTAGGAGGTCAAGGTAAAGTTGTAAACCTGATCTTAGAGTTAACATTATTTTTGGTGAAACTTGATGATGTCAATCCATCTTATAAATAGATGATGCAATAATTCATTATACATGTGTGAATATAGAAGAGAGGATGAATGAATCCTATGAGCACATCTATGGATCAGATTGAAAGTTTCAAGAACCAGAACAACAAAAGGTGAATTTGGTTAGCAAGAACCAAGAACAAAGGCTATCAAGAATCAGAGGTATTATTCAATCACATTAGGTGAAAATCTTATTCATGTAAACTTTAATGGATCTGTATTAGTTACCAGGTCAAATTGTAAGTTTCTATCATTCGAACAAGTGAAGAAAAGTGTAAAAATCCTTTTCAAGGAAGGTGGATTTATCAGTCCCACTATAAATCTCTTAACCAAGTGCACACTCAATAGTGTTTCTAAAGCTCTTAACTGAGTAGACTTTAATAGTTCTACACAGATACTCTTAACTGGGTAGATCATCAGAAGTGATCAAATTGTAATCCTTAACCGATCCCTTCCAATCTACAGATAGTGAATATTTTGTGGGTGTCATCCCCACCACAGTTTTTGCTTCCTAATAGGAGTTTTCTATGATATCATATCTTGTGTTACGTGTCAATTACTTTCATGAATGTTTCTATGAATGTTCACATTTATGTTATGTTTATGAATTGATAATCTTTCATCAAGATAGTATAGATCAGATGATTGGATAAACAATTGATTACACAAAGGCTAATTGATTAAAGGATATAAAAGTTTTAGAGGTATTGATTCACCCCTCCCCTCTCAATACACACTTCCCATTAATTCCAATAGATAAATTTAATATTCAAGGAAAATACTTATATACTCATCAACATCCTTGACACAAGTTTCTTCAATGAAGGCCCATATACATCAAATTAGAAAAAACCTTCTCAGATTATTTGAGATACATCTCCCCTTTGAATATATCCTCGCTAAGGATGGTTCAAATGGGAATGTAACATTCATTATTATTCCCCCACAATGTACAATTCCCACTCTTATATAATTGAATAATTCTGATGTATTCTTGTGAAATGACTTTATTGCTCCAAGAGAGGTGAAACTCTATAATTAATGCTTTCTTTCTAGAAAGAGACACCCTTCCTTGAATACATGCTTATTTTTTAATGCTTGACCATGATCATAACAAATTAATACATCTCTTTAATGAAAGCCGCTTTTAGGAATTTGACATAGATCCGTACACATTCCATCATACCTTTTGAACCGCACACTTTCTCTCCAATCTCTCCGGTGAGATTCTTAAACATTTGTTTATCACAAACGTATCCAAAATGCAGTGACATCCAAAGGTGTATTTCTGAGATATGGACCATGTACTGAGACTATATTGTCTGAGACAGTCACACATTCACCATCAACAAACTACTCTCTTACATTTGCAACCTGGCTCTGATACCATATTAAGTTTTAGGATCACTACAAATGTAATAGCACTCTATGTTTTATGTATTTTCCAAATGCAGCAATCTCTCTTTCATTTATATTGATAATGAGGATAGGAGATACATGTCCCTTCATGAGACATGTCTATTCATTATTATGAGATTAATATAATGACAATTGATTATGTATATATATAATAATAATAATATCTATTATTATTATATATATTGGTATGTATATGTATGTGCTTAATATAATCTATTCTCATAATATTAGTATCTCATTCATTTTAACTGATCAAAGCTACAAACATCAATAGTTAGTCTTATTGATTTTGACTTTTCTCAGAAAGACCAATAAGACAAAGTGAAGCCTTGACAACCAATCTTCAATCTGATGATCAAACTAAAACTTAATTCAAATTATAATGACACAAGATAACACTTTGAAGAATCTAAATAAAATAGATTATCACAGAGAATTGATCAATTAAATAAAGAGATAAATACCAACGTAGACAAAGGAACAACTGAACTTGTATTGAATAAGTATAAAGTAATCCAACTGGTTACAAACTATATGACTGTTCTTCTCCAGCCCTGTATTTCCAAGAGAAATCCAAAATATATTGTATAAAAATTGGTTCTGGTCATTCTCTCCTTTAGACATCGAAATGATCCCCTATATATAGACAAGGATTCAATTTGGGTGAAAAGGTATACTCTTTCACAAAGATTTGTTACATATTAACTAACAACTAATCAAACTAAGACAATAATTTAAATCATTTTGGCATAATGAGTAATCCACAATTACTCTCCACATCACTTGATATTCTTTAAACATTATACAAGGGTATATGCATCATGGATGATGTCCTTGATTTTCTCTCCAGTATTATCATCTATTTTGTCTACAACATTTGCATCCTTTCATTCTGCTAGTTCGTGCATAGTCTTTGCCACTAACTAGATCCTGTACAGATTAAGACTAAGCTAATCGATATCAATTTAAGAAAAAAAAACTTGCCTTCCATGAGAAAATAATTTGCATCTTCCTTAATGAATCATCAGTCACATGGAAAGTCCTTGATTTACCACAACTTCCACTCATCAGAATATTTGAGATCATACTTCTTCCCTGCTCTTTCCAATGTTCTTACTCTACCATTTACTCTTGGTCGACATAGATAATACTGATAACTTCATTGGGGATCAGTCAACCTACTAAAAGGATAAACCAATGGAAATGGTTATGCCAATGGATTTTATTTCAATTAACTTATGCATCATTTTGTTCTTAGCTGAGTTAATCAACATAGAATTTTATTTGACGGCTCATTTGTAGTAGCCCCAACATATTTTGAACAATCCCAACCACCATTTCTCAATCAATCCACTTATTCGAAATAAGATTTTATTTGACCTTTTGTTATTGGGCCCCATGATTTAATCATGTTAATGGTTTTGCACATCAATTAAGATTTTCTTTGCCACTGATCAATTTTTCTTACTGGACAACCTATCTTGTTTGATGTTTCATTTTTGGGCCCACATGTAGTCTTCCTCAAAAAAATTATGCATCATTTTTCTCTCGGCTGATTTATTCAACACATCCTTTTGTCCGATGAATAAAATAAAATGAGCCCACCATACTTTGAGCAATTCCATTCGCCATTAATCAACCTGCCAACTTACTTGATCAGAATTTTATTCCAGGCTTGCTACTAGGTCCCAAAAGTTGATCCGTTTCACCACCAGACATCTGTCACCATTTCACTTTCTTGCACTTCCGAGACTTAACCTCAAAAAATACTTGCAAACCTATGATAGAGACAAACTTAACCATTGAGTGATGTTACCACACAATCACATTCGTGAACACTTAACCATCATCTGTTATGCAGTGTTGCAAAAAGATTTCTTTCCTTTAGAGTAACTTGTGCATCATTTATATGCTTAGTCAGGTTAAATTCAATATGACTTTTACTCGACACTTTGAATGAGGCGACCCCACCTCACTTTGAAGGACTTTTGCTATCATTTCCGCTTTGCTTTCTTTTTTGAATTCATATCTTGTTCGATACTTTAGGCCAATTCTTTATCCCTGCTACTTTATCTCGGAGGAGCCATTGTCTTTGAAAGATGATATCCTGGCTTATTTGAAACACATTTTACTCGATAGAATCTTGACCAATAAAATTTGACTAAGTAGGATGAATCACCACTCTATTCTTAGATGGATAATGGCTCTTCCTACTCCCATAAGAATGTGCCCTTGCTGGTAAGAATCCTTGGTATGTGTTATGTCAATCACCATGAAATCTTCCCCCTACACATGAAAAAACTCGCAGTAAGCATTCTCATGATTGAATCAACATGGTAATATATGAAAGACATTAAGGAAAATACATAATCAAATGAAATAAAACAAGCATAGAAGAATAGAAACTAAATTGAAAATTTATATTCTAACACATCGGAAGCACTGGGAACACTAGCCACCCTGGCAATGGCTTGCACCTAAGGGGCTAGAGTATTCTACCTCTTCTTCCTCCTGTCTTCTCTAATATGCTCAAGAAAACCCCTCAAAGTCAAATCAAAATCATCTCTAGCCTCTCTAAATTTGACAGTGGTTATTCCATAAGCCACTTCTTTTAGGTCCACTTCAACTTTCCCATCTCTCATCAATTTGACAAACTTTTCTTCCTTGAGTTTAAAAAACATTGAGACCTACGAAGAGATGTTAAAATTAATGAGTCTCTATAGATACTTAGTAAGAAATCTACCCTTACCTCCAAGAATATCACCATTGCTTGGTTTCCAGATATGCCAAATTTTATAAGATTAAATGATAGACCAAAATAAATTACCGCATTAATAATTTCTCAAAATAACACCAGAAATCACATGATTGAAGGTGAAATTTCCATTCAAGATAAGTCCAAAAAGCTTCTAGATTTCCTTAGCAAAGAAACACTCAAAGAAAATATGGCCAATAGATTCAAGGTTCTTGCATATATAACATATATTAGGATCACCACTATGCTTCTTAAAAGCTAATATGTGCAGGAAGAGGTGCCAAAGGAAACATATAACCTTTGGTTCAATAGGACGATGCTAGAGATTCAACAGGTTTTTACTCAGGGTATAATGATCATAGTTTAGTCCCCATTTGTAGTTAATATGTTCAATGATATCCAAGCTATGGGTGAGGAGTTTATAAATGTACTTGGATTTGACAAGAGGTAAAGGTGTCCCATCAAGCCATTTGTAGGTGGCAACCTAGTCAACATGTTCACCACAAGTTCTGGGAACTAGGAGGCACTTGGTCTCATCAAGAAGAGTTGTATAGGTTCTCCAATGGGAAAGCGAATGTCATACTTGCTCACCAACTCTTTCTATCCAATTATTTTACCTTCCACAACAACATATTTTAAACAACTGATCCCTTTGGAGGCCCATTTATTAGTAGAGCACCCTTGAAGCAGAGCAAGTGGTTTAGTACCATGGGTAAGTTTCCACCAGATTGATCTCTCTCCACAAATCTCCCTATTTTGGTCCAACAGGCTGGTGTTACCAATTAAGTGTTTAACCTAGCCCCAACTTTTCCATAGATATTTGAAGACATTGGAGCCCTCTACCTTTAGATCCAATCAACCTGCCAATAGATCATTCAAATGCAAGCCCTTCCAGAAATTAGCATGATTGGGGGGTACCTCGGTTAATGTTATTTCTGATAAGAACCTTCCAAGGCTCATCTCCTTGGGAGGTTTTATCTATCCATTTGATAGCCAAGGTGATCCCTTGGATCTTAAGGTCCTTCAAACCAAACGCCTTGACTCCTTACTCATAGTGCACCATTCCCAACCAACAACATGAGTCTTTTTGTTTCCTCTCTCATCCAACCATTAGAAGTTCTTGATTACTTTTTGAATATAGTTAATTTTCTCTTGATTAAATGACCAAGCCAAGGAGTAATATAATGAATAGAAGAATAGGATCTTCTGAAAAACTTGATACTTTCTAGCCATAGATAGGTATTGATTGTTCCATTTGAACAACTTCTTATCAATCTTATCCTTAACCCAGTTCCACATGTCCTTAAGGTTATGTTTTACAACAAAGGGAATACCTAGATATCTGACCATATGGTTAGGGCCTCCCTAGGCTAGAGATAACCTACTACACCATGCTGGTGGATCCTCCTCCCAACCTAGCAAGATAGATTTAGCAATTGAGAGCTTACTGCATGAGGAAACACACAAAAAAATCAAGTTTTCTCATAAGGTTGTTCATATTATCCTCATTCATTTTGAAGATAATGGATGTATCATCTGCAAACTTAATGTTAGAGAGCTCTAAATTATTAGGAAGTGTGACTCCATGAACTCAAGGAGAAAGTGTGTCATCTCTAAGAAGATAGAATAAAGAATCAACAACAATAACAAAAATGGCAGGTGCAAGGGGGAATCCTTATCTGATTGATTTGGAAAGAGTAAACCACTTAGACCTAGCTCCATTGATTTCAACAACAGCTGAGGCATCATTCATGAGTGTAAGGACCATGTTACAGAAATTAGGAGGGAATCCCAATCCATCAAGCATCATATGGATGAACTACCATTTGATTCGCTCATATGCTTTCTCATAGTCAATCAACAACATGCAGGTCTTCTAATTGGTAGCCTTGGCCCAATCCATGACCTCCCAACATGTTAAGAGATTTTTAAGGATGAATCTCCCTTTAACAAAACTTTTTTGGTTAGGGATAATTACCAGGGGGAGGATATTCTCAAGCCTTTAAGCCAACACCTTGGCCAATATTTTGTAAGACACATTAAACAAGGTAATGGGCCTCTAGTTATTAATAAGGGTTCTATCACCTTATTTAGGGATGAGTTTAATGATCCCAACATTGATTTCTATACCAAGGGATATATTACCAAAACCCTCTTCATAGACTTGCAGCAGGTCCTTCCCAATCCAACTGATATTCTCCTTGTAGAATTCAACTGGTATCCCATCCGACCCTAGTGCTTTGTCATTACTCATTTTGAGGATTACATTATTAATCTCCTCCATAGTAATATCCTTCCCCAAAACTTCTTCATCTTCTTTAGAGACCTTCCTTGGGATGATCCCTCTAATATTACTCCTAGCAAGATCCATTGTTTGGCCAACATCCTCTGATAAACATACAAGAGTAGTAATTAGTAAAGGCTTGAATAATATCCTCCTGGGAGTTTAGAGAGCTCCCTCCCTCACAAATGCAGTCAATTCTATCTCTAGACTCCTTCTTTTTGAGGGCATGGAAGAATAATTTGGCGCCCTTGTCCCCAAGGTTGATCCAGTTGATCCTAGCCCCTTGGATCTTCATATCTCATATTCTTCTGAGTGAGTCCTTGGCTAGGGATAGGACTACCACAACATACACATTTGTAGGCTCCCATTGTATTGTCATTTTAGCTTCACACAAAGCATTATGGAGTTCAAATTCTAGTTTTTTGACTTCTTTAGCAATCTTTCTCCCCACTCTTTGGAAAACAGATCTCCAAGATTTGATATTTTGGGACCATCTTGTAATAGCACTATCATGCATAACAATACACTCATTAAACCATCTAATAATATCCACAATAACCATGATATCCTCATCTAAAAGCAGAGAGGTATTAAGAGAGAATCCTTCTTTTTTAGTAAGCTTCAAGGGTTGTTGATCAATGAGAAACAAGGTAGTAACAAAAAAGTGGGGATCAGACCAGGAAAATGAGATCACACTGACACTACCCCTAATAGAGTCCTTCCTACAACTTAACACCTCTCTATTTGGATAGAATCTATCAAGTCTTTAATGAATCCTCCTTTTACCTTTTTGAAAATCTAACCAAGTATGCCAAATCCCCTTGAATTCTACTCTACAACCAGCTAGTGGGTCATATAGCTTGATTTTATTGATCATTTTGTGCCAATAGAATTTATCATTACCCTTCCATTCAAATTTGTTCCCCCCAGCTTTGTCTTGGGGCCTCTCAACCATATTAAAGTGTCCAACAATCACCCAAGGAATATCCTTCAGGTTGCACAACCATTTCCACAACTCAATTCTCTCCACGTGATCATTAGGGCCATATACTGAGCATATGCCAAAGGCATCATTCTTATTAGAAAAGGAAACCCATTTTTCTCTGTTACATGGGGAGAATCCCCAATCTATAATATATTTACTCCTTCCAGGGTTGATGAGTATGGAAGTTCCTCCTCTCACTTTATGATGCTTGGTAGAATAGGAGACCGCATCTTTCCAAATGCAATTAAGGGAAATATCAAGGTTAAATCCTATGGTCTTGACTTCTTGCAACATGAGAATATCAATGTCTTTAAATATTCTCAAAAACCTTTTTACCACATATTTCTTGTCACGGTGCTCTAGTCCCCTAAAATTCCAAGATGCACATTTCAAATTCATATTTAACCTTATTTATTGTTGTCCATGGGAATATGAAATTGTTTGAAGCATTCAGGAAATCTCCTTTGGGTGATCTTATAGGGATTTAAACTACCTCCAATAGAGGGAGGTCTTCCCCTCTTCTTCCTCTCAATCACAATCTCTCCATCTCCAACATAAACAAAATCATCCCTCTTCTCAGAATCCTTCGCCTTGCTTCTCCACATCCTTCCCTTCTCTTTGGCCTTAAAAAAAAAGGAGTTAGAAGAGGCCTTATTAGATAGGCCAGGTTCCTCAATCATATCTCCTCTAGTACTAGTCTCACCCTCATTATCTTTCAACAACATATATGATCTAACCTTTGATCTGTCCTTCAGGGGAGGTGAGGAGTACTGGGCCGCAGTGTCCCGGGACCTAGGCAGATAGTGCCACTCTCTGGGGGGGGGGGGGGGANGGGGGGGGGGGGGGTAAGGGAGGAGGGGTAGGAATGACAATAAGTGAAAACTTTGAAAGCTTATCTTCCTTATCGTAAACTTTCTTAATGACACTTAGCTCATCTAAAGCATCTTTAGGCTCCTCAGAAACATGCATATCCTTTGTCCTCTTCTTAGAGGGGGACACTATCTGCTAATCAACCAGAGCATGAGGGTCAAGGGATTAACCCTTATCCTGAAGCATAGGCAAGAGACTAGAATCAATCTGCATTTTTTGCACTGGTTGGCCATGGATAGGGTTCTCTTTGGGTATGACAGAAGATAAGGGATATTTGTGTCCAGACCTCCTCATAATCTTTCCAAGAGCCAATTGTTGTGCATTTTTGGTTCTATGTTTGCTATGAGGGCCCCCATGAGCAAGGCCAAAGCCCAGGGGAGATCATCCAAAATAGAAAGGTCAGTCTGAGAAGCAAGGGGAGTGGCTGAATCTTTGTTGAAAGCCAATCTTAACTTTTCCAATGAGGAAGCAATCTCCACAAGGTCTACCAACTAATTTCCAGTGGGCTGGGAAGTGCTGGGCTAGGAGTTGGAGGGAATAGAAGGGGTTTGGGGAACACCTGGATAATGGGAAACCATCTTGGAGGAGCCAGAAGGTTCATGAACAGATTTGGGTAGAGGGTGTGACTTCTTATTCAATAGAGGACAAGGACTTCTCATGTGACCCTCTTTCTTGCAAAGAAAGCACACATTGAGACCTCCAAGGAAGGTGAGACGACATGAAACAAAATGGTCATCAAGGTCAAACCATATATTTATATTGAGGTCAAATCCTGGGTTGATAGAGACCAAGACCCTCACATCAGTGTTAGGAATTGAAGTCTTTGATCTGTCAATACAGATAACCTTGCCAATGGGTTCCAAAACTTGCGGGAGGAGATTCCACAAAAATGGAGGGAGATTGCCTATAATCAACCACCTAGGGCATGAGAATGCCATAATCTTATCTTGGATAGCTTCATATGACTAGGGCACTACATGAAAGTTACATTGGCCAATCTTCCAAAATTCTCTTAACCACTTCCTTCTAATTGTTAGGGTTTGCAAATAAGACAAGGAATAAACCTTTATGTAGCATTTGTAGATAGTAAAAAATGGAACCCAAAGTTTTTTACCTGCACATTATGAAGCCATTCATTCAAGAATTTCCTAGAAGGTAATTTGGTTAACTCTTGAGCAACAAGAAACACAACACAATTCTTTAACCTACACTTCTCTGACTCAATAACCTTAGCCATCTCGACATTCATCTTGACAACAAATGCATAGGAGGGTAATCTCTTACCTCTATCTCCTTTAGGATGCTCATAGGTCTCCTCAATGTATCTCTGGATGAATTTGATTCCATCCGGGCCAGAGCCTGGAGTGTTCGAGCCCATATGTTTGTGATTTATATTTTGGACTCAACCAGTGCTTTCGTACATTTCATTTTATTTGAAAGGCTTTCATTGCTTGTTATGGCCAACTAATACTATGTTAATTTATGGCCCTCGTTTTGAGCACATACTGTATTCTAGATTGATAAGGAGTGGTTCATCTGTACACTTTTTCATGCAAGTTATCATGATTGCAATAAAGTTCACCTGGAATATTTTCTCTGATTACACGCTCTGAAATAAAATAGACGTGGTTTGTTCATTTTGGCATTTCAATGTCAGTTGATATTGTTGGTCATTTTAAGGATTTGGTTTGGAATTAATATTATATTTTTGGTAAAAGTAGTTCATGGTTCATTGCAAGGATGGTTTTGAAACTGTACTATTTCTCATATTGATTTAAAAAAACCCTCATAAGAAAGAGGAAGAGTGAAGAATGAGAATATATAAGAGCAATCTATTATAAAAAGTAGAGGAATAAGAATGTAGATACAGTTTTTAAAAAAGGGACAGGAGAGAGTGTGAACCAGAGAATGAGATATAAATGTAAGGAATATAAATGAAAAGAGAAGGAAAAAAAATTAATAGATAAAAAATAGAATCATAAATATGAGTTTTATGTATAGATGTATATAAATATATAAATGAAAAATAGAAATGTAAGAATGTAAGAATATATAAATTTGATGTATTTTGATTTGTTTTAGAAATATATCAAGAAGAAATTAACAGAAGAAAGAAAAGAGTAATTGGGAGAAAGAAACGATATTCTTTTAGTAAATCTAACTGATGACAAAATTGTGTGTGTGTAAATGGGTACCTGTTGAAAATGACACAAACACTCAATAGGTCATTGCATTAGTTCAAATGGTTAGATAAAATGTTAGAAACCACTAATATCGGCCTATTGCCTTCTAACTAGAAAG
>MU226247.1:3221194-3234331 GCA_018584345.1 Thuja plicata
TATAATTAAATACTATAGCCATGTTTGATTTTGATTTGATTTGATTGGTCAAAATTGATTTGAATTGTATGGCTATAATAGTTAATATAAATCAGTGATAAAAATCACCTAGGATATTAGATTGATTTAAAGAATTATGCCAAGCAGTAACAGGGTCATTTGGACATAAATCGAGGGCATGATCACACTTAGGGAAAATAGGGTCCATAGTTGAAACAAACCAAATTTGGGTGGTTACAAGAATCATCATTTTCCAAAATTTTATGACTAATGATAGTTTCATTCACACTGATGAATTCAAAATTTTCCTTCTGAAAATGAAGCAGAATGAGTTGAGAGATAGAATGGATTTAACTAGTGATGACACTAGCCGAAATGAGGGGATTATCACTTCTTTGTAGGATTTTGATCCAACAACTATAGAATTGATTGTGGAGCAGGGCAGAGCAATTGTTAAGGACACTGGTATACTTTTTCTTCCTGGGTGGGATATTCAATCTACATTCATTATTAATCAAATAAGAAGACAACCAGGTTTTTTTATATAAATCAAAGTGTGAGTATGTTGATATCACTAGAGGATCAAGATTTGATCCAAAGTAAAAAACATTATCCTTGTGGGCCTTGGATCCTGCAACTCAGAAACCACATATATGGTAAGCATTGAAGGAAAAATTCAAGGAGAGATAATAATCCTAAATATGCAGAACACTAGCCACAATTAGGTGGATGATTTGATAGTTTATGCTTCTTTTTTGAATAAGGCAAAGGCAGAGGAATTAGAAAAAATATTGCAGAGATGTATGAAAATATGATTTCTCTGGCTAAGACGTATGAAGAGATTTTGGGATATAATGTTGAATTGGAAAACTATGTGCAGGAATTGTTTGAAGGTTTCTAAGACACCTAAGGCTATCAAGCTACCAGGTAACGTGTCACCTGCTTCTACTATCAAGCTAGAATTAAATGTTATCCCTTTGTTCATGCCAAAAAAATATCTGCCTTAACCCGCATTGCCAGCTTGACCTTTCCCATGTGGCCACTACTTTTCCAAATCGACCATACTATCATTCTACTGGATACGCTCTGACACATCACATCAGCCGTCAACTTAGTTGTCATGTCACCTTTGTGCTTTGTTGAATCCTCCGTTGAACTGCTTTGAACTACTTTGAATTGAGGTTCAAAGAGGTTCGAAGTGGTTCAATGACATGTCACGGGTCCCACCTACAATCACCGATATTAGGTTAGAAACTTTAATTGAACTACTTTGAACTAATTTGAGCCAGGGTTCATAGTGGTTCAAAGTGGTTCATGAAGAAAAGACTGATACCAACATTTGACCAAAATAACTGACTCTCACAAGACAGACTCACGACACATTTAAAGAATAAGTTCGAAGGGTAAAGCTGACCTCACAAGGCTCTTTTAACTTGGACTTCTTCTGCATAAGGGGAATCGAGAAAGACTTCAAAGAAAAAATCAAAAGGGGAGAATGCTTTTGATCATGGTGACTCAAATAGACCCTAACACAATGCTTCCAAATTCTGGTAAAGTTATATGAAGGTGAGGAGCTAGACAATTTTTGAGACTTGGATCAAGTGCGTAATCAAGATAATTAGCATTTATGAAAAATTTCAAGCCTCCATATTGGAGAAGCAGAAAGAAGTCATGGAATGGGTGGAAGAAATAGATGTTTTCTTCACAGGGATCAGCCTCGATTTGTACCAGGACAAAGATAAGCATATCTTACGGTCATCTAAAGAAGTGGTCCAATAGTTTAGAGACATTATGGAAAGCTTTGAGATCAAGGAAGCCTTGCAACAATTATTTTATTCAAAAGAAGAGATGACAAAGATGACAAACCATGCAGAGGAGATCCAGTTCTTTGCTTCTGAGCTAACTACCTTCAAAGAAAAGCAAGAATGAAAGGTCAGCAAGGTGAAAAGAAAGACGATAAACTGTGAGGAAGTTTAGGAGGTCATACAAAGGCTCTGGGCTACACACCCAGAAGTATTCCCAAACTGACCCCTTGGACCACTGAACATTTTGAAGAAGCAATCTCCAACACTTGAAAAAATTCCCTAAGGCAGGTTTCAGTGTTTCAGCCCCTTCAGGACATCTAAGTTCCAGTCTTTCGGCCTTTTGGCCCCACAAGCAAGAAATTTTTTTGGCCTTTCGGCCTTCCAAGATCTTCGGCCTTTTGGCCCTCCAATTTTTTCGCCTTTCTGCCTTCCAAACATTTTAGCCTTTTCGGCCTCCGACAGGTCTGAACTTCATACCAGAATTTTTCTACTTAAACACTTAAAAGTTTTGCGACACTAAAAGTTTCAGAGTAGAGGCCAGGGTCTAAAAATCTAGGTGTTTCCAGCGAGATCACATTTTGCACACAAATTGAACTCCAGATCAAATTAATGGTTAACTTGAGTTTGTTTGGAAGGGACTAAGGGTCTCTTACCAGTATCCACATCCAGAAGAGCCTCCAAATGAAGAATCCAAGGAAAACTCCAAGAATCGAGAAGAAGACTCCAAGTTCTCAGAAGAAACCCTCCTTTTCTCTTTCTCTTCTTGGCGAGTTTGATCCTCCTTATAGGGGAAAACTAATTGCAAATGGATTTAAGAATCCATTCAAGTTATCCAGTATCAGTTAGCAGTAGTTTTCCTTAAACAAAGTTCTAATTTTAGTTTATGTTTATTAATTTAGACTCTCTAATGCCCTAATTTTGGCATTCAGAGTTGTAGATCCAAAACTCTATATATTCTAATCACAAATTAATGTAAAGGGTCAAATTTTGAATACAATAAAAATCTACATTTGGTGCTTCATTTGTGGTGTGTGAATTGTTGCTACCTATGCAAAATTATTGGATGTATGTGAAAGGAAACTAAGTGTGCAGAAAAAAGTTCCCTATGCTAAAATCTCGAGAAGAGGATCACGCAAATTTAGATTTAACCCTTAGAAATTATAGAATGATAATACAATAACATGCATACATAGAAAAATGAGAATGACACATTGATTTACCCTGGGGAAAACCTTTTGGTAAAAAACCCTAGCACTCCAAAACCTGCACAATGTATTAATCAAAACTAATACTATTTACAATACACTCGCAATGCAAGTTCTTTCAGGAGATTATCAACACTTGAAGACAAATTCGGCAGCATAAAAAATGTTCCAACAATACACTAACTTCTCTCCAATTCACAAACCTAAAAAATGCTTATATCATGCGCTTCACTTTTTAGGGCAACTTCCAAAAGCAATCGTATTAGGGTTTTACCATTCTCCAAGAAAATAGGAACCCCAACCCCAACCCCACAATTGTAGAAGAGTGTACAGTACTCAACTGATTAGTTGCCACATGTCTTGCATGTCTTCACTCGTCATCAAAACTTCCACAATTAGCTCTTACAAATATTAATGACCGTCATAGGAATCCATCATAACCGTTTCAGTCATGATTACCTTACATATTGTCCAAAGTGCCGACATTTGGAAAATATCAAATGTAAGGAAATATACAAGGTTGAGACACCTTATTCCTAACAGTATGCTTGCATTATTCATTATTTTCAAAGAGCCTCTTGTTTATTGTGCTTCATATTTGCATTTCTTTTAGCTAGAGTTTGATGTTGTTTATTTACCTTGCTATGATGAATGCGGGGAAGAGATCATCTTTGGGCTTTATGATAAATCTGTCTCATGGGTGTGCACACCTTGGTGGCTTCACAATTTGATAGATTTTGAATATATTGCACAAGTGAATTCATCTTCTCTCTAAACGCTTGCATCCGTGGGGTATTGAATTGCGACCTGGTCTGATTTATGCTTCATGGTTTTGTTCCAAATCTCTTCACCATTCAATTCGCAAGGAAGGATTTACAACAGTTTATGTCCATAGGATTTCATTTTCAACACTTTGTTTCATTTCTCGTTACTTTAATCTCTTCAAATTTTGTCTTTAATTCTTCGAGAAAATAGGAACCTGAACCCCATGATTGCAGAAGAGTGTACAATACTCAACTGATTAGTTGCCACATGTGTTGCATGTCTTCACCCATCATCGAAACTTCCATAATTAGCTCTTACAAATATTAATGACCATCATAGGAATCTGTCATAACCGTTTCAGTCATGATTACCTTACACGTTGTCCAAAGTGCTGACATTTGGAAAATATCAAATGTAAGGAAATATACAAGGTTGAGACACCTTATCCCTAATAGTATGCTTGCATTATTCATTATTTTCAAAGAGCCTCTTGTTTATTGTGCTTCATATTCACATTTCTTTTAGCTGGAGTTTGTTGTTGTTTATTTACCTTGCTGTGACAAATGCGTGGAAGAGATCATCTTTGGGCTTTATGATAAATCTGTCTTGTGGGTGCGCACACCTTGGTGGCTTCACAATTTGATAGATTTTGAATATATTGCACGAGTGAATTCATCTTCTCTCCAAATGCTTGCATCCATGGGGTATTGAATTGCGACTTGGTCTGATTTATGCTTCGTGGTTGTGTTCCAAATCTTTTCACCATTCAATTCGCAAGGAAGGATTTACAACAGTTTATGTTCGCAAGATTTCATTTTCAACACTTTGTTTTATTCCTCATTACTTTAATCTCTTCAAATTCTGTCTTTAATTCTGAAAATCCACATCTTGAAAATACAAAATTACATTTTTATTTACAACACCCATATTTGTTAAAGTGGAAAATACCAAAAAAGAACTAAAGTGTTTTATAGTTTGATGTCTTGAACGTACCAGCAAAGGCCTCCTCATAAAAAATCACATTTATCTTCAAATAAGTAACCAAGTAGGTTGTGACCCAACCCCGGAGAACCTTGGGAATAACTTTGTTATTCTTTCAAGAGACGAAATCAAATCTTGAGATCCTAGCAAGTTGGCTTGTGTCAAAACAACACTCAATAGGAAACCCATCTGGTCCAGGCGATTTAAAGGCTCCCATAGAGAAAACCACAATTTTAACTTCCTCCTCAGAAACTTGGGACACAAGGGCCTCATTTTCACCCTCAGTAACAACATTAGGGATGACTTCCAGAAGAAATTTAACATCAATATCCACCCAATTCTGAGTCAGCCTTCGGAAAGTGTAATGGAAGAAATCTGTAGCATGGTTGCCAATATCTTTGTCCTCCAACAGATGGCTCCCATTAGCGTCCAGAGATTTATTGGTGCTTCTTCTTTTATGTATGGAGGCCGACCTATGGAAGAAAGCTGAGTTCCGACCGCCCTCCTTCAGCCATTGAACATGAGACCTTTGCTTCTAGAATATTTCCTCCCTTTTGAGGTTTTCTTTCCATTTTCTCCTCCATCCTTCCTCCTCACAATGATCATCCTAGGTAGAAACACCCGAGGCCATATGCTTCTAGAGGTGCTTAAGTTTCTCCTCAATATCTTTTTTGCATTGGAAAATGTCCCCAAACTTGGCCTTACTCCACCTTTGGGCCTCCCGTTTGATGACTTTCAACTTTTTAGCAATTCTGTACATTGTCGTTCCCCTAACCGAGGTATTCCACCATCTTTTAATACATTCTTCAAATTCATTGTGAGAGTGCCACATGATTTCATAATGAAAGGGATGGGGTCCATTTCATTTCCTTTCCTCCCAGTCAAGGATCAAAGGGGAGTGGTTAGAAACCGTTCTCAAAAGGAGAGAGAGGCTGATCAAGGGAGAAACATCCCATCCTCCAAATAACATCTATCTATCTAGTCTAAGCTGAATTAGGTGTCTCCATTTTCTATTGTTGGACCATGTAAACCCCATTCCCAGCATATCAATATCAGCCAGATCATTGTACCTCATAAAATCTGCCAGCTCTTGCACACTTTCTGAGTAATCTTGTGTGCCCTCAATTTTCTCAGATGGGAAGAGAGGCGTATTAAAATCCCCAACACACATAGTGGGGTGGAAATCATTAGTTGCAATGAGGTTAGAAATTTCCCTCCAGATTCTACCACATTCACTTCTAATGTTAGGAGCATAAATATTATACAAGTACCAGGAAATATTATTCCAAGTAAACAACACAACAATGAAGTTATGAGAAAAGGCCATAGCATTTCTGGATAACTTACAAGGGTTCCAAAGAGTGGCTAGACCACTAGAGGCCCCATCGGATTCACTATATAGAAAGGCCGCACCCGACCATATTTTATCCACCAGCAAAGCAAAGTTTTGATACTTCATTTTAACCTCTTGAATACGAACCACATCACACTTGAACTCAAGAATATACGTCTTCAGAGCAAGCTGTTTCTATGGGCTATTCATGCCCCGTATGTTCCATGAGAGGAACTTCATCTTTTACTTTTTTGGGAGTCTTCTAGGGTTAACTACCGCCCATTGGCAATAGCCCTTGCTGCTTCTTTTGCTCTTACCACTCTCACCGTCAGTCGAACCACTTTGGCTTCATTCTCCACATCTTTTTTTTGGTTTCCACACTTTCATCCACCTTCTTACCTCTAGTTTTCCTTTTACGTTCCAAACAGTCAAAGACACTAGTCAATGGTGATGAATGGGTTGGTATTGGCATTTCCATTACCTATCCTACCCCATTATGGATTAGGGAGGAAATTTCACCCCCATCATTTAAACCACTCTCTTCACCAGCTTCCCTTTCAGTCATCTTGCTTTTAGACTCCTGTACCTTCTCCCCAATGTTGTCTGCTTTATTTCCCTTCCTTTTTGGGCTTCCTCTATGAGAGCTGGAGGCTACCCTTAGGTTTTCAACAAACTCTCCTTCTTCAAGGTCTGCCACCTTCTCGACCTCTTTATCCTTTCCATTACCATTCTCCTCCTCCCCTGATGCAGGAAACAAACTTCCATCAAGGGGGAAATGGGCCTCCGTAATAAGCTCATTCCCTTCTACCTGGTCCTGTGCACCATCCTTCACACTTAGAGACACTGACACAGACCGCTCAAAGTCTTGCTCTTCAATCCTAGGGGTTACTTTATAGTTTGTCACCACATGTCCATTTTTTCCACATTTCTGGCAATGTAGAGTGGAATTCTCATACACAATGACCTGATTCTAGTTCCCCCATTTGGCTTTTAGCATCACAAAGTTAGGGAGGGGATTATTCATAGTCACATTCACACAGAATCTTGCGAATACTAGCCTAGTTTTTTGAATAGTAACCGTATCTGCTGCCACATAATTTCCAAATGAGTTCCCAATCCATCGGAGCACCTTTTCATCCCAGAATTCAAGGGGAAGTCCAGGTAGGTAGACCCACACACGCGCAACTTTCTACATCTCAACCTCTAGATTAAAACCTGGCTTCCATTTAGCCATTAGCAGTGCGTGTTTACCATAGCACCAACTTCCAGTGGAAACAAGAGTATAGTCATCCACATCATTAAATCTAAAGAGGACCAGCCCCCCCGGCATAGCCGATAGAGACAATGACTGCTTAACCTTCCATCTGGCAGTTCTCCACCTGTGCACCATATCTATGGTGGGCCTGAAAGTGACAAACCTCCCCACCAGAGCAAGTTGTAGAGAGGCAAAAATACCTTCAACCACACCATCTGGGACAATAATCTCTAGGCCAAACTCTCCAACCAAAAATTTAGGAGGAACAGAGGTGTCAGGAGAATATTTTCCCAACACCGCTAGTTTTCATCCCCCCATAGGGCCCTCTTTGTTTTCCACCACAGATTTGGGGCAAGAATCCTCACCTTCCTGACTCTACGGGTGAGCAGACACCATCGAAGAGGTAAACGAGGAATCCACGACCTTGGGGATAGCACGACAGTCACTGCCATCCCTACGAGATAGCACCAGGAACAGGTCAGGGTAGAGAACCTTCGTGCTCCCCGGATTCCCCGGTAGAGCGGAGGTTGAAGCCAACATTCAAAAATTCAAACGGGCGGGAAAGTTGCAGTCGACAGTTGCATAGCAGTTTCGGGCCCACTAAATGTTATTATCTCTTAGATTCTTCATTGAGTTTTGAACTTTTTTAAGCTAACACCTTTGTCAAATATACTAAAAAATTAACTAAATGATTGAATTCTTCATAAAATTTCAGATTCAAAACATATTTATAAAAATTAGAATTAGTACTCAAAAGTTAATGTAATTTAATGATTCAAAAATAGAATACTCAAGAACAAATACTTTATTTTAGTTGATTGCAATAGATAATTTAAATGATGTTTGGATAAAAATAATTAATATATAAATATGAAATTATAATGAATTGTTAATAATATTACTATCTATATATTCAATTTAATACAATTTAAAGATTGAAGAAGAAACCTACTTACCTAATTTTTGGTTTCCAATATGAAGAAACACCTTTCCTTGACCACATTTGACTTGGAAGTAGCTTTCAAATGTCTACACATATTTAAAAATATTATTGATAAGTGATATAATTTATTTTAACATTTTCTTGTACACAATATTAAATCTACCCAAACTAGAAATATAAACATGTAAGGAGAAAATAATAAGATTATTTTCAAGATGGATTCGGGGAGGATTGTTATTGTTATGTTATTCATATGTACTAAGGCAAGTTTGGTTGAGCTTGAATGATTGTTCTCTTGATGCACTAAATGTTCTCCAATACTTATGTAATAGAGGTGATTGAGTGCATAATTTAAACTAGTGATATTAAAATTTTGTTTTAGTTGTTTTCAAATTTACTTATATGATAGAAACAATGTATAACATTTTTTCCCTCTATTTTATAGGTTCTTATGTAGTATGCATATTGAACTATAGACTCACATGATGACATTTTGTAGGTTTCAATACTTAGATTAAATGTTTCTAGATATAAAAATATCATTATTTGTTTAAATGTTCTTTTCTATTTTTAAATTAAATTAAATTTTAAACCACTTTGAGAGAATGAATTAATGTAGATCAACATATTGACAAATCCTTAAATCTTGTGAGAAGTCACCTCCCACCCCCACCAATCCATGTATATCAACATGTTCTCCATAATTATGCATTTGTTATGCTTATCGATGCACCATCCCCACAAATCTATTATCCTCTCTAATCTTAACATTTCCATGTGTTGAGCCATTTTTTCAAGCTTAAGATAAATCAACTATATGAAAACAATTCACTTAGAAAGCTCAAATCCAATTAGGGGTTGACTCCTATCCATTAAATTAACTATTACAATAAGAATAAGTAGATATTCACAATCCCTGACATAGTCTACAAGCTACGAGTTTGATCATGTGATTGTTTTTGCATCAAACACTCAGCTTGCAAATAACTTGTTACACTTAATATCATCATATACTATTAGCATTATGTTTTTTATTGATAATGAAAAATTTTCAACTACAATTTATTGATTTTATAATTTCACAGACTCATATTATATCTGAAATATTTTTCTTTTTAATAATTCTCTAAGTCCCAAGATGTCTTTTCCAACTTTTACTATTATAAGAATCTAAACTATAATTTTTTTAACTTTTGTTTGTATTGCCATGGTTCATATTTTAAACATTATTAGACCATTATTAGAAATCATTTTTTGACAAGTTTTCTAGGCTTCACTAATTAAAAATTAATTGTGTAACAAAGTGGCTAATAGATTTCATTAAAAATGAAATAACTCAAAAAACTCATTCTATATATTTTATATTTTATGTGAATTTTTATACATCAATATAATTTAAAAAATTTAAAAATATTAAAAATACAACTTGATAAAATTTAAATATTTATAATTTTTTCAAAAACAATTTATATAATGTTTGATTAAGATAACTATTTATATATGTATATAAATGAACTAACTTACAACATTTTTACATATTATATAGTATAAAATTAAAATTAAATGATGAAATATGTTTTTTCAGTTGGGTGGCTTTTACTCTCTCAATTTCTGTAGGCTTGCTCGACGGTTTCCTGTCTTTCTAGAATATTTGCGGATGGTGAATTTATTTCCTTAACTCTCACCGTTTCTACATGCCCATTTTCATCTTCGCCTTCGCTGTGGCTCTGCAACTCTCATTTCCTTTGGTTCGTTCGTTCAAAATGTTGGCTTCCATTCCTCAGAGGAAGATGGGGAATTACGGTTCAACCCTAGGCTTTGTTGGAGTGTGCACATACACACATGAAATATTACCCCAGGAGATACCAGCTCCAAATGCAAGTTTTCGACTGGGAGCTACCATTTTCAAGGCATATTTCAGACCTTTATTTGAACTAGGTTTTTGAAATCCACTGCTATCAATTCAGAGACAACATAAGGGATATTATATGTGAGGAAATTCTATCCCCAAGAGCCAGAAGGATCATCTTTCCTTCACAGTTGATTTCTATGTTTCTTTCCAACGTCTTTGATCTGTCACAATCTTGCCACATGCTGCAATGCATTGCTGAGAAAACAGTGAAAGAAGTTTTTCTTCAGGAACAATCGGATTCCGCAGTCGGTCCAGAAATATGACTTATGGCGTGGACAAGCACATATTGGTGGCTTATTTCCGCGCCATTTCCTTTGAAGGGGTGTGCCTTTGTTGCAATTTACAACGCCATTAAGGACTCACTGGAAGTGCATCGAATTGGGATTTTAAGAGCTTCTCTGCAGACAAACTCCCATGACATTGGAGCCGAGATCATGCATAAAATTAGGGCTAAGATGAAAGCTATCTTGGCAATTTTTTATCATGAACATGATGATCTTGTTCCCCTCAACGTCCCTGTGTTTGAAGCCAACCTGCAGTGTCCTTAGTGAGGTCACATTGTGCCAGGGGTTCTGGATATTGCTAGTTCTTCTCGCCAGAGAAACAACCCTAGCCAATGGCGTCCAAGTTCCACAGCCTCAGCCTGTTGCTTGTGATGAACAAGGTGACAATTTCCTCCGTGCTGAAGATATGGAAGAATAATGGTTACAACTGCACTCCTTTTTGGCTACTACGCTGTCAATACGGGGTTTCTTCAAGCTGTTCTGTTTGGATTTTGAATTTCTTGTGCTTCGAAATGTAGTGACTTTAAATTGAAGGGAGTTAATATGTTTGGGCAGCTAATCTTTTAGGCCTGTGCGGCATTTTGTTATTAAATTACATGATGTAATAGGGTGCAAATTTGGTTAATATCTGGCTATGCTAAGAGCCATATTTTGTAATGGAGTTCAATGAGTCAAGTCTGGTAAATATCTGGCTTTGATAGAGCCATGTTTGTAATGGGTAGGAATTAGTTATATCTGGTTTCTTAGAGCCACCATTTTCCTTTCTTATATTTTAATATAATTAATAATTATACAGGCTTTTGCCTCTTTGTCAAAAATAATTAAATATTGATATATGAAACATACTTTTGAAATTAACAATGTATTTTTTGTATCAAGATTTTGGATCACACTTAACAATCCATTATCAAAAGAAGAATGGAGAATAGGAATACAAATATAGTTTTATAAAAAGAAAGGGAGGAATTGAACTAAAGAATGAGATACAAATGTATTGAAATTGAGTGATGAGAGAAGGAAAACAAATTATTAATGAAAAAGGATAATTAATAAATATGAAACCTAATGAAAATTTTAGAATTCAAGTTATAACCATTATATGTAATGAAAATGCAATGAAATTTTTTATAGTTTGTAATCAATAATGTGTATACTCATAATTATGTGTATATTCATGTAGTTAGAATCTATTAAGAAATATACAAAACTGCAAATATACTAGAATAAAATAAAATAAATCTGAAAAAATATAGAAATATAAAAACCATCTAAATATGTATTTGTATATCAAAATTATTTATATGCTAAAATAATAATTTATATCTATATCTATATTTCTATCTTCTCAAGTTTTCCTTTTTTTATTCTACTGTACTTGCATTATATATATTTCTATTTTTTTTTTAGATTCATCTATCTAATTACATGAAAATATAGAGATAATTTTATATAAGTTTATATATATATATATATATATAAAGAGAGAGGGAGAGAGAATTTATATTTGTATGACAAAGTTATTTACATGCTAAAATAGAAATGCATTTAAGTATTTAATATTTCAGTTATTATATTTGTATTTTTATTAATCTATTTTATTTTTATTTTATAGATATTTTTATATAGTAGATTTTGTTAGGAAAGCTACTTGTGGAACTGCTTTCCAAATGTCAACTTACAGGAGAAATAATATAAAGTTCAAACTACTGAGATGCATAGGAAAGCAAAGAATAGAGAAAACACAATAATGCACAAAAGATAAACGCATGAGACCAGATTTAACGTGGGAAACCCTTTCAGGTAAAAACCCACCACACAAGAACCCGATCACACTCTTTGTATTACAGTAATCAATATTACATACAATGAACAACGGATTCTTGCACAGGCTCATAGGCTCAGATTGTCGTTACAATCAACCTCACACTTCACCCATCCAACCCTTCATTCCTAACGAATCCCACAGATATTTATACACTTTGTGATTTGTTATAGAATTCGGTAGAACAACTACCGCTCCATGAAACGGTTACTAGCAGCCTTGGCACTCCTCCAGTTGACGGTCCCTTCGCCATCAGGTCACTCCCTTCACCTCGGACACTCCCTTTGGCACTTTTGCCTTCGTCGGGTGATTACCTCTGGCTGACCTTTTACCTCCAGGTGATTACCTTTGGGTGACTAACTCTAGGTGATTACCTCCGGGTGATTACCTCCGTCAGGTGACCTTTTACCTCCAACCTTCGCCACACTCCAGTCGTACGACATCACTCCACCGTACCTCCAGCCTTCACCGTATGGGAGTCTCCTTGCCGTACGAGAACTCCTCTTCCCTTCAAGCCATACGTGACTCCTCTTTTCCATTCTCTTCACCGTACGATGACTTTTTGTCATACGGTGAAAGACTGTACTTCATTATCCCAACAATCTCCCACTTGATGACGTACGGAGTTACTCAACATGGCTAACATGAAAGCAGAATCCACTCCTTTACCAAGAACCCCGTTGAGCCCTCTGTATGGGGAATAAAACTGTACAGACAGTCTGCGGGACAGGTTCAGTCAGCATTCAGGATGGCACATTCAATGATGTATTGTATGTTCCATCTCTCTCTGCAAACCTTCTCTCCATTTATCAGATTACACGCAGTGGGTCAG
>MU226248.1:5110-18382 GCA_018584345.1 Thuja plicata
AGTTATCTCTTTGAAGATAAATGAATATTTAATTCATTTATTTATTAATTGTTTTCAACATGTGAGATAATTGAATTTTTTTTAATTAAGAATTGCTTTATTTGATGAAATTAAATTAATTTAATTGGAAGAATTTAATTAGTAAGTGTAAATATTTGGATTTAAACTATAGGAAATTGAGTTTAATTAATTAAATGGTGATAATTAATCAATTAAAGCTTAATTAATTAAATAAAATTAATTATTTAATTAATTTTGGGAATTGGATTAGATGATTTGAAAAGTGTATTTAGAAGAAAATAGATGATTAATTAATGATTTAGAAACCATTAATTAATAGATGAAAATTAGTGTTTTTAATGTAAAGTCGCAAGCCTGTCCATTTTAGGGTGTCTACACTTAGGTTTTCTTCATTTACCAAAAGTTTATTAGTAATTTTTTCCTCATGTGCTACCAGATTTTATTTTCCCACGTTCTTGCTAGATCCTTCAGAACATTGAAAAGATCTATGTTGTATGCCACCACATTTGAAACGATTACCTTTGAAATCTCTACTGCCATTCCCTTTTCTAGGTGCTCTCTGATCAGGTTCAACTTCAATGGTTTTATTCTCTTTTTCATTGTTGTTAGCTTGCTTTTCCCTTCCTCTAGGGTTACTTTGTCTTCTCTTCAACTTATCTTTTGCCTTCAATGCATACTGATAATCATCCTCAACTGTACTAATCCTCAACATAATCATCTCATCCTATATGTTAAATCTCAAACCATTAACATACCTAGCCACCTTCTCCTTAGATTCTTCTCGATGTCCATACCTTATATTCATCTTATAGAATTATTCTGTGTATTCCATTACATTCATGTCTTTTTGCTTCAATTTATGCAACTTCTTGAACAACTCTAATTCATAATCCTCAGCGATGAATTTATCTTTTAATCTAGCAACCATCACCCTCCATCTAACGATTTTCATTTCACCATGTTCCTCCCTATCCTTTTGGAATTATTTCCACCATAAGGCAATATGACCCTTCAACTTAGTCTGTGCTAACCTAATCCTCTATGGATATATGATGTCTTATAGCTCAAAGTAATATTCTATTTCTCCAATCCAATCTATCAAATCCTCATGATACAACGAACAAGAAAAAGTGGAAACATCCATCCTATGAATTTTACTTACTTGTTCCATAGCTCTCAACAATCTTTCTTCATCTACAGGGATCTCAACATCTATAGTCTCAATCTTCAGTAGCCTCCTCATATTCTTCTTCAATCTTAGGATTCCTTTGTAATCCAGTCAACACATTTATGATTTCAATCCTCATCACATTTCAGAAGTCCTCCATTATTTTATCTATCCTTCTAGGGTTCATCCTTCTAGGAGACATCTTTCCAATATTCAGGTACAACTGCCTCAGCTTTTAAGATCTAATTACAAGACTCTAATTGCATCTCTAATCGATGATCTATTAGAAACACTTGCAGTCTACCTCCAACTCAGTGATCTGTACACCCTTGGTATCCCTTCACCTCTCAACAATCAACAAAAAATCCTTCATAGCCACCTTTCACAATTCCTCTTTAAATTGCGAGCACGATCTTCACTCTGCCACCTCACGATCAAGAGGTATATGGCTTCACAAGTTAGGAACTCAAATCTACCAACACAGGAACCTCAACCTGGCTATGATACCATCTAATGTAGTCACAGTTAGAGTTTACCCCATGGAGATGGTCTAACCATGGAATAAGAGTCAACACAACGGAAACAACCAACACCATATCATTAAGAAATCAATAATGAACAAGCAACATGCCTTGCATGCCTTCTTATTATCCAGAATCAAAGATTTACATCCTACATGCCTATCGACATGTCATCTTACATTCCAAGTATACACACATGCTTACAATTAGAAATTTAGATCCATGTTGCATGCTAACCTACTACTAAGAGCTGCTACCAATCCCCAACTCTCACTCATCATTCACATTCCTACTCACCCTAAGGAACCAAGACTACAAATATATACAAGATTGTAAGTCATAAGTCAGCCATAAAAGATCACATTCTCCAAGAAGAAGAAAATGTATTACAACATATAGGTCAAGACCTGAATACATAAGAACACCTCCAAATAGATATTAAATGAAGTGTGATCACATAAGGAGTTCGGCCACAAGCATAAGACCATCAAAAAATGTGCCAATTAGCATCATTGATCGCAAAATGCCATCGAAAGCCAAATCATACCAACCTGGCCATTAGAAGAGGAAGAACACTATAGGAATGAACCAATATTAGGATATCTTCTCCAAGAAATAATGAAACATGATGTGTGAACAACCCCACAATAGGTAATAGTAATCACGCCAAAGCTTCTCCTAGGAATAATGTATTCAAACTAAGTATTATTTTCCCTATCATGAAGTGCATTTGAATTGTCAACTTGTCAACCTAGGGATGTATACTTGAAATGGGATAGCACAATTTGTGCACTAAGTCTTTCATAGAGTCATGTCACTTAAGCCGTAGGAAGGAAAATACATGAAAGAAACTTACACTATTTTTGTAAGAAAGTAAACACACACAACTACTTAATGAAATTGATGCTGAAAACTATAAGTTGAACTTTAACCTATTCTATCAACCCAAAGCATTCACTATAATTGTCCCTGAAGGTGCTACAAGAACATACACAAGTTATAATGATGTAGGAGGAAACAGTAAATTCTACTTGAAATGTTGTAAAACTAATCTACTCTAATCCACCTTCCAAGTGGGCCCCCCTTGGTCAAATTCTGCTAACTACTAACACAAAATATAACTCAAAATCACCCCTTCATTATATTTCCAGAAAAACTATTTACATCATAGTGAAACAATGCACGAAACTAAAGGAGTAACTTTGGTTTCAATTACAACAATGGTACAATCATAAAAACTAACTACAATCTAACAATCATATCCATTTATATAGAGGATTGATATTTATTAAAACATAAAGATAAGGTCTAAATTTTTCATGCCATAAAGAAAAGAGAATGCAACAGCCCACGATAGAATATCATAAAGACTGGATAACCGCTTCAACAAAGTATTGACCGTAGAGAAAATATAGCATAATTATTTTCCTATATTCCTTGAAATGGTAGTTCCTTCAATTCATCAGGCATGTTCGCCGGTGTTATAATGGTTCTCCTCATCGTAGCTGGGACTTCATCATTTCCTCATCAATTGTGCTAATCCACTATCAAGCCGCTCCTCTTTCCTGGCAGGTTAGTAGCACATGCATATATATTCAAGTCAACTATTTAACTTAAGCCAAATATTAGGACATACATTCAAACAATTATATGAAATACTGCGACATATATATAATATTTTAGCAAAGTATGTCACTACTATCTACCCATATTTTTTGTGGATCTAACTATAATTATAGCATGTTCATAAGTTCAAGTACTTAAAAGTTTCACAAGTGTTTTGGAAATGTCTTAAAATAAAGTATAAAATTAGTATAAAATAGAGACAAATTATTGCCCCATAATCTGCCCCCTACAAGCATAATGCTTGTCCTCAAGCATTACACTTCTTTGCAACTCCCCTAAATTATCCAACTGCAGTCTTTCCTCTCCTTCTACTTTTGAAGGTGTAATAGAATCCTCTGGTTTTGTCCCAGAAGTCCATCGTGTAGTCTTCCTGTAGCTGGTCCAATTGTGTAGCATTAATGTCAAATAAGGGTCATAGAAGCATCAGTGGTTGGATTTTTAAGGGACACTAAGCTCATGCTAGATTTGTCTTCCCAACTGCATGTTTTTAGGTGCGTGGTGAATTACTACTTCTAGGTTCAGAGGACTATGTGGTTCAACCTTCTTAAAAACCTCTGGCAACCTACTCCATCTATTTCTAACACCATTTAGGGCTCTTTGAAATGTGAAGTAGGACATCCCTTGATACTCTGTGTATAATTCTTCTCTGACAGAAAAAAATATGTTCCTGGTTTCTACTTTTGTACTCCCATAAGTGAGACTGAACCAGTCCCTTAGTAGAACATCAGGCTTACTACTTTCAGTCCTCAAGGGTAACTGTTCTGATTGGTCTTGATCCCTGTAATTGTCTAATTGCCTATCATAATTAGCTTCATTGTGCATCCATGACATCAAGTATTTTATATGTATATCTCCAATGTAAACCAAGGGATTCCAATCAGTTTCTTCAAGAATAATGAAGTTATGGAGATATAATTCACAAAGCATGTTTTGTTGCCAAACATGAAGGGTTTGGTACAAACTATAGAATTCCTGAGCTGTCCTAAACTCAACATCTTTATCTTTCATAGTCATCATTAATTGGAACAAGATAAATTTCTCTTTCATGCAAATGACATATACTCTAGGAGGCCTACAAGCTATAATTTGGTCAGCCAATTTTAAGGCATGGTCCATCTTCTATTTATGTCTCTTCATTTGTTCTTTCAGGTATTCTATTTCCTCCTTTTGACCACTAATAACATTTTTCATCTTCTTCCTTTCTTCCTTCCATAGAGTTGTATTAAGAACAAACTGATTGTACAAACTAAAAAGAATGGATTTTAGAGTAGGCGAGCCAAAATCTTCTGGATGAGTATTTTGTCTCCTCTTTTCTCTATAGATCTACTCTAAATAGTTAGTGAACCAAGTTCTCCTAAAAGGTACTAGAGAATTCTGAAAGAAAGAGTTAGCTGATGGTTGAGGCAATAGAAGTTCTTCCTGATTACCTTCTTGAACAATTCAATGACTTTATTTAGGTTCACTCCAGTATGTGGGAGGCTCGTTATCACAAAAATCATTTAAATTCTAGGAAAGATCTGGAACATTTGGACAAACTTGGGAATTATCTGAACCATACTCAACATGGGGTTCTGTAGCAAGTTTTTCTAAGGGAAAAAATTGGCTATTTGGGGAAGCTTGTGGAATTTTCCCCCTCATCTGAGAACTTCTCCTTAAGGGAGTCTCTGTAACCTCCACAACTTTCTTCAGTCTCTCTACTGCAGGAGTTGACTTCCTTTTCTTACTTCTTGAACTTGTAGGGTTTCGGGGTTCATTCTCAAGAACTAAAGTTCCTTCACCAATATTTATTTTTCCTTTCTTTTGGGGAGAGGTAGGTACATTTCCCTTGGGAGTAGGAGAAGGTTCATTTTCCTCAATATTTTCAGGTTCTCCTTCTTGGGTAACCCATTTTAGCAACTTGCTCGAAGGGTATTGCACTCTCATTAACAGGTTTTTCAACAAGTTCATCCTGAGGTTGCAAAGTTTTAAACTGAGAAAATTCATCCCATGCCAAGGGAGACACATCTCTAAGGGATATTTCAACTAATAATTTAATTAGGGCAATGGTAGGAAACATAATTTGTATTTCTTTCTGGGTTTCTTTGGCACTAATGCTCAATATATTATACAAATAATTTGGAATGTTTACTGGAGAATTATGCCTAATATATCTAAGCAATTTAAAATGGTGTGCATGAAAATGGGAAAACCTTCCTTCACAAGTGAGGTACCTTATAATGTGCATCACCCTCATTGAATGAGGGAGGAAATGACATGTGCTTACAACCCTATTTGTTCACCTCTAACGAAGGGTCTGAAGGAAGAGAGAACTGAGATCCAGTTGACCTAGCATCATGTTCATTAGGATAATGCTCCCCAATTGTGGGAAACCCAGTCATTTCGGCAATGTGTTCCTCTGTTGCCAAAACTATCAAACCCCATACATTTGCCTTTACTTCCTCAAATGTGCTCATAAATTCTGTGGCTAATACCTCATCAAATTCTATTAGCTTTAGGAAATACCCAAGCCATTCATAAGCATGGAATCTCTGAACTGCTTCTACATCCGTGAGAAGAATAGTATGGACCACTAGCTCATGATGCATCAATTGCTCTCCCATTGTTCCAAATTCTTTCTCCAAATTTCTACTGCAATTTGCCAATTCACAAATTTCTCTACTTTTGCAATTTCTCAATTTCGTAGTCTCTTTTGGAACACCCTAAAATTAAGCTTCTAATTGCACTTCAAACTACAGATTTCCTTGCAATTCCTATTTTTGAAAGAAAGAGCAATAATGGTGCTTTCGCCAAGGAATTATAGCTTTAAGTGCTAGTATTTCCCTCATAACTTGATTATGTCTTCTTAGGGTCACATCAAGTCAGAAATTGGGGATATTTGGGAATTGATCTACGACACTTGTGCAAAAAATAAAAGAACTTAATAAAATAGAGCACAACTGCAAATTTGAACTGACAGACAATCTCGCTAAGAATAATAATGATAGGTACAACTAGCAGTGACATGGAAAAAATTAATACACTTTCCTGCCCCCTAAAAAATTAAGACAAGTGTCCACACTTGTCACACTTAGCATGGGATGTTGAAGACAATTATTCAATTGTGTATTTCCATTGATGTTACACAAATGTATACACAAATGTAGTGATGTTACACATATGTCTAAACCTAACCAAGCACAGTTAGTGTATGCTGAGCTCTCTCGGGCATTGAAGAAGACTCCAATATCAGCCAAGTGATTTGTTGTATTAACCAAGCTCCATCGGTTAATGAAGGAAGTTATTTATTAACTGAGTTCACTCATGAAATATAGTAAGTTTAGTCTCAGCCGAGTAATGGTTGGTTATCAAAGGATTAATACTGTGTTAACCGAGTTATGCATTTAGTTTTAGCCGACTAACAAAGTTTACACTTTATGTTTAATTGGTTAATTGCAGTTGATAGAATTGAGTTTTATTTCTTATTTGGAAGGATATTCAAGCTGACTTGACAAGGCCTATCATATATATACAAGGTCAAGTTTGGATTGAATGTGTGGCAGAGTTTTGATATGAAGAGTGAAGGCAAAGTAAGAAGGAATTCTGACTAAGGACAAAATATCGAGACCGAGTTGCAAAAGAATATGTGATTAGTAAGGATCCATTTAAAACCAAAATAGAGATCTAAATCTGCAAAGTCAGTTGCTTTTACAATCAGGTCAACTCATTTTTACTCTCTAACAATTGTATCAGTGATCCAAATCTCTTTACAGAGTAGACTTAACAGTCTTTCATAAATCCTCTCAGAAGGTGGCATTTCTACATTGAATTATTTGAAGACCTCTAACAAGGCCACTCCTAACAGGGTGATTAAATCCTCTAACAGGGTCACACCTAGTAGTGTGTTTTGTAACCTTTAATAGGGTTGGCTCCTAACAGGGCTCACTTCAGAAGAGTGAAAAATAGTAACTAGTTACAATTGGTGGTTTTCTCATATTGGGTTTCTATGGTAAATATTGGTTTCATCTATGTACCTATTATTTTCTTTATGCTTTATGTTTCTACACTTAATCACTAAAGGTTAATCACATTTAATATCTTAAGATTGCTTTGTTAACCGAGTAACAATAAAATATCTTTTATTAACCAAGCAAAGTGATAAGTTTGATTAAGACATCTAAGGGACTTGGATTTTTTTTTGTGGTAATTAAGACATCTAAGGGACTTGGATTTGTTTTTGTGGTAACTGATTCACCCCTCCCCTCTCAGTTACTCAACTCATTTCCAACAAAGAAACTATCGTAATACCTAATTATAGATATGCACAGTATTAGATATAATTATCAAAATGTGTGTGCTAAAAGTGGAAAAAAACTAAAAAGTTGTACCTATCATTATGGTGCCACATGCACAAAAAAGGTGGTGAGAATGGAATGAGTGCTATGGATGTATGCATCAGCTGATGTGGCATTGATTAAAAGAATAGAAATATGGAAAAATGTGATGACGTGGAGGGTGTGTGGGTGGAAGGTAGAGAAGTGGAGTGAGTTGGAAAGAAGAATATAGAAAATGAATGGAGAATTGAACTTCATTAGAAAATGAAGTGTTTATTATGAGCATACATGAAGGCACGTTAGGTTCAAGCTATAGGAAGAAGGTTTGCACCCTTTGCTATAGTAAGTATTACCTGTTGTGCTTGTGTAGTTGTGTCTCTGAATTGCTGGAGGAAGTCATCCTTGGTCTGGGGTTGATGGTACAGATGAAGTTGATGCCCATTGACCAATAGTTTGAAATGAACTCGATCAATTTTTGTCAGCTAGACTACTCCATTGTTGAAGACATGATCTATTTCATATGGGCCTAACCACCTTGTTTGTAATTTGCCTAGTATTTCTTGAAATATGGAGTCAAATAGTAGTGCTAGATCACCTACTTGAAATTGTTTATTCTTGATGTGGGAGTCATGCCATTTCTTCCTCTATTTTTGGACTATCTGTATGCACTCCAATGCAGATTTTCTCATCTCATCCAAAGAGTTGAGATGTAGAAGACGGTCTTGCTGTGCTGCAGGAAGATCAATGTTAAGCTTCAGTGCAGTACACAGTGTTTTATGCTTGAAATCAATGGGAAACATGGCTTCTTTCCCATAAACAAATTCAAATAGAGTGAACCATGTTTTTTTCTTCCACGTGGTTCCGTATGCCTAGACTACTTCTAAAAGGTGGCTGCTCTAGTCATGATGGTGGAGGTGAACTATTTTTGTGAGAATTTCTTCAATTTCACTGTTGGTAAATTCCACCTAACCATTGGATTGTGGATGGTAGGGACTGGACTTCGTATGTCTGATGTTGTATTCTTTCATGAGTTTTGTGATTAGGTTTGATGTGAATTATGCTCCTTGATCAATTATGAGCTCTCTTAGCACACCATAGCAGGTGAATATTTCTTCATACATGAACTCTGCTACTTTATGATCACGAGCATGCTTCATTGCCTTTACTTCAACCCATTTGGTTAGATAGTCTGTGCATACCAGAATGTAGGAATTTCCATTAGATGGGGTGTCTATAGGACTAATAAAATCCATTCCCAACTTATCAAATGGTGTGAAAACCACTTGTGGATGTAAAGGCATTTAATCTGATTTTGTTGGATGACCCATCCTTTGGCATTTATCACATTTCCTAGCATAAGTGGCTACATCTTTGTGAAGTGTGGGTAAGTAATAACCTGTTGTTAATATTTTTAGAGTTGTCCTCTTAGCTACAAAGTGTCCTCCATAGGGCTCATCTATGACAAGCATGGAGGATATCATAGGTTTCATCTTCACATACACACCTTCTCATGACTTAGTTTGGACCAGTATAGAACAATTTATTATCAATCCAATAAAATTGGAAACTTTTCTCAATGAGCATTCTTCTGTCCTTAGGAGAGAAATGTGTAGGCATCTTGTCAACTACAAGGTAATTGACTATATCAGCATACTATGGGCTCTTGACAACAATATGGAAAAAATGTTCATCAGGGAATGTATCATCTATTACAGAGGTATTAGTGCCATCATTCTGGAGTCTTGATAAATAATCAGCTACAACATTTGCTTTACCTAACTTCTCAATTATTGTTATATTAAATTCCTGCAAGAGAAAAAGCCATCTTGCTAGCCTACTTGAGATGATAGGTTTGTTCATAAGATATTTTATTGTTGCATGGTCAGTATGAACAAAGATTGGATGGTCTGTTACATAATGAAGTAATTTATTCAAAGCATAGACCACTGCCATTAATTCCTTTTTAGTGGCTGTATAATTTAACTCTGGCCCATGTAAACTTTTGTTGATATAGTAAATAATATTTTCAAGGTTATTAGATTTCTGGCCTAAGACATCACCTATTGCATAGTCATAAGCATCTGTATGTATATGGAATTGGAAAGACCAATCAAGGCCCCTAAGTACTGGTGTTGTTATAAGAAGGGACTTGAGCTACAGGAAAGATTCCTCACAGGCTGGTGTCCATGTAAACTCAGCTTCCTTTGTAAGCAAGGTGTATAGTGGACTAGCTATTTGACTGAAATTTTGAATGAAGCGTCTATAATAACCATCATGTCCTACAAAGGATCTAACATATTTTTTCATAGTAGGTGTAGGTAATGTAAGAATTACATCAATTTTTGTGGGGTCCACTTCGATGCCAACTTCTAAGATGAAGTGTCCTAGCACCACTCCTTGCATCAACATGAAACATTTCTCACTGTTCAGGGACAGATTATGTTCTTTACATCTAATAAATACTTTTTCCAAGTTATTCAAAGCTTCTTCAAAAGTAACACCAAATGTGGTGAAATCATTCATATATATTTCCATGCATTCATGTGATATATCAGCAAAATGTTGATTACAGCCTGTTGGAAAGTGGCTAGAGAATTACATAAACCAAATGGTAACATAGAATATGCATATGTTCCCCAAGGATATGTAAATGTTGCCTTCTCTTGATCCTCTAGAGAAATGCTAATATGATTATATCTTTTGTATCCATCAAGAAAAGAGAAGTACTTTTTACCAGCTAAGGTATCTATAACTTGATTAATGAATGGTAAGGGAAAATGATATTTCTTTGTTGCATTGTTCAGTTCTCTATAATATACACATATTCTCCATTTAACCCCATTTTTAGGGACTATTACCAAAGTTGAAACCTATTTACTGTCTGAGATTGGATAAATAAAACCAGCATCCAACACCTTTTGCAACTCAGTCTTTACAATTTCCCTTAAGGTTGGGTTAATTCTTCTTTGAGGTTGGCGAAGTGGTAGAATACCTTCATTGATGTAAATTATGTGTGTACAGAGTTTTTGGTTCAATCCTGTCATGTCTCCGTAGTCCCAAGCAAAATATTTTTCATGTTTACAAAGGAGTTGAGTTAACAATGATAATTGTTGTGGTGGCAGTTTACTATTAACATGAAGATTGTGGTCAGGAGAGAGTTCCACATTAGTTGTCAGCTCAAGAATTGATACCTTAGGTATTGGGTTTGTAGATATCTCATTGGGGTGTAATTTATGGATAACATTAGGTCCTACTATAAAAACACAGATCTCATAGGTAGACAACTGCAGAACAGAGATTTCAAAAATATCTTTTTCTGTGACACAGTCATTAGTAAGGATACTTTGAATCACATCATCATCTTCTTGCAATTTCAGGAAGGATGTTGTGTGTAACAACATTAGTTGAGAAACAAAGCTTAGCTCTTCTTCCTCATCTCCCAAATCTGGCCAAATAGGAGTACTCAAATCTGGTTGTGGCTGGGCAAGATGATATATTTCTAACTTCTTGATTGCTTGGCCATTTGAGATTTTCATGTTACCTAATCTACAACTGATATTAGCATAAGTTGTGGCTAACCAAGGTCATCCAAGGATAGCTAGATTACCAACAAAATTTACCTTAGGTGATAATATCAGGAAGTCAACAGGATATTCCCAGGAATCCAATGTAACTACTATATCTTCTATTATGCCATCTGGGGTGACAGTGGAACTATCTGCAAGTTGTAAGACTATTGGAGTGGTCCTTAATCCCTCTATACTCAACCTACGCATGGTATCCTTATTCATAACATTTATAGCTACTCCCAAATCTACTAGAGAATTCTTCAAAGACTGACCATTAATTGTAATATCAAGAACTGGGCTTCCAGGGTCAGAGTACTTTGGAATGACTATCTTTCCCAACATAATATCTACAAGTTGACCTATGACATGTACTATTTGGGGATCCTTTTTATTATGTCCAGGCTGTTGGAAATACAATAATGGGAAAGCAAGATACTGAGAGGGGGGGTGAATCAGATCTTCAAATATAAACACTTAAAATAAAATGATTCACATTCATACATAAATGAATCTAATGTAATCTCAAATAGCATCCATACCATGAAATAAATAACACATTACACAATAATTTGGTAACCCAGAAACCCAAATAGGTAAAATTGGGGTGGGGATGACACCCACAAAAGTCTCCACTACTACAGTAATAAAGTGTACCTGTTAAGGTTACAATGTTTGATTACAAAATGTAATCTACCCTGTGAAAGGTCTGCTCTGTTAAAAGCTTCAGATCATTACAATCTACCTTGTTAAAGGATTTAAACTTACAATGAAGTAATCACTCTATTAAGAGATAAATAAAGGCTTGCTAAAACCACTCTGTTAAGAGATTTTCACCAGATACAATGATTAGAAAGTCTCAAGTATCGATCCTTTAATATGCACTCTGATGCTGATGATGGATCTCCTCTTTTTAGTATCTCTTATGATCTTATAATCTGATATACCTTTACTCTGATGTTCACTGTGTTATGCTCTGCTTGATCTCTACTTCTGAACAAAATAACCCTATGTGCATTTTACTTCAAAATGCAGTCACTTCAACAATTACTCTTCTGCTTCTTGCACACACACAAAATAGGGTTTCGAAGCAATCTAATATATCTATACAGATCTAACAGTGAGATCTAGATCAACGATCAAGATCCAATACCCATACCATGATGGTATTACAATTAATGCTTACAATGAATCATGCATATGATAAAACAATTAAATGTATAACTAACTTCATATAAGAATATTAAATGCATACATTAGTCAGCCCAAAAAGCTTATACCAGTCAGCCAGATCACTTATCCTTTAAGTTTGTATCATTCCTGACAAGTATACAAAAACTGTTATGCTCAGCACTTGAATGTCTCTACTCGATATTTAACATCTATGTCTTTTACTCGGCTCGGTAATGTAACTTGGCAAACTAAAAAACTGCTCAGCAATGTTGCTCGGCCTTGCATAGTTTTAGCTCGGCCATGGTGATAGCCAACTAAAACTGCCTAATGAAATGACTAAGTGTTGGGCACTAATCATCAATAGAACGTAGAGATTAACAATCTCCCCCTTTGATATTAGTGGCAAAAACACTTATCATTACTTCTGTTCATTTAAACAAGATATTGCCTAAGTACGCTAAGTACTCCCCCTAGGAGTATACTTACACAAAAATTGTACAATGCCTTCAAAAATTATATACAAGTGTACCTTTGTTGTACTGATGTATCCTTTCATAACTCCTTACTAACTTATGTACTAGCTTCCTCCTTTAGTAGTACTAACTTCCTTACTAAATTCCCCCTTGTTTTTGTCACTGATTGCTGGTGGGGTTAAGTTATACTTATCCAAAAATTGCTTATGAAGCTGTAATGCCCCGCCAGGGAACCTAGGAGAACTTAACCTAAACACAACACTAAGTTCACGGAATAATTTTTTTTAAAATGTTTACAAACAATATTAATAGCAATGCGGAAGCAACACAATGAAGTACATGACACACATGAAATACAACTCATACATGATTAACATTCCTCGAGGGTTCCTTGACGTAGAATTACTTAAACAA
>MU226248.1:25136-64044 GCA_018584345.1 Thuja plicata
CTTCTTTCTTTTCCTCTCCATAGTTCCTTCATTCAAACTTCTAGAGATCTTAGCCTTAGCTTCATCATAGTTTCCAAATCTCTCTGCAGTGGTGTCAATTGCCTTGGCTAGGAGTGCAATGATGGTGACTGATGCTTCATCAACATTGATCTCATATGGAAATGGCTCCAAATATGTTATTCTAGGAGTTACTGCCTTAATATAAGTGTTATCTGTGTCAACTAGAAAACATATTTCCTCATAGTGTTTCTCCACTAGTGACTTAGGAATCCTAGTCCTTAATCTCAATCTTTTCTTGAATTCTACAAAATAGCTACCCATAATGCTATTGAAATTTCTCCCTAGTTTCTTTATACATTCACTGATTTGAACTATAATGGGCCTATCCTTTTTCCAAACAATATTTCCTAGAGTAGGAAATGTATCCTGAATGTAGAAGAATATACAAACTAGTAAAGAACCAAACTTACATGACGAGCTCTTAGCCTTTCTGATTGATGCAAGGTTCTCAGCTAACTATGTCTATTGTAGCTCGGCAAGATCATATGTGTGATTCTTCTTCATAATTTTCCATGCCTGATCAACTACTATATAGGGAACACTATCCAATCTGCTGGACTGATAGAACTTGTGTGCAATTACCCTTACTCCAAAATCAAGTTCTAGGTCAGTAATTGTAGAGATAGTCATACCTCTGTTATTCCATACTGCTCCATTTTTCAATGTAATTTCCTCTTTGTTGTTATCCCTCATGGTCCACTTTCAATTCACTACAGGATATCCAGTCACTTGATGAATCATACCCGTGGTGATCTTGACTAGTCCATTGTCTAGCCACATGCTCATGTCATGAACTCGGCTAAGGATAAACTTGATCCATTCATATTTAAAACCTTGGGGAAAATCTAGGGCATGATTTAACCCTTTTTTGGCTAAATGTTTGAATTCTTCCTTTAGAACTCATTTATCACACAGTTTATTGTAGGACTTCCTCAATTCATTATCTCCTACTTCTCCAATTTCAACTATATAGCATGATCAAACATCATGAATCATAAGTACCTTGGGAGGAATGGATGAGAGGGCTCCCATCAAATCACTCTGTATCACACTTTCAGGAATGGCTCAAAAGTTGAGAGGTTCACATTCATCACTCCGAATTAACTGAATTTGTTCTTGTTTTGCCTCCATGTTCTTGGCTCGTGCGGAAGAACTTGCAACCATAATTCTAAAATTTAGGGTTTTAAGGATGGAAAATAGAATACCTTGGCAAGTGATGCTTCACACTATTCTCTATTCACTATTCACTTCAATATTTCCGTCGGCACACTGATTAAATCTTTGTTCCTAGCTCCATTAAGATCAATTTTGTAAATCGCTTCAATCGCTCCGTAAATAGTAAAATCACAAGGTAAAAATGAAGTGTCGACTGTTCATCCCTTTTTAAGCTATGAAAGGGTAAGGGTAGGTGAGCATTGAATGTTCTGCCCATTGAGTTAGTGTAGGCCAGCTGTCCTCGGCCTTAACACAGCTTGCATCCCACTTGGCTCACTACACTCAGCTTTCACAAAATTTTGCTCGGCCAACAAAACTCAGAACTCACTAAAGAACTCGACTTTAGTGTCCATGATAGATGCTCGACACCTGTAGTGCAATTTTCTCATCTTAGCATTTTGTCTTCAAATATGTCCTGGTGCATCTTAGCATTTGAAAATATGAACTTTTTGTAGATTTCATGTTAGGAACTGATGTAAGATAAGAATTTTAAATACAGTTCCTTACATACCTCTATCTCTCAATTGGAGATGATGTGATCACCTGATCCATTGGATTGGGTGACCTCAGCTTTATTAGCTTCACTACTGCATGGTTCAGACTTCTTAACCCATGTCTTGTTCATCTGTTCCCTAATTTGCTCAATAGTAGGTGCAGGTACTCTCATTTTTCAATCTTTCCTTGTATGACCAATTTTCAGACAACTGTGACAAACTAAGATTCCATTCATCCAAATTTTGGACTTACCTTTGAAATGTGTCCTTATGCAGTTTTCTGGAACATGTCCATACTCACCACAGTAATGACAACTATGCCATGTATTGTAATCCCAATTATGAGTATTGCCTTTTCTTGGTGATTTCTCTTGTACCTTTGATTTCCATTGCTATTTATCTTTAGATCTTCAATCTTGTGCTCTATGACCAAATTTGTGACAATTATAGCAATTACCATTGAGTCTAGGTGTTTTGCTTACCTTTGCCTTACATTCACGTACTTGGTATCCATACTTATTACAGTTAATGCAATAACCATTAAAGTTGGTTTTGGGATTGGACTTACCATTTTTGCTTCAGCATATGTTTGCTGTATGACCTGGTTTTCCACAGTGGTGACAAATAGGTTTCTTTTTTCTTGGCTTTGCATTCTTTCTTTCACCTGTCTTAGATGATTCTCCATCTTCAGTGGTTGTATGTTGTTTAGTGTGACCTAATCCAGAAGAATCTTTAGGTCTTCTTGATGCTTCCACCAGTTGTTCAAAGTATCTCATAGCTACACTTGGATCATTTACTCTGTTATTAAGTTCTTTCTTAGATCTCAATTCATCTTTCAATTGATTGTTCTCAGATCTAAGATTAACAATCTCCAAGTCTTTCCTTTTGATCTCCTAATTTAAAAGTAGTAGTTGATTTTCCATGTCCACTTGATTAATTGTCATGGTTTGTACATCATGTGTTCTTTCATCAAGTTTGGTAGTCAGCATTCTCTTGTCTTCTTCTTCCATATCCTTGTCATCTTCGGCTTTCTTTTTCTGTTCAACAACTTCACACATTCTTATTGATTGGGCTTCTTGTTCTTTCTTCAAATTTTTGACTTCTTCACATAGTGCACTATTATTTTCCAGTAGATCTGCTATTACTGCATTGCTCTCAGTAGAATCTCCATTCTAAAATAGATTTGTAGTGTCCTCTTCCTGATAATGAGTGTCATTCATCTGCTTGTCCAGATCTTTCCTTGCATGCAAGGACTTCTTTAATTCTTGTCTTGCAAACTCAAGTTTTTGTAGTGCTAGCTGAACATCAATCTTTTGATTCTCAATGACTTTACCCATCTTTTAGATCTCCATTTCAAGATCTGTATTCTCAAGCTGATTATAACATTTTAGAGAACTCAGCTCTGATACCAATTGTTGGAAATACAATAATGGGAAAGCAAGATACTGAGGTGGGGGGGTGAATCAGATCTTCAAATATAAACACTTAAAACAAACTGATTCACATTCATACATAAATGAATCTAATGTAATCTCAGATAGGATCCACACCATGAAATAAATAACACATTACACAATAATTTGGTAACCTAGAAACCCAAATAGGTAAAACTGGGGTGGGGATGACACCCACAAAAGTCTCCACTACTACAGTAATAAAGTGTACCTGTTAAGGTTACAATGTTTGATTACAAAATGTAATCTACCCTGTGAAAGGTCTGCTCTATTAAAAGCTTCAGATCATTACAATCTACCTTGTTAAAGGATTTAAACTTACAATGAATTAAGCACTCTGTTAAGAGATAAATAAAGGCTTGCTAAAACCACTCTGTTAGGAGATTTTCACCTGATACAATGATTAGAAAGTCTCAAGTATCGATCCTTCGATATGCACTCTGATGCTGATGATGGATCTCCTCTTTTTAGTATCTCTTATGATCTTATAATCTGATATACCTTTACTCTTTTGTTCACTTTGTTATGCTCTGCTTGATCTCTACTTCTGAACAAAATAACCCTCTGTGCATTTTACTTCAAAATGCAGTCACTTCAACAATTACTCTTCTGCTTCTTGCACACACACAAAATAGGGTTTCGAAGCAATCTAATATATCTATACAGATCTGACAATGAGATCTAGATCAACGATCAAGATACAATACCCATACCATGATGGTATTACAATTAATGCTTACAATGAATCATGCATAGGATAAAACAATTAAATGCATAACTAACTTCGTATAAGAATATTAAATGCATACATTAGTCAGCCCAAAAATCTTATACCAGTTGATCAGATCTCTTATCCTTTAAGTTTGTATCATTCCTGACAAGTATACAAAAACTATTCTGCTTGGCACTTGACTGTCTCTACTCGGCATTTAACATCTTTGTCTTTTACTCGGCTCGGCAATGTAACTCGGCAAACTGAAAAACTGCTCGGCAATGTTGCTCGGCCTTATCTCAGCCACAGTGATAGCCAACTAAAATTGCCTAATGAAATGACTAAGTATTGGGCACTAATCATCAATAGAACTTAGAGATTAACACAGGCTTTCTGAGGTAGGCTTCTTTAATGGCTTTCCCATAAAGAGGAACATCTTTAATAGCTTGAAACAGTGGAATCTGGATATGCATGTTTTTCAATTGGTCAAGGATATCAAATGATGTTTCTTCCAGGGGTATAGGTTTGTCCATACTAAGCCTTTGAGGAAAATGAGGATTAAATAAGGTGTGAACATCAATTTGACATGATATATTAGTTGGAGGGACAATATTTGGAAAGGTACTTTCTGGAAGTGGTGTTGATACTGTAGGAAGGTATGGAACTTCTATTATAATTGGAAGTTTTGGTGCAGGGAGGGTAGTACCAGATCTCAAGTGAATATCAGTTATTTCTAATGCATAGTAAAGGTATTGTTGAGCATTAGTAGCATACATTGGTTGTTTTTGTTTCTTGTTGTTAGGATTGGGCTGTGGCTGAGCACGTAATTGTGTTTGCCTTGGAGTAAGACTTGTGGCTGTAGGAGGTGGCATTATTGCAGGTTGAGATACAGGGGGTGGTAAGGATTTTAACCAAGATTTTGATTAGGCCATTGTTGAGGTCCTCTCCATTGGTTATATGGTTTCCAATTCCCTTGTGGTGGTTGTCATTGATTTTGAGGCTGTGTCCATTGGTTTTGTTGAGTATTAGGTCAGGCATTATTCCAAGAAGGTTGGGAGTCCTGAGAAGGATTTTGAAAATTCTAGTTCTACCATTGGTTATTATAAGGATTAGAAAATTGCAAAGGGTCCTGAGGCATACCTTGTCTTGAGGCCCATGGATGACATTGAGAAACAAAGAACACTTGCTCGTCCTATCCTTCTATTTTCATGTACTCAGTAGGAAGGTGTTGGTTCTCCAAATTTTCCACTAGTTTGTACCCATAATCTTTCTTTTTCTTGTGGCAGTGAGGGTAGTAGTCAGCTAGTTGTGCCTTTGCATCTACATGCTTCTTTTTGGCATTCATTGTATCTAGGTGTGTAGCAACATCATTGATAATATATTTTTTGAAATCTTACAACAGGTTTGATATTTCCATCTTAGAAATGCCCGAGCTATTCCCCTTAGAAAGTGTGGATCAAAATCCTCTGCCCTTCTTTACAGTTGATCTTGAATAGTTGAGGCAGATTTTCTTAAGATCATCTAAGGAAGATTGAGATATATCTCCTCCAACCATAAGGTCTAGTGCTTCAAGGCAGTTGTCATTTACTCCTCTCAAGAAAATGAGTTTCTATGAATCCTCCTCTAGCACATGTTGTGGATTCTTCTGCAAGTTGTACAAGAAGCATGAAATTTAATCTTCTAGAGTGTCATCTTCCTTTTGTGACATTCAAAAAATGTCATCTCCTCTCAAGTCACCCCCTTTACAATACTCTTAATATTTTTGTAGAAATGGAGTCTACATCTCATTCCAATTGGTTCTGCATCAACCCCTAATCCCATAAACTATCTTAGAGTTGAATCCTTCAATGTTGTTGGAAACAACTTGAGTTTGTGGCCATCAGTGTTGTAGTCAAAGCTCTGACAAAGAATGTCAAACTCAAACAAAAAGGTGCCATGGTCTTCATTTATTAGGCCATAGAACTTTGGAAGTGCATCAGTGGTTATTTTTTTAAGGTTAGCATTATTGATAAGGCTAGGAATACGTAATGGAAAGGTAGGTTGTGTCATTACTAGAGGTACTTGGAAATGAAGTTGTTGTTGGGAAGGAACATTAGCCAAAATATTATGCACAACAGATGGACTTGGGGTGGAATTGTCAATAAAAATGGCCAAAATTTCAGCAAAAGGTTGAATGTCAACTAGATCGAAAGGGTCTTCTTCAGATGAAGGTGCAGTAGGAAATTCAAGACTTGCGTCGACAAATGGTAATTCAACTTCTTCAAATTATTCATTCAGATTAATAGAATCTCTTGGAAGGAATATGTCATGGTCATCTCATCTTCTTCCTCTTTGATGCATACAAGTAATTCTGTAAACTTGTGAAGCAAGTTCAGGACTGAAAACTACTATCTAGAAAACAAGGAACTATGTAAAAAATGGGAAATGATTCAATAAGGTTGTCAGCTTGACACCATCCCCGTCAACGGTGCAAAAAATGAACAGCCCCACAGTAGGTAATAATAATCATACCAAAGCTTCTCCTAGGAATAATGTATTCAAACTAAGTATTATTTTCCCTATCATGAAGTGCATTTGAAATCTCAACCTAGGGATATATACTTGAAATGGGACAATACAATTTGTGCACTAAGTCTCTCATAGAGTCATGTCACTTAAGATGCAGGAAGGAAAATACATGAAAGAAACTTATACTATTGCCACAGGAAAGTAAACACACACAACTACTTAATGAAATTGATGCTGACAACTATAAGTTAACCTTTAACCTATTCTATCAACCCAAAGCATTCACTATAATTATCACTGCAGGTGTTGCAGGAACATAGACAAGTTATAATGCTGCAAGAGGAAACAATAAATTCTACTTGAAATGTTGTAAATGATTAAAACAACTTAACCTAGTCTACTCTAATCCACCTTCCAAGTGGTCCCCCATTGTTGGCTCTTACTAACCACTAACACAAAATATAACTCAAAATCACTCCTTCATTATATTTCCAGAAAAAACTAATTACATCATAGTGAAACAATGCACAGAACTAAAGGAGTAACTTTTCTTTCAATTGCAACAATGGTACAATCATAAAAAATAACTAAAATATAAAAATCATATCCCTTTATATATAGGATTGATATTTATTAAAACATAAAGATAAGGTCTGACTGATTCACGCCATAAAGAAAGGAGAATGCAACAACCCATGATAGAATATTATAAAGACTAGATAACCGCTTCAATAGAGTATTGATCACAAAGAAAATATAGCATAATTATGTTCCTATATTCCCTGAAATGGTAGTTCCTTCAATTCATCAAGCATGTTTCACAGTTTTATAACGGTTCTCCTCATCATAGTGTTAGAGATTTTTCTTGTAGAATCTCAATATAGCATCACTGCTTGACTCTTAGATTCCCAACTCTTGACTCATACAAGTAAAAGTCTAATTAATGAGGATTAATCCTCCTTCTTTGAGCTCCACAAACTCAGGCCAGTGTACCTTTTATAAGTTACTACTTTTTAGTAACTTTAATAGTGGATCAAGGGTTACACTGATGTGCTTCTTCCCTTTTACTGCAACAACTGATAGCACATCTTGAAGATAAGCAAAACCAATCTTATGTAAAGCTTAACAAGATAGACCATGAACTTGGCAAGGGAAAATAACAGTGAAATGAGGATTCTCATCCTTCTTCTTTTTAGAGTTCTTGACTCAGGAAAGCTAACCTAATGATTCTCTCTCTAAGGAATCAACAAATTAAATTGTATTCTTCAATACAACTGATTAAGCAGATATGTTCTTGATAACAAAAATGTAAATGATTGTTTATATTTGAGATTGATGATGATAACTACTTATCAAAACCTAGACCAGTGATGAATCCTGGGAAAAGAGTCAAATGAAATATACATTCATAGAAATAAATTAATTGAAACACACATGAAGCCTAGATAGAGTGCCTTACAAACTATCTTCTCATTCCCACACCCATATATTAAATTCTCACACTAATATCTAACCCTCTGGAACTACTTATAATATTTACTCCCTCCTTGAAAGAAACTTACAAATAATCGCATAGTTACCTTATAAATGGTATATTTAAAATGACTTATAGATTAAACATACAAGAGCATAAACAAAAATACAAGAAGACATCATAGATGTGAAACAGTAAACTCCATTGTATTTTATTAATATACTTCTATTTCAATACATTCTGAGAGACAAAAGCTTGAAAACTAGACAAAAATGAGAAGTCTGCCTCGTAGTTGTAAATTTACCATCCTTTACAATATGTTACATCTTGATATATAGAGAGCACTAGCCATCTTGGAATCCTTATAGAAAGAGGATGCAACAAGCTTTAGATGCCTAGGCTAACCCTAAAAGTGCTAGAAGACAAAATTATAGTTTGCACTTTCAGTCGGTGGAGAGAACACTTGAGTAGATGATTTGATATTACTTCAAATCTTTGGCAGTTGGCACCTTTGTTCATAGATATTCTGGGTAACCTCTTGAGGCTGTTGTGAGACATAGTGATCACTAATAAAGGCTAACTTACACTATTCTTTCTGATGATTACCCTCCCTGTGCTCGTTGATCAGGTGCTAGGTGTCATTCTACTCCTCATCCAACACATCCAGGTCAATGGTTGCTAGATTTTTCTTCTTGGGATTTTTGATGATATCCCACTGTGAAACCTCTGCCTCTGAAGGCCAATTAAAACTCTGAATTCTCTATAATTGTGCCTTCTACTTGTCCCATTTGGCATCTGTTATGACCTTGACATCTGTTACAAACTTCATGAAGTTTGTCTCTACTTTAAAGGCTTCATCCAAGGTCTTATTGAATCTATCCATATTCAAGGCAATGTTATCTGTTATAAATACCTCCTTAATATGCAATAGAGTGTCAAACTCATTTCTCCATTCTTCCATCACTTTGATCTTGTCATCTTCTCCCATAATTGGAGGAATAAATCTGTTATAATCTGGGCCAAACATGTTAATCCTTTCTTGTATCTGATTAGATTTGCCTTTAAAGAAAGAAAATGTTTCTCCAATTTTATCAATTACCTCTACCACTTGACAAACAATCTCTAGGAGATCTGTCCTATGTGGTTGAAAGGCTTCTAACCTCTCAAATAGTGGTCCCATGCTTGACCAAGTGCCTAAATAAGGATTCAAAGTTCTGATATGGTTGTTGACCTCTATCTCTAGGATAGGTAGCTTTCTATAAGCATTGTGCACCAAGTCAACTTTACCTTTTAGGGCATCTATCCTGTGTTGCAAGATTTTCCTTAGAGCTTCTAAAGCCACTTTATTCTGATCTGTATAAGCTTTCCATATTCCAAGTGGAAAATCTTCTGTGGTCTCTGTTTGAGCATCCACAACTTCTTTGGGTGGAGCAAGGATAGCTTTGGGAGCCTCTTGTAGCTTCTTGATTAACTCCTCCACTTTCTCTTTTAGTGACTTGATTTTAATCAAGAAATTTTCCCTCTCATTTACCATAGCACTTGATTCATCAAAAAGTTTCTGGTATCTTGTTGACATCCGCTCTGTTTTTTCCTCATTGAGGTGTGCAAAATGGGTAAGGGCCTAGGATATCTCCAAGTCATAAGTATTATGGATAGACCATATGATCTTATCCCCATCCATTTTCTCTTACACACTAATCAACGATGGATTTTGTGTCTTAGGTGCTAGGGACCACATTCCTAAAGTTTGGGATCATGGATCATATCTACATCCCCTGATCATTTCTCCAACTTGTGTCTCAGATGATAGATTTGCATTAGGATGCCTTCTGATTTGATCAATTATAAAGGCAGAGGCTAGATCCCAACTAGACACAAGTAGCATTCCACCATACTTGACTAGTTTCCTAGCCTCTTCAGGTGTCATGGTCTCTGATTCAGGGTCATAAGCTTGTAGGAATTTTAAGGCCTCACTACAACTGTGACCCTACTTCTTGTCGCTTCCTCTAGATTAAGAAGTTATTTAATTCATCTATCTTTATGAATACATCATTGTTTAGGAACCCTTCTTGGTAAAGTTCTCTTTAATCTCTACACATCAGAAGGGGTAATTCAGCTTCCTCTTGTTTATCCTTTTCTACTTTGTTCCCTTCTCTGATTTTTTTTCTTAGCTAGTGGTCATACTGCCTATTACCAGAAATCAGGGCAGTTACTTTGTCTTTCTTCTTATCTTGTTTTTTTTTCTTGAGAAGGCTCCCCTGATTCTACTCTTTGTTTCTTCTTTGGGGGCTCATTAGTTACCTTGGTATCAGGCACCTCTGCAAGATCTACTTCTATATTTTTCTTTGTTGTAGGTGGCTGATCCATGGGAGGAGGGTTATGAACTGAGTAACCTCCCTCACTATGTTTTTCATACTCTGAGGAAGAATGTTTCTTTGGGCCTCTTTCTTTATCTTGAATCAACCCCTCAAGCTGACTATATAATGTTTTATATGACTCCATCATTTTTGTGAGTCTTTGTAAATAGGGCACTCCTGGAAAGAAATATCCAAAGGGGATCCCTTTTTTCTTCATTTTTTCCTCCAGGCTTATTCAATCTTGGTATTGGTCAGCCATTCTTTCTACTTCATGCTCCTCCAAGATGTTTCTTATGAGGTCTTCTTCAACACATTCTTCATGATCTTTGACAACAGTTATGCTTGGGGTCAACAGTTTCTTTGCACTCTTGATAAAACCTTCTGGGTCTATATATCTGTACAAGGCCATGCTCATTCTATACTGAGCCAACCACTTGTTCATTGCATCCATGTCTCTTTTCCCAATTGTAAAGTTATAAACTTTGAACTACCTAGGTGTGAAAGTACCCTTCCTTTGGGGAGCCAACTACTCTTTATCTATCCACATCAACTACCAGATAAACTCCATCACAACTATTCTTGGAGGAACATACTATGGAAGTATGTGTGGGGGCTAGGAACATCCATAAACCCTCATCAAAGTAAAGGTCTTCTCATAGTAAAAATCCCCCCAGTTATGGTCTCCTGCCCATTTATCCACATATTGACAAGGTCTAAGAAGTTTTAGCACCTTGATTGGCAATCTTGTCACATTCAAACCTAGTATACTTAACAGTGGATATGTAATCTAGTTCTAAAAACCATAGAACTAATTTTCATTTGAAGTAAAAATCCAAACCCTAAGCCAGAGTTGTATAGGGTTTGGTTGGCAATGGAATTGCATCCTTGGTCTCAATTTCTGTGTGTCCATGTTGTTGATGTTGAAGTACAAAATTAAATGCGTTAAAAGAGAATAATGCATGAATTTGGGATTGGTTTTCTGGTGGATATATAGAAGGCCTTGATGCATCTTGTCAATGACATACTAGATGTAGTCAAATTTGGTATTGGCATGTGAGTTCTGAAGGTCCAAGATGATCATCAGAAGATCTGCAGGCAACCTCTCACTATATTCCCAATACCCTACATAGCCCATAAGCAATATACTTCATATAGAAGCTCATATCCTTGTAGAAGTATAACACAATAGAATTGGGTATGACATCTATGTAATTTCTATTTAATTTAGGCACATGAGGCTGGATCAATTTTCTGATTATGGCGGCTTCTCTGACATATCTATTCTGTAACTTGGATAAATCAATCTCTGTGGTGTAGGGATGATAAATATCAAAGGCCTTCATGAGAGGTGCCCTATCCAAAGTGACTAGAGTTGTGCCATCACTTTTCTTAATAGTTCTAGAAAGAGAATCATACTTTCTAGCTAGCTCAATTAACAGGTCTACATCTACGAAGATGTCTGGGACAATCAGCTTTGCTAAACCTTATGTCTAGGGGTTTGATATGGGAATTGGTTTGTCCCTATTACTATAAAAGTAATTGAAAAGATGATAAATAGAAACCCCAAGAGTATTTTGATCTCTAAAATTTGACATATCATCAGAGAGGAGTTTTTCATTTACCTTTTTTCCTTGGTTTGTCCCAGGTAATAGAGCCATGAACTCTTTAGAGTAGTTCCTCTTGTCTTTTTGGTCATCCTCTACATCTTTACTTGCTCCACTGGTTGAAGGCCTGCTCGGTGCTGCTTGACTCATTTTGTTTATTCTGGACTTACAATTATTCACTTATATACAGGCTCTTCCTTGTAATTCACTCTAAAATTCAATCAATTCCTCACTTCTAAAAGCTTTGAAACTTAGGCGATTTCTAAGCTTTGCACTCTAAAAAACTTTGGTAAACTGAAATGTACAAAGGTTGCGTCTTTTTATCATTGAGAATTGAATGTACCAGTCTAGTCAAGAACCTAGAAAGTGTTTCTCAATCACTTCTGCCATAACTCTGTGTTTCTTGACATCAATTCTCTCCTAGATTTGGAGCCTGAAGTTAATAGATAATCAAATTTGAACAAGCCAATTGGGAAAGGTCATGAGTGCTTTCCTAATTTTAAAACCTTATTATATGTGAAAAGGCTTTAAACTCGACATGATTGGCTTGTTTTTCATACTTTTTATAGCTCAACAGATTTCATACACACTATCAAGATCTTTCCCTTTTAATAGACCATCCTTTTTACCTCATGGCGCGAGAACAAACCCTTATGATTTCACCTTACTTTTACCATGGTTTATCTGGCGATCACACGACTGTTCTATCTCCAAGTCGCTAAGAGTTTAGCTTGACCCAGGTTACATCACAAGATTCAATACCCACCACAAGATCTTCTTCTTCATCTATAGCTTACACCGAGTCACTAAATGGTTTGCTTAACCCTTTCTTTGTTCACAGATCACGCGACTAAGGCAAAAGAGTAACCTTACTTTAACCCTGAGTCTATCTGGAGATCCAGTGACTAACTAAGTCTCTAAATCGCTGATCAATTCAAACTAATCATGGATCTACTCTGAGATTAAGTGCACACTGCTAGATTTGAGTCATATTAATGGTTTAGATCTTTCATGTCAACTCCGCCTTTACTTTAACTTAACCTTAAGTCATTCTGAGATTGTGCAACTATGTTATCTCTAAGTTGCTGAATGTTTCACTTAACCATGGATTTGTTTTGAGATCACGCGCTGACCACCCAATTAGATCAAAATCAATGCATTGCATTAAATATTTGAGTCATCTTGTACTTTCTTATTCTATCTGGAGATTATGTGACCACCCTTGATCTTCCTTTTGATCTACGGCCTGTGCTAAATCTCCCAATCTTTGGCCGTAACTCCAGTTTGTTACGAGATCACGTGACTAAAGGCTATTTGTAAGTTGCTGAGAGTTTAGCTCAACCTTGGGTTTATTTTGAGATTTCACGAATGTCATAGATCTCTCAAACACTTACACACGTGCCTGCATCTTAGCTTCTATCTCTTGATCATTGAATAATCCTTGACCTTTTGACTTCTTCCAATGATTTAGCGCCATCCACAAGATCTGATCTTCATCAATGGTTCAGATTCACCTGCGGTAGACTTAAACTAGCTTGAATTTAACCATGGCTAACCAGAGTTCATTTTGAGATCACGTGACTGAATGAATCTCTAGGTTTCTGAATAATCCTTCTAACTCAGGTTTTGTTTGGAGATCACGCGCCAGCCCTCAGATCTTTTCTCAATCAATGATCAATGTTAAGTCTGATAAACTTTCTGTACTTGAGCCAATCTTCCTGAGATTAAGTGCTAGCCCTCGATTCTATTTTGATCCAATGATTTGCGTTGAATCTCAATAATTTTTACTTGACTGCACTTTCATTTTGAGATTAAACGTTATCCACAGGATTAGCAAAGCATCTATGGTTCTCGCTAAATCTTGCAATCTTCTTGTACTTTAGCAATTCTTTATGAGATTATACGGCAACCCTTGATCTTGCTTTGATCCAACAGCCTGTGTTGAATCTCTGGACTATCTACTTAACCTCACCTTTTATCTGATATCATGTGACTAAGAAAAAAATAAACTTTGTCTTAACCTTGGGGTACACTACAAGATTATGCGACTGACTAATCTCCAAGTCGCTTAAACATTTTCTAACTTTGAGTTAAGTCATGAGATTAAACACCATCTACATGATCAAAATTGCATCCATGGCTATCGCTGAGTCTCTAAATCCTGGAGCCAACTTCATAATAATCTCGCGATCACGTGCCAACTGCACGATCAGACCAAGATCAACCGCCTGCACTGAATCTCACAATCTTTGAGAGCATATTATTTTCTTCTTGAGATAATGTGACTAAAGATTGCACTGAGTCTCTAGATCAAAAGGAATATTTGGTATTGGTTATGAGACCATGCGACCAAGAAAAAATCCAAAAGGGCACATGTCTAAAAGGATACTTAAGTGGTGGCTTAGAAAAGATAACTGCAAAATAGAACCAGCCTTGAAGATCTAGGGGTTTAAAGGCATTTCTTTCACAAGAGACCTAGGGTTTGGGGTTTTTTTACCATTTTTACACTCCATTGTTTGGAAATAGACACTTTGTAGGAAACATTGATGGAACACTTGAACAAAACTTGACACTTTTAGGCAAAATGGACACTGGGAAACCAAAATTTTAGCAAGACTCAGAAAAATGGAAAAATATCCAACACGTAGCTGGACTTCATCATTTCCTCATCAATGCTTTCGATCCACTCTCAAGTTGTTCCTCTTTCATTGAAGGTTAGTAGAACATGTATACATATATTCAAGTCAACTATTCAACTTAATCCAAATGTCAGGACATACATTCAAAAAATTATATGAAATACTATGTCATATATATAATATTTTAGCAAAGTATGTTACTACTATCTGCTCATAGGTTTTGTGGATCTGAATGTACTTATAACATGTTCATAAGTTTAAGTACTTAAAATTTTCACAAGTGTTTTAGAAATGTCTTAAAATAGAGCATAAAATTATTATAAAATAGAGAAATTATTGCCCCATCAATGTGAAGCTAGAAAAAGGTTCCCCGTGATGTCTAGAACACACCAACATGATTGCATAAGAAAATAAGCTAGCTAGACCAATTGCCACCTGAAACATAGAAATTGCCCAACTAGAATAGAACAACAAACAAACAAAAGGGAAATATTTTTGGCTAATGCGAGATTACCAATGACCCAAGGATGCTCCTACATCAGATATAGGATTATTTGAGTAATCAAGATTACTCGTTTCTCTTCTTGAATTTTGTTTATTGATCCAGTGGACTCCTCATCTGCAAATGTTGTCCACCTTCTTCCTTTTGCCTTCTTCTCAGAGTTTCCTTATTTGCACTCAAAGGCTCGGTGCCCTACTTCACCACATTTGAAACAAGTGCCATTGAACTTCCTTATTTCACCACTAACTTGTCCTTCATTGCGATAGGAACTCATATCATTCCTCCTATAGTTATCATTATGATTATTTTTTTACTCATTCTTTCCTTGATCTATAGAAGATCTACCTCTTCCAATATTAGTACTGGATCAACCTCTCTGAATTCTTCCTCCTCTACCTCTTTTCCTTTTCGCATTCCTTCGGTCCAACTTTTCTTTAGCCTTCAAAACCCACTTGTAAGATTCTTGCACACTCCTAATCTATATCAAACTAATTTCATCTTGTATTGAAACCCTTAAACCATTAAGGTAGCGAGAAGCTCATTTAGCTTTATCATCTACATGACCAAATCTAATATTCATCTTGTAAAACTCCTTAGTGTAACTCTTAACACTTAATTCCCTTTGCCTCAAGTTCTGTAACTTTCGAAATAGACTTACTTGGTAATCTCCATTTAAAAACTTATCTTTTAATTTACTTCCATCCTATCCCAAGGTTTGATCTTGTCTTTACCTCTTCTTTTCTGATATGTTTGTAAATGTTCCCATCATAAGGATGCATTTCCTTTTAACTTAGTGCAGGCATATTTTACCTTCTTCTCTTCACTATTTCCTTCAAGTTCAAAGTACTTATCCATCTTTGTGATCCAATCCATCAATTAATCTGAATCAAGTTTACCATGATAGTCAAGTGGAGTAAAATGAGGTCTCTTATTAACATTAGTCAAAGCTCTGATGAACCTATCATTTCTTGATTAAGCTCTGGTTCTGCCTCATTGTTCTCTCCTTCCTTTTCCTGATTATGATTCTATTCATCTCCTTCTTCATCACTTGCATATTCTATATGCTCTCCTCTAAGTAGTTTCCACCACTTCCAATCTATAAGAAATTTACCTCAACAAATCTAAGACAGTTGGATTTATATTCCTTGCTCCACCTCTAACATTTTTCCTAGCCATCTTCACAATCTTCAGTAGTTATAGGTCATATCCTTTCCTCCGTCACCCCACTAGAAAAACCCTAGGCTACAAAACTTTCTCTGATACCACTTGATGTAGTCAAGGATGAAGGGAACTCAAGGAGATTTATTTGATCCTTGCAACATGAATTACACAATGGAAGCAACGAGAAAAACATGGAGAAATGAGAAATCAACCTTCTTTATTATCATTATAAAATCATATACAATGGATCTGCAACATGCAATCATACATTCTAGGCATATGAGCCTAATTACAATCGGAAACCCTTACAAAATATTTACTTAGGACTGGAAAAATATTGAAGAAGTTGAATAACACCTACATTTTTCTTGTCCCAATGTTATAGGACCCTAAAAGTATGAAAAATTTCAGGTTAATCAGCTTATCTAATATTATTTATAAGGTGATGGTGAACAAGATAAAGCCTTTTTTGCATAAATTTATCAGCCCCAACCAAAAAAGGGTTTGTCCTAGGGAGACAAATCCTTGATGCAACAATTGACTCTCATGAGATTATCCACTCCATGGAAAAATGCATAACTCTAGGTAAGGCCGTTAAAACTGATATTTCTAAAGCTTACGATAAATATAATTGGTGCTTCTTATACAAGGCACTCCTGAAACTTTGATTCAGTGATAGGATTATTGGTATAATTTGGAAATGTGTTGAAATTGTTCACCTATCTATCTTGGTCAATGGGATCCATTAGGGGATCTTTAATCTGGTAAAATCCATTAGGAATGGTGACCCCTTATCCCCCTACCTGATTATTATGGCCTTGAAAGTGTTAGGTTGAAACTTTTTGAATCTGGCTAGAACTAGTAAAATTTAGTGTATACAAGTTTCCTTCACACTCTATTTTGCAGTAACTTGTTGACGACACTTTTCTCTTCGAAAAATCTTCAGTGGTTGAGGCTAAAAAATGGAAAAACTTACTAATGGGATATGCTAGAACTTCTCGGGAATAAATCAATTATAAAAAAGACATTTTCTATTTCTTCAACACCAAGGCTGGTTTTCAGTCCAAAATCCTTAATATTCTTGGTTGTCAATCTACTAGCCTCCCAAGTACCTATTTGGGCCTCCCCCTCTCAGTCAAATAAGTATTCTTGACCTTTTAGAATTCAATCCTAGAAATGATTCAGAGAAAGTTGGTTGGCTGGAAGGGAAAGCTCTTGAGTAGTGTAGGGAAACTACAACTTCTATTTGCTTCCCTCCAAGGTGTCCTAGTTTACTTCCTCTCACTCTTATAAATTTCTGGCACCATGGCTGAAAAACTAGAGAAAATCCAAAGGAATTTCCTTTGGACTGGTGTTGAGGAAAAAAGGAGAATAGATCTTGTTGATTGGGAAATAGTTTGTTTGCCTAAATCTCAGTGTGGGCTTGGAATATGTAAACTCACCAATCTGAATAAAGCCTCAATCACTAAAATTGGGTGGAATCTTGTTGTTGTCTTGGCACATTGGTGAAAACTTATGGAGGCAAAATACCTCAATAGAGGTCATTTCCATAGAACCCTGGACTCAAATGGGCTTCCCATAGAATCCAAAATCTTGGAACAACATCCTCAAATGTAGGACCCTCTTAAGAGATGAAATACAATGTAAGATTGACAATGGTAGGAGAATCAGATTTTGGGATGACAAATGGCTTGGTGATAAACTTATCATGGATGGTCCCTTCAATCTTTTGAGGGTAAGATTTAAAGATTTATTTGGACACTTCATTGTTGATTATGTTAACCCAAGGGGAAGGTGGAATTGTCTTTCTCAATGCTTCAAAGACATACCAGATCTTGCTCCCAAAGCTACTAAATTATAAACCCTCTTGTGTGATATGAGAATTCCCCTATTCTCTAGAGATGAAAAATTTATTTGGACAAAGACCCAATCATAGATTTCATAGTAAAATAATCTTATAATCTACTAAAAATATTTCATGGAGATCCTGACTATTGGAAGAAGATTTGGAACTCATGCAGCTTATCCCTAAAATCAACTTTTTTTGGTGGATTTTGATGCATGGGAAAATTCTAACATAGGAAAAATTAGTGAAAAGGGGTTTATTTATGCCTAATAGATGTATTATGTGCAAAGGAAAAGGAAGATAATATTCTTCATCTATTTATCCTTTAGAACACCCCCTTATCAAACAAATTTGGAATCAAATTCCCCCTCATGTGTGCTGGAGCATATGGAAAGAGAGAAACAATAGGATTTTTAGGAATATATTTAAAACTCTGTTGATAGTGTGTTTCTCATTTTTAACAAGCTATTGCAAAAGAACGTCTATGTTCAAAATGGAAAATCCATAGCTTTCCACTCTCATATGCAAATTGATTAATTGTTGAGAAATGAAAACTCCCTCAAGAGTTCTAGAAGTTTAATAACTCGAAAAAACTTGCTAGGAAAACCACTATGTGGAAGGCTTCATGCCCACCATGGCATAAATTAAATTTTGATGAGGTTTCCAAACTTGGTATGGAGGTTGGAGGGGGAGTCACTAGGGACCATAAAGGTCAGTTAATTTTTTCTTATTATGGTAGATTAAAATATCATGTTATTAATAAATTTTAGGGGATGACACTTTTATGGGATCTTGAAATTGCCCTCACAATTGGCATTATAAACTTGGATATTGAGGGTGACTCCATACTAATCATTGAAGCAACCTAAGGTACAATGTCTATAGGCTAGAAGGTGGATAACATTATGAAGGATATTAGAATGTTTTTGGCTAGCATGTATGCTTTTACCTTGAAACATATTTTTAGGGAGGGGAATGTGGTTGTTGATTCAATGGCTGTGATAGGTCTGCTGCAAGACAGCTTATGATGCTAGAGAAACAAAGACCCAGGAAAAAATCATTGAATCTATTAACCATATTTTTAAGCTTCTTATTATTATCTTGGTTGGAGAGTTGAGGGCTACAATGAGCCTTTCAAGAGATGATCTAAATTTGAATTTGAAAATGGAGTTGTTGCTCCATAAACATGTGACTAAGGGTTGTTCACATTGAGAGTGCTTCTTTCCATGTCATCCCCTTCATTCCCAAGACTCTATGCGGTGGCTGATCTATGATTTAACTATGTGGTAAAGTAAAATAGTCAGAAGTTGTGGTAATAATTATTTAATTGATCTGCAAGATTTCTTGGATTTGATAATTGGTTTGAAGGCATTCCCAACCACCTCACTATACAAAGAGAGAATTATTCGCACGAGTGAGATGACTAGTCAAATTAGAAAGTGGATGGTGGCACTAATTTTAATAAAAACTTTGATTATTTCCTTCTTTTACTATGAGATGTTGTTCCAGTTTATCCAGATGATTCTATTGTGGGGTTTTCTCTGGTTTGCATTCCCACTGCTCAAAATTCAAACTATTCTCACTATCACTGTAATTATGGCTTTGGACACCATGAGCAGTGATCAGGCATGAGTTGATCCCAAGAAGAATGAAGAGTATAGGAATGGTGTTGCAGTCTGGTTTGTGTGTAAAGAGGGGGGAATTGACCAATTCATCGAGAATATGACTAGGTTCGATGAGAGCCTATCCTGACATTTTTTTTCTCTTGATCTGAGAGAAGGGTCACCATTGGCGACATTACTTTTGAGGTGAATGAAGATGTAATTGTGCAAGAAAATAGGATTTCAAGTGAAGGCAGGAAGTGGAAAAAGATGAGCAGGATCCCGAACGTTGCAAGCTTAAATCAAATTTTTTGTGCGACAGAGAAACTTCTCAAGCGCAGAGGAGGATTTGACTATGAAAAAATACACCTCCATGGGATCATGTGTGTGTTGTTATTATTAAATATTTTACACTTAAAGGTTATTTTTAGGTATATTATTACTACCATTTTCCCTTCCTAAACCACCTTACAAATCATGGCCTCATTTTAATCCCTTTCTTTCTGCTACACTTGATAGATAGTAATGTTAAAGAGATTGCTGAAGCTAAAAGTCAAGGGAATAATTTCACCATTCTGCATCAAGGTTTGATATATAGGTTGTATAAGTTTCACCTAGCTTTATGCCCTCTGCATGCTATCTCTATCCAAGAATCCCCGACCTTGCCTTCTCCTCCTTCTCTCCTCCCTCTTGTAGTTTTTTAGGTACTCTATGACCTAGTAAAAAGCTACGCCTAAAAAAACTTAGCGTTAAAGCTCCCCCGGGACCCCCGGATACCTCCCCCACTCTCGAGTCAACTTAAATACCCAAGGAAAAAAAGATAATTCAGCCCACTGTGGATGTCAAAGTGAAAGATCTCAAAAAATTAAAGTTTAACATTCAACAGATTGATTCTATTGATTAACTGATGTTTATCTGATGGAGATGATGAAGACCAAGTGATACCGAGTATCATGATTGTAGAAATGCTTAGATCAGTTGTTCTTTTGTCATTGATGTCAAGCAATTTATTAATTGATTTTTATTGTGTTACCATATCTTAAGAGGAGAAGTTAAATGGGTGACACGTACAGATCAAACAATGATGAAGTAATGATGTTTTAGTTGTTTTCTATTGTATATTTGATGTTATCAAATCGGTATGTTTGATTAATCAAGCTGGGAACTACATTGAATTAGTGAGTTCAATTTTAAGAGTTTAAGTTTTGATTTTTCTAATTCACCCCCCTCTCAGTGGGACCAACAATTGGTATGAGAGCTGAATGTGTTGTTGCTAGTATGAATTGTGCAAACATAGCATGGATTAAGCAATTACTTGAAGGTATGAAAGAAGATATCACAGAACCTATTACTATTTTTTGTTATAATACAAGTATTATTAATACATCAAAGAACCTGGTTATGCATTCAAAGACCAAGCACATTTATATCAAGTATCACTACTTGAGAGAATAAGTTCAAGAGAAGAATGTGAAGTTGGCATATGTGAATCCAAAGGAACAATTGGCTTATAGCTTTACAAAGCCACTACCTAAGGATGATTTTGAGTATCCAAGAGATAAATTAGGGGTTCTTCCCCTATCCAATGTTCACTAAGGAGCATGAAGGCATGGTGCATCAATTCTATATTTCATTAGAATATCTATTTCTAAATTGATGTTAGTATGACACACTTTAGGTGATGCCTGAAGATGTGAAAAGATTTCTGTATGTAATGTTTTATGAGTACATGTAAGGTATAATACACTACTGAAACAATTTTTTAGGAGTATGACTTTTTGGCATTGTTGTCAAAGAGGGATAATAATGAATTGATGACATTTATCCACAGAGAGATGTTGAGGGAGAATGAATTGCAAATATTTACTCATGAAGGAGATCCAGAATGTATGTTACAGAAACAAAAGATTTATCCAAGAGGGAGATTCAGATAAGAAAGATTAAAGTGGAAATAGATATATCAACTTAGAGGGAGTACATTTATGTATTTGAGAGCTACAATCATCGATTGCTATAACACTGTTATGGTGGTTTCCATAAATTACAAAGAGGGGGATTTTTGATTAATTGATGCTTATTTGATGGAGATGATGAAGACTGAGTGATACCGAGTATCATGATTGTATAGATGGTTAGATCACTTGTTGTTTTTTCATTGATGTCAAGCAATTAATTAATTGATTTTTATTGTGTTACCATATCTTAAGAGGAGAAGTTAAATGGGTGACAAATACAGATCAGACAATGATGAAGTAATGATGTTTTAGTTGTTTTCTACTGTATATTTGATTTTATCAAATCGGTATGTTTGATTGATCAAGTTAGGAACTGCTTTGAATTAAGTTATGACATAATGAGATACTTTATCGAGCTAGACTAAGTCATTTGGTAGCATGTAATGTGAGTCAGTTATAGTTACCGAGCACCGAGCACAGAGAAAGTGATGAAGTCAGTTATCGAGCTGTAGAGAAAGTTTTACCGAGTCTAGTATACAGATATTAAATGATGATTTAATGTGAAGATATGATGAGATGGATGAGGAAATAAATTAAATGAATTTTTTTACAAGATCTACAAGTAGGAAAATTCAATATGAAGATCTAAGGTGAAGATCAAGCGGTTAAACAGAAAAGTGAAAGTTCCAAGAAAAGATGGGAGGAGGGAAGAGTTCAAGTTGGTTGAAGGCCTCTAAGAGGAAGAGCTCTAGATATAGAACCAACCCCAATACCTTACCCTCCTAGATAAATTTATGCATAGTAGAGATGCCCTTAGGCATCTACAATTGGATAAAACCAGGGGAGCTAAGGTCTGTGCCAAAGCCAATTGGCTTAATCTGGGAGATAGAGGCTCAAAATTCTTCTTCCATACACTTAAGAAGAAGGAGGAAAGGGATAGGCTTACTTTTATTATAGATTAGGATGTACACATTACTAATCAAGGGGATATTGCCAATACCTTCTCAAAATTTTACAATAAGCTGTTCACATTAGAAGATGATAACTCCATGGAAGCTGCTTGACAAAAAATCAAAAGTATCATCCCTAGTAAAATATCTAAGGAGGATGCTAGAGAAATTAGGAGAGAGCTCTCTATTAAAGAAATTAGTTATTCTATTCAGAGCATGGCCAATGACAAAGCCTCAGGCCCTAATGGCCTAACATAGGAATTTTTTAAAAGCAATGTTGAGTGAATAAGCCAGAGTCTCCTCATGACCTTTAGAGAGGCTATTGAAGCAAGATCCCTTGACCCATGAATCAATGCATGACTTATTAAGCTGATCCCCAAGGAGGGAGACATAATCCTCATAAAAATTTGGAGGTTCATCACCTTACTTAATGTTGGCTACAAGATTTTGGCCAAAGCTCTCTCTAAGACTTGTAAACATTCTCCCCAAAGTGATTAATAGCACCCAAACTGGATTTGTTAAAGGTAGGTACATACTTGAAAACCTCCTAACATGTTGGGAATCACTAGAATGGGCTAAAAACTCTGGAAAGAACTGCTCAATGCTACTCATTGATTATGAGAAAGCATACGAAAGGATTGAGTGGAAGTTCATCCTTTATATGCTTGATAGCCTTGACTTTCCCAATTCTTTCTGCAATATGGTAACCACTCTACTGAATGGAGCTATGGTGATAGTTGAAGTCAATGGAGTTAGATCTAATGCCTCTGAGTTCTCGAGATCCATTAGATAGGGGTGTCCCCTTTCCCTCTCCCTCTTTTTTATTGTAGCAGAATCCCTCCATTATCTCTTAAGGGATGACTCCTTATTCCCCAGAGTCAAAGGTATAACCCTTCCCAATGGACAAGAGGTTTCAAACATCCAATTTGTAGATGACACTACAATTCTCATGAACCTTGAGGAAGACAACATGGATAGACTCATGACCAATTTAGACTTGTTCTGCCAAGCTTCAGGCAACAAGATATCTATTGCTAAGTCAATTATGCTGGGGTGGAAGGAACATCCCCAATTCTTGTGGAGCAGGTTTGGGCTTGAATGGGGAGAACCCAACCGCATTGTTAAGTACCTAGGAATTCCATTTGCTATGGAACCCAATATCAATAACATGTGGAATTGGATAAAAGATAGAATCCACCTAAAACTAAACAAATGGGGCAGTAAACTCCTATCCTTTCCGGGTAGGCTACAAGTATGTCAAAAGATTATTTCATCCTACCCTATCTACTATTCATCCACATGGCTCTTCAACCAACATAAATTTGCACAAATAAAAAATATTGTCAGGAACTTTCTGTGGTCAAATAGTATGGGCAACAAAAAGACACATGCAGTATCTTGGGAGTGGTGCACTAGAGACAAATTATGGGGAGGTTTAGGTCTCAAAGACCTCAAGACCCAAGGTATTTCCCTAGTAGTCAAATGGATTGCTAAAGAAGCGGTAGGCGAAGAACCCTATAAGATCATTATTAGGAACAATGTATCTAGAGGCCATCCTGCCAAGTCTAAGCATTGGAATACGATGAGCTTCATAGACTTTCTAGGTCTTGAGTGCAAGGTAAAAGTTGAAGGTTCTAATGTCTTCAGAGCTATCTGAAAGAGCTGGAGACATGTCAAGAGGTTCCTAAACAACTCATCCCCATTGGAAGGTAATGGAGTGATTTGCAGTGATAAATCTATATGGTGGAATCTAGATCACAATAGCAAACCCTTGGCATTGCTACAAGGATGCTCAGCCAAAAAATGGGCAGAGAAAGGCATCAGATGTTTTCCAGACATTTTGCACAAGGGTAGTCTCCTTCCATGGGATACCTTGGCTATAGAATTCAACCTTCCCTAGACCCATAAGAGGACCTACACTATTCTTTCTGCTACCCTTGAGTCCCTAGGGAGAGTTGTGGCCTATTGTTCCCCTAGTACATGCTCCTCCCAACTTGTTTGGTCTGACAACTCCCCCTACACCTGGTCAAGAGAAAGTTCCTATACCAAAAGAGAACCTTCAGTCTTACCATCTTATCCCATGCTAATTCTAAATGGAACATTAATGTGCCCCACCCAAACTAGAACAAGTACTTTGCCTCTCTGTGGTCTAGACCTGTGGAACCTAAGTTAACCTGCTTCCTTTGGAGACTATTTCTCCACAAACTGCCCTTCAAGAAACCTGGGGGGGGAACCCAACCTCTGTTCTAATTGTAAAATCCCCGAATCAGTATTACATGTGTTCTTTCAATGTCTATTTGCTTCAGAAATCTAGAAAATATTTGGGCTTACTTTCAATACTCATTTCCATGTTTTGAACATCATTTCTTGGAGTATCAACAAAAACAAATTTTGCAATTCTTTTAGGTCTATTCTTTCCTTTGTTGTATTATGGAATATTTGGAAGGCTAGGAATGATGATGTTTTGGCAAGGAAAGGCAATGATCTTACTAATTATCTAAGGAGACTCATATTTATTAATGTTTCTCTGTAGGTCACATCAGTGGTGAAGCTCAAAGAGAGTAAATTTCTCTAGATTGACAAGAAAGATATAGCCCATGGATACACCGCCAATCAGACTGGGACTATTTTCAATAGCCTCCTCACCGATTTCCTCCAGTAGGTGAAGAAGGGTAACCTAGGTTTAGCTACTAATGTTGAGCCCATCTTCGGTGCACATGAAATATTTAGATATTCTACTGTCTCTCCTAACTCTAATGAGTCTGATGCTGAACACGAAGACCCCCTAAGTAACACTTGTTGTAGCTTTTTCAATAGTATTATATGTATCTATTGTAATATAAAAAATCTATAATTTTGAGGCCTTTTTGATTTGGCTGTGGGTATACACCCTGCCCCACTATAATGATTCGTAAACTTTGTAAGCTCCCCTACTACTTTCCTTATATGCAATAGAAAAAAAAGTTACAAGTTTTGAGGTAAAAGTGATTTGGTTTACTGAGTTGAGAAATTGAAGAAGATGATCGAACAGCTGAGCACAAAGGAAGGAAAATAAAATTAAGGAGATTAAGAGGCATACGTATGTCTATATAAGGAATAATATTTACACAAAGGAAATAGTACTGGTGATTTGAGAAAATAAGGAAAGAAGCTGAAGAATAATATTTACCGAGCAGAACAAAGAAAGACAGATCAAAGAATCCGTAGATTGAGAAGGAGATCAATGGATTATATGATGCCAGGATTCTATTGAGCATAAAGGATCAAATTCAAGCATGGTGATTTGCTAATTTTTACAGATCAAATTTTATTTTTTATTATTAATATTTGTAACAGAGAAATCTCTTAACTGAGTGGATTTGACAGTCCTAATTGTAAAACCTAGACTTAGGTGACATTCCAAAAGAGTGTTTGAAGACCTCTAACAAGGCCACTCCTAACAGGGTGAAGATCTTAATAGGTTTGAGTTAAATCCCCTAGCAGGATCACATTTAGAAAAAGTGTTTGTGTATCTTTAACATGATAAGTTCTTAACTAAGTGAAATTTAGAAGGGTACAATTTTATTGTGGGTTACAATTCCCACATAAGTTTTTACCAAATTGGGTTTCCTCGTTAAATCATGTGTTTATGAGTTATATCATGTGTGAATGATTTAATATGATGTTGCTAAGTTTGAATTATTGACTTCTTCTTATATTATTTGGTAAATTGGTTATTTACTGTATCCAGTACTTACCGATTGAATCAGTGAGTTCAGTTTTAAGAGTTTAAGTTTTGATTTGCCTGATTCAGCCCCCCCTCTCAGTGGGACCAACATATTTTGAAATTTAAATCACTAAAGAAATGAGCACCCCATGTTGTTATGTTATAATGACAACTAAGCCTATTGAGAAGGGTAAAATTATGAAGGAAGATTTAATATCTAATGATTTGGAGGAAACTAAAAGCAAGGGATTGGTAGAGAAAACCTCAGATAAGGTGGTCATTTCTGCTAATGTCAGTATCTCATCCCATGTGTCTAAAAGCCTTGAAAATGATGTTTTCAAACCCATTCCTGAACTTGATACTAAGGTGATTTCTCTCTCCCCTATGCAAGACAAGGGAAAAACTAAAGCATAGGAGGAACGTAGTGTGAAAGAGGATGTCGGGGGAGTGCTTGGAAAAACTAAAAAGACATTGTAGGTATTGATGAAAATATGTAGGAGGTTTCCTGTGACATTTTAGGTATTGATAAAAGGATGTAGGTGGTTGCTCACTTTTCTCTCAAAGTGATGCATAGTTTGGAAACTACTTTATGTTTGTTGCAGGAAAAGGTGCATAGAGGGAAGGTAAAAAATGAGGAATATTTCAACGAACTATTCAAATTGATGACCAAAGATTCATCCTGATGTTGTTGTCCAATCCTGGTGTTATGCACTGCATAACTGTCCCTACATTTTGTGGGAAAAATATTGGGTCCCCCCTTTTTTTTTCTTTTGTTCTTTGTTTCTTTCTTTTTTTTTCCTCCGGCCTTTGCCTCCGTGGGGCTGCTATTTTTTTTCTTTTTGGTTTCTCTTCCTCCAGGACCCGATCCCGACGTGTTCTATTTCTTTGTGCAAGCCAGACTTTGGACTTCAAGATTCTCTACCACTGCTTCCTCTTTTGTTAGAGGGTGTGGTTGTACAGATTCCCCAAGCCAGGAGTCTGAAGGTTTTCCTTTTCTTGGGACTTGTTAAAGGAAGCGGTGCATTTTCACCCTAAGGGTATAAATGAGGTTTCACTTGTCATTTTTACATTTATTGCAAACAAATTACCCTAAGAGAATTAAGAGCGATTTGTGAAAATTACTAGTGAGATTAGTGAGTTTGTTTCGAGCGTTTAACACTACAGTTGTTGTTTGAAGCTTGTGCATACTTTCAACTTTCTTACAGGGTCTTCGATGTTCATGGTCCATGAAGCTATTTGTTTGCAACGCACCTCTTGTGCCCTTCCTCCCACATTTGCTAGTGTTTAAGGTAGACCCTTCTAGATCTCTTTGTTTCTTTTTTTTTTCTTTGTCCTTTCTCGTCTCTGGTTTTGTTTCTACTTTTCTTGCTTTCTATTTTTGGTCTTCGTCGTCACCTCCTGTTGGTGGGATGGCTTTGTAGGAAGGTTATCCGCCTTCCATGCATTGTATTTTCATGTAAATTTTGTAGATAATGTAAGTTTATGTGCAAATCATTGTAAATGGTGTAAATTAAGTGTAATCCCTATAAATAGCGTAGGTTAGTTGTAAATTTCTATAAGTTGTGAGTAGTTTGTAGGTTAGTTGGTGTTGTCTATTGTAAATTTGTCATTCTTCGGCCTCTTGAGTAAATAGGGTGTCTATAATGTGTCTCTACGTGCTTGGTCTATATATTCCATTTTGTCCAACCTGCCCTGTGGCAAGCTCACCATGCCTTGTTGCATCGTAAACCCCAAATTCAAGTTCGCCCACCTGGTTTTTGCCTGGTTCGCACTCGACACCTTTCCTGTTTGAGCCATGGTAGTTTTCTCTCTCCTCTATCATTTTAGCATTGATGGTAGGATTAAATTCCCCAATGTATCAACATTCAAAATGAACACAAGTGACATTCATTTCATCTGTGTCAAGACATTTGTCTCCATTAAGTGACATTAATCTATTTATTGCATGACCATGCAACAACCCATGTCAGCCTAGTATGGCTCACTGCTTGGTCATATCAATAACGACTAGTTTCTCTGGACTCCAGGATCCATGCAATCCCATGACCTTCATCACATTGTTGCATAGACCAGAATGCCAGAACCCCTGGGTGTTGATTAAATCCAAAAAAAGTTATTGTTTATTTCTTTTTTGGGATTTGATGCAAGCTGACGTCTTTTTGAATAGGTGCGATATGGTGATGAACTATTCGGAACTTGGAATTTAGTTTTATTCATTAAATTTTATTGACGGTTGTGTAGGTTATTAGCAATTCAATGATCAATATGTCTGAGGTAGCTTCTCCTCCCAAAAGTCTGGAACTTCCAACCACTTCTACAAGAGTTGCCACCAAATCAAAGGCCGAGAGGGCACTACAAAAACTCTTGCTCACATCAAAATATCTGAAAGATGGTTCCCTTGTAGGATCCAAGGTAGATTCCAAATTGCAGGTGGTCACAGACATTGAGGTTGGACCCTAGGCTAGATTACAAGGCATAATCAGAACAATATTTGCTCAGCATTCTGCCAAAGATAATATGGTGAAGAACATGGCCGCCTTTGGAATCATCAAAGCACCCTACTTCCCCTAATCCATGCAGGCCCTAGAGTTGATCCTAACTCTGGCCAAACACTACAACATCACCATCTGGGATGTGATACTTACTGCTACTCTTTCAATGGGCTATCTAACACCCTTAATATCTTTGGATGCTGCTACATTTTCTTTAGGACTGGGAATCCCCTAGTTCTCTAATTCTATTGTCATCTCTCGTTCCACCTCACTGTAGGAGTTTCAAAATTTTTTGTAGCTCACCTGAAAACACCTCAACAGCCACTGGCTGAAAACACCAAGGAAAGACTACAAGAAGATGAAGTTGGAGATCCCCCAAATAGACTTCAAAGAAAGAATCCAAGTGGGGACCATCTTCTTATACCAGGTCTTTAGAGATTCCCATGCTCAGGATTTCTTGTTGTGGATGTATTACTTCCTATATGACATCTCCACCAATGGGTAGAATTTTGACTGGGCAACAATTATTGCCAATCATGTAGACTTCTAGTTGAACAATGTCGGCCAGAATTCAAAGTTCTACATGACTTCATATGTGTTATGGGAACTAGCACAACAAAGACCTAGAATTAAGGGTTTAGTTACAGTGGGCGTCCTTGGGACTAGGCCCAGCTAGAATGCTCTATGGGACCATTTCCCATAAATTCAATAGGAAGCCAGTTTCCCCAATTTTTTCTGAGTAAATGACACCTTCGTTTACTTTAATATTTTCATACCATCTCGGGATGTCGGTTACCAAATATCAAAGGAGGCTATGGCCTTGGTGAGCAGATACAAAAATTATTTTATTCAATTTCATCAACATTCTTACATTCAGGTGACTGGATTCTCTAGCAAGCCCTACCTACTCCCCAAACATTGTGAGGATAGGATTATTCTTTTGGAGTATTATAGGAAAATATTGGAGCTTCATGTATTTTATGGAGTGAAGAAGTTTACCTCCATCCTGTTCCCGATCACCTGCAAGAACTATTCTTGCAGCCTTGCAGTGGCCAAAGAGGCCGATAATGAGTTGAAGAGTCTGGGACTGGCCGAGTTCCACCTGGAAAGAAACAATTTTGACCCGCTCGACAAAATAAGCATAGCACTACCCTAGGAATCCACACCACACAAGCCTCACATAGAGGATTTTAGGGTAGACTACCAAGATGATTTCCACATTCAGGAGTGGAGGTACTTAAGGATGACCAAAGGGATGATGAAAAGCCTCGACCTTTGGACCTTTCCAAAATCTTTTTTGGACAACAGGCCCCTGGAAGACCTGTATTACAAACTACATGGAATTGAAAAGATGGATCTCCCTTTGGTGGATTGGGACACCCCAGAGACTTTAATAAATGAAGATGTCACCCAGGGTGTTGTGCAGCGCAACCACAAGTATTTTGTACAAGTGTGCAAGAAAAGCGCTCGTCGGGGTCTAATTTTGCGGGGGTCCTCTTCGGCCTCTAGAGTGGCTGAAAAGAGCAGGGACAAGGGAAAAGAAAAATAAGGCACCCTGGTCTAGATTACACCCCCGGCTCCACTCCCCATTTTGGAACAAATTCACACTCATCTTGAGGCATCCTACTAGCTGAGTGAAACATTGAGCACCCAGCTTTCCCTCGGCCTTCCAGTTACTCTGCTGGGATCTGCCCTCCCTTTAGTCTTTCCATCACTTGCAACATTAATGATCTAGGTGGTGAAAACAAAGGACAAGAACGTAGCTATCCTAGACATCGAGGTCTTGCTATAGACCAAAAGGAAGAAGCCAAGGGTGGATAAACCTCCACCAAGTGCCCATGTAAGCCCTAAGAAATCAGGCAACATTCCTGTGGAGATTATCCCTTCTAGCCCTGAAGCAGAAGATCGACCAGAGGCTTCCCCTCTCCACACCGATTTTCACATCATCTTTCAGACCAAAGATCTGGTAAATTTACATGAAGATGTCGAGCGGGCAGCAAAATAAATTACCACACAAGAGGTGGAGAATGTTCACGGGGAGGGAGAAATATGAGAAAAGGAAATTTATCCAGAAGAGGAAGTTTGGGAGAAAAGGCAGGAACAGGAGCCAAAATAAGTATTGATAAATATACCAAGTATAGAAGAAACACCGTTCCCAGGGACCGAGATAGAGGAAAGGCAAACAGAAGATGAGAAGCCAACAATGGCTGGGGAAACTAGACCTTTGGTAGTATCCATACCCCCAGTCATCATGCTCCAGATGCCTCTAGTTAATCTAGGTGATTAGCTATCCCAGAATCTGACATTCAGCTAGGTGGTCTTCACGATCGAACATCTCAATGCAGGCCAGACACCTTTGTACCCTCCAGAAGATGTGCCCTCAGAGGAGAATGTACCGGTGGATAATGCCAAAGAAATCTAATAGCAAAAAGACATAGGGGAGAACCCCAGAGACAAAGATGTAGATGTTACAGGTGCTGATAGAGATGGGGTTCCCGACACCACAGATGAAAATGCTACCAAGGTGGGAGACATAGGAAATCCCAGGGGTAGAGAAAAGGATCCCAAAGAGGGCATAAATGCTAAAGAAGAGTGGCCTACCCCTGAGGAAGACCTGAACACCCAAGACCTAGCCATAAGACCACCCCCGCCACCTCTATGGATGGTAGAGTTGAGAAAAAGGAAGGCCCTAGTAGCAGCGAGAGTTCCCCTCTCCTTGGAAAAAATAATGGCCCAGAAACAAGAGGCTCAAAAGCCTAAGAAGGCACGGACCATCCATACCCTCTAGACTAGTCCGGGAGGAAGCATTGTCACAGTAGTAGCGATGCCTCACCCAGATGTAGAAGTGGTAGCTGTGAGGGCTGAAGAATATATAGTTACAAAAGTTCCTCTGGGGAGGAGAGATAAACAGGGGGAATTGAACCTGTTAAATGAAGTGAGCTGGGCAATTGAGGCCCGATATGACAAGCAGGCATAGAAGCTAAAGGAGGAAAGAGAAAAGAATGTAAATCTCCTTGGGCTTCTCATAGAACAAACATAACCACTGGGTGAGATCCATCTGGAATCCTCCACATCTAGAACACCGCTCCCATAGGGTGATATTGATACTTTGAGGGCCATGAAGAAGAAGACATAGGCTATGGATGGGTGGGTTACTTAATAGATCACAGTCGTAAGGCAGTTCCTAGCGGCGACACTCCCAGACCTCTATTAGGCCAATAGTATTTTGGGCCAGGTGAACAGTGTCCTCTCCTTATGGGAGAAAGAAATGGAGAAGTATGAAGAGTGGAGGTCTGAATTGGAGGAAATAATGAACTTTGGAGAGGAAGTCATTACAGAAATAGGTATTTTGGGAGAAGAAACCTTTGGATTCCTCCAGGCCCAACACTTCAGACTTGGTCTCAAAATTGAGGTGAGCAAGCAACTGGTAGTGGCCCTAAAGAATAAAATCCCAGAAGTCCAGAATTCTCTGAATTCATATATGACATTTGTGACAAGGGTTTCGGAAGTCGATCCCTTCACCATCGGGACTTGTGCTCTGGAAGATTTTGTATTCAGTAAATTTGATGAGTTGATGGAGTCCCAGTACTAGTCCACCAGAGATTTTGATGGAGGAAAAATTTCATGACTAACCAAGGTGATGCTCCAGGCTCATGATGTAGAAAAAGTGGCTGCAGAATTCAAGGAAGGGGCCGACGATGTTGATGAACAATTTGGTGTTGTTAATGAATGCTAGGACTATGTCAAGGACATAGATGAGGAAGGAATTGGCCAGATTTTGGAGGCCTTCAAACAAAACAAGGAACAATAAAGTTCTCTAGTCTTCAGATATTTTCACCAGTAGGGTACAGTTTTGAAGATTCATTTTTCTTTGAGCGTAAGCTCCCGGACTCCAAAATTCTAGTTCTGAAGTTTTGTATTCATTCACAATGATTTGTGTCAAGGTTCCCCAGAGTTGAATGATCACTGTCAAGTAGTTAATAAGGGTTAGAAGGTGGATGATCTAGATAAGGTATGTCAGATGAAAGAGATGGCTCTGACAGGTGATTCTCCCAAGGCGTCACTCCTTCATTAACTACCCGGTGCACATCAAAGACAGGGAGACACAATTTGCATTAATGAGGCATGTAGCCTTGGTTACCAGGATGATTAGATTTCTTCTATAAATACTCGACACTCTTCTCTATGTTGATTCTTCTAGATTTCTCCTCTTATCTTCTTCTTTTGTCTTGTCAGACCTTTGCACATCCCAAGGTGATTGTAAGTGGTGCAGGTAGTATCGGCCATAGATAATGTATTATATTCAACAAGTATACAGTTAGATTAGGTTAGTTTTAAGTCAAACTTTGTGTATAAATAATAAGTCTGATGTCATAACAAGGGTCTGGAAAATTGATGATTTTGCAGTCCAACAAGTTATAGAAGCATAGAATTTTACTTTCAGTTGTTTCAGGAGCTCAATGCTCAGGTGTACTTAGTATCTTAGAATGAGTCACTCCCTTGGAGCCATGAATGTACTCACCAGTGATGTTGGAACATTTTTGAGTTAATGAAGATGGAAGAACACCTTATGGCTATTTGCTATGTGCTGTTATGATCTCTGGAGTTGGCAATCATCTTTTGTGCAGTATGTGTTCTCATGTCCTTAACTTCTATGTTTTAAGTTTAGATTAATGATCTTATCTCCCCTTGCTACTGAATGCATTGTTTGATGTTTGAATATATATTGCATAACTATAGGTAGAAGTATATATCTAACCTTGATCGATCTTTTGCAATTTCTTTATTATGTCCAAATGCTTATAGGAATCCCCATCCCTTTTGAAATCCCCAAGAAGATGAGTAAAAACTAGCTATCCCCTCAAACAACAGTCAACTGCCCAACTTAGCTCCCCCGCACCATCGAGACTCAACTACCAGGTGCTTGGAGGCTAGGAGAATTCATTCTTTGGTAAACCTCTTTAGGCAGAGTTGACCGGTACCTTGGTACCCAGTGACAACTTTACCTCTATTGTCAGAGATGGTCACAAAGTCCCGTCAATAGAAACTGGCACTAGAAGGAGGGCATGAGCTCATCTCCCTCAGAAGATTTTTATTTTACACCGCCTGAGGGCTCCCCAAGAAGTAGTTTTAGGAACCAAAATTTTGGCATAATAGGGTCTTCTTCACCATTAAATTTTGAAAGAATCCTTCAATCAGCCCCGAATCCCATAGAGTTTGTTGAACTTGGGCCTCCCACCCGAAAGAAAAGGACCCAACCAATGAAATAGCTGGCCAATTTTATGTAGGGATTTGCTACACACCAGAATACCCAAGTCTCTGAGATAATCCCAGGGACTAACGTTCAACCCAGCCAAAATCAAACAGTCCCAATGGATACTTATTTTGGTATTACTGGGTCTGCGATGCTGTAGCTCCCTGATGCTACCAACGATCTTCCTCCGTATCTAGAGAATATTTTTCCTAAATATGAGTATCTAGGCCCACAAACTGTAGAAGAAAATCTTTAGGCCTATAAAGATGTAATGAACCAACACCAGATACAAGATCAAGACGTTGTAACTTGGATATTTCCTCTATCCTTAGGATAGAATGAATTGAACTGGTACCTCAACTTTCCCGCCAACTCCATCAATAGTTTGTAGGATATGGAAGATGCCTTCCTTGTGGCCTTCTACATTCACGTGGACCCAGCTTGGTCCTATAGCCAGTTTATATCTATCAGGAAGGAACCAAATGAGCCTCTTGCTACATTCAACCATCGATTCCAATGTGCTTTGAAGTCGTGCACGGGCCCTTTCATCCCATCTATTGATGTAACCATCCAGACATACCTGAACACCATGGACCCCATTGTTGCCACTCTCCTCTAGAGAACTACTGTTGCCAATGACTGAGATACCCTGGAAAAAGTTTACAACTTAGCCCTGGAGTTGTTCTGTGGTTTGAGAAAATCTCCCAGTGGGATTGGACAGATCCTACCATTCAATATGATACCCAGTAGAACTCCTTATGCCAGGGGATAAAACCCCAATCTAGGAATGGGTGCCCCAACAATGGCCATTGGACCACCACCGATAGACCAGTAGGCCTGGTATGTTTACCCATCTCAAGCCTAGACAATACCGGGTCTAGAATATGTCCCCTGGAACCAGCCACAACAAATGCAACAACCCTTGACACAACCCTCCAAAGTACCTTTCCTCCAGTCATTCCTTAGCCAGAGGATTGTCGTTCTTGACTCTGGGAGCCACTGTCGCTTTCCCTGGGAGCCCACCATAATAGCCGTCACACTGTGACATAATTACCCAGTTGTCCATCGAGGTTTAATCCCTCTAACAATTGGTGTCCTCCCTAATGATGGACATGGTACAACTAAAGGTGGGGCCTTCTGTGCCCCACAACTCCAATTCCCAGAGAGGGAATATTTTTTTTAGACAATGAAACACCGATTCCAGAGGTTAGAACTATAACAATGGGCCTCAGCCCAACCAACATAAATGGAACAACAATGCAAATACTAGAGGTCCTCCTCCAAATAAAAATACCACTCAGGGTGGTGCTGGACCTAGTCATTCTGCATAGCTCATAGAATTCCACCCCTTGACCACATGGTGTAGATTGTATGAAACTGGCTCACATTTTGAGGTGAAATGTGCCACACTGGAGAAGATCATCATGATCTCCTAGTTGGATAGATAACAACCTGTCGATCCTACTCCCTCAGAATCATCCTAATCAGAGCCCCTCACACTACCTTCATGTGTGAGACTATATTCTTCAGGATAAATGAAGAGGATGAAGAAGAACCTGAGTTACAAGGATTCTTTAACGAATCCATCCTGACCTTTAAGGCCAACTACTTCACTAGTCCGCAGACCCCCTACAACACTTGGAGTTAGGCTAGAAAGGGGCTATCTTACGCATCAATTCCTCCCAAAAATACCACCCTCTAAGATAACAAAAATGATCGATCTTTCCCACTGAAAGGACCTGGCCCTAACCACACCAGGGATCCAGCTGAGGGAAACCCACTTTACCTGGGGGGATGGTTTGATATCACTAAGGCGGTAGAGAGCACCACCAGCCCCATGACTTTGATGGAAGTTTTGCTAAATTTTCCTGAGCAGAAGAAGTCCCTTCTAAAGCTCTTGGGAAATTTGGAAGCCATCATTTGTCCACCAAAGACTGTCACATTCGACAATGCCAACTCGGTCATCTTCTGGGGAAGCACAGAGGATCCTCCCTTCCTACTAGGCTTGAATATTCAAGGGAAGAACCTTCACAACTACCTGGTAGATTCTAGTGCTTCCGGCAATGTCATGCCCTTATCCATATGCCAGAAGCTCAGACTCACTCCCACTTCATCCAAAGGTGCAGTAGTCCAATTGGACAAAACTATCATGAAAATGGTTGGTGAGATGAAAAATGTCCATATTTAGCTCATCCAAGACCCCCGAGTATCAAGCGTAATAGACATCCAAGGGGTTGACATCCCTGAAACCTACGAGATGTTATTAAGTAAGAATTGGTCAAAGGCCCTTAATAAGTATTTCTCTGTGGACTTCTCCCACTTGTGGCTCCCCTGGAAGGGGAAATCAAATCAAATCAAATCAAATCCGAGTAGAGAGAACCCAGAATGAAATAGGCCCTCACCAATGTTGGGAGGGTAAACAAAGTCCTTTTCTTTGAATCCTCCCTCGAGGTATACCGAACATGAGAAATCCTAACCTTTGATTTCATCCCCGGGGAGGATCCTATAATCTCTCAGAGAATTCAGGATCTGGATGAGAAACTGAAGTGTGAGGTAGACTCACAAGGTAGAATGACAACTCTGGCCACTCTCTTGTTCGGCACTTGGTACTGGGTACACTACCAAAAACACTCTAAACTAGAGTGAGAGCCTTGCATGGCCACTGCTACCTACCACATCACTGACCTCTGAGAGAAGAAATGTAAAGCTGGTTCACCTGGACCAATTAATCCACCTAGTAATACACTTGAGGTGTCGCTCATCCAGTAACTTGAAGAAGAGGATTCTCCAGAGGAAAGTCTCACCCATGCACCACCAAAGCTGGAGGAATTACATCACAAACCTCCCAATCCTAAAACCAATCCAAATTCCACTCGCCTCCTCAGCCCTAGAAAAAAACCAACGATTTTTGGATCCTAAAGTTTGACAGATCCTGGTCCAAACAAGGCTGTGGGGCCAGAGTGGAATTAATCAGTCTGTGAGGCAAATCATTCCTCGCATCTTATCATTTTATATTTAACTGCACCAACAACATTATAGAGTATGAGGCCTTGTTCCTCAGACTCCTATTCACATTGAGAAAAGAGATCACCCGCTTCTGGGGGATGGATGATTCAGAGCTGATTGTGAAACAGGTCCGGAGCCAATACACATGTCATGACAAAAGGTTGGCCGCATACTGCAACTAGGCATGGATCCTAATCAAATATTTTGATTCTTTTTTCATTAAGATCATTCCCCATAAATTTAACTATTTTCTAGATGCCCTTGCTATGTCTGCCGGCACCCTTGAGTCGATTACTGGTTCCTGGCTCCAAAAATTTTCTGTTGAAATTTTCCCCACCCCGTCCATCCTAGATAATATCACCCATTTTCAGGTTTTTGAGGATGACCAACATATTTTTGCCTCCATGGCCAATGTTGGCATCTTTGAAGATCAGATAGTGGAAGAAATTGATCATGACAATATCGGGCAGGGTGAAGAAGACAATGGGCTCATCGACCTACGCACCAACACCATCCCTAAGGGGATGGTAGCTCTAGAATGAATATTCAATTTAGACCCTTGAGGCAAAGATAAGATAACATCCTCCTCTGATGGAGGAAAATTTGAAAAGGTCAACATCGATAAAGAAGATGAAGAAAAATTGGTCCACATTGGTACCTCCTGCTCTCTAGAGGAGAAGGAGAAGATTCTTGCGATTCTCTAAGAATACATTGACATTATTTCTTGGGGGTAAGATGATCTTAAAACCTATGATACATCCATCATGAATCATACCATCCCACTCAAACCAGATTCCTAACCTTTCTGGCAAAAGCAAAGGCCAGTAAACCCGTTGATCAAACCTATAATCCATCAGGAGGTTCAGAAGTTACTTTTAGCCCAGATTATCTTTCCTAACTGGCACACAACATGGGTCACCAACCTCATCACTGTGCACAAGAAGAATGGTGAGATCTACCTCTGTGTGGATTTTCATAATTTAAACAAAGCATCTAAGAAGGAAAATCACCCCCTCCCCTTGCTGGACGAGGTATTACAAATTGTTAACAGTTCCCAAATGATGTCCTTCCTGGATGGGTACTCTAGATATAACCAGGTTATGGTTAAGTTCGAGGATAGAATGAAAATGGCATTCACCACCAAGTGGGGAACATTTTCATATTGGAGAATGCCCTTTGGCCTCACTAACGTGGGGGCCACATTTCAGAAGGCTATGGACATTGCGTTCAAGGGCCTGGTTAATAAGTGCATGATCATCTATATGGATGTTTTAACAGTCTTTTCCCGTGATAGGCATGATAATTCTTCCCACATCACTTAGATCTATGAGAGATGTCACCGGTATGGTATCTCTATTAGAATTAATCTTTCCTTGGTTGAAAATATGTAATTAAAAGGATAAACTAAGGTATCCTTATTTGTATTTGTCCTCTAGTCCAAGTAGGAGGACATGTCACTATTTTGTATTTCCCTTAATAAGGAAAATAGATATTCCTCCTTAAGAGGAATCACACATTTGTCACACACACAATATGAATGTGGCATTCATAGCAGAAGGGAGCTACATGCAAACTCCTCCACTCATCTCTACTTAAGAGATGCCTCTCACACACTTGCTCTAATAATCTTCTCCTCTCTCTCATTTCTTCTCTCAATCTCTCCTTGCTCTCATTATTGTATTCAGATTATTTCTCTCATCCTTTAGGCTTTGTGCCATATTCTTATTATTCACAAAGGGTTTTTTCTTTGCTTTTCCCCTGACAAAAATCTCTTGGCTCTTTGTTGGATTTTTGGAGTATTTTCATGTTCTTGGTGATTGATCTTGAAAACTTTATCTCACATTTGGTTTATGGTAAATTCCTTCTTGCACTTCATTTTCTTGGATTATTTCATGATCTTATTTTCATTCTTTTAATA